>VXBI01000139.1:923679-1230878 GCA_013397375.1 Toxostoma redivivum | reverse complement strand
CCCCGCCTTTCCCGATCGGCGGAAAAATGTCGGTCTGCCTGGCGGAGCTGCGCGGGGAGCGGCGGCGGGGAGAGCTGTGCAGAAGGTGCAGTTTGAATTATGCTTCTTCCCCCTCCGGCAGCTCTGTGGTGGCCAAATGCAGTTCTCGCTGCTGGCCATGTAAATAACCGGGGCTGCTGCTACCCCAGTGGCTTTAAATACATCGCGGGGCTTTTCCCCTTTCTAAAAAAAGCCCTACCACCAACAAAAAAAACCAAACCTCGTCCCCCACCCCGTGCCACCCCTTTAAATGCTCAGAGCAAGTGTACATTTCCATCTGAAATCAACCCAAGTGTTACTGGCAGTGTATTTTGTCGGAGAGAGGGGAAGAGGGGGGATCTGGCGTTTGGACCCAATAAAATGCTCTGCTCCAGTGTAAATATTTACAGGTTATTAGTGACTTTTTAAAAAACATTTTCAGTGAGGTCTGTTATTTACAGTGTGTCATAAGTTATTAATGTTCATTGCCTAAGTACCTTGCTAAATCTCTCTCATGCCTTAGAACAAAGTCGACAATTGGCATATTGTTTAAAGTATGAAAAAAATGCGAGTGGGCTTAAAAATTGGAAATATCTGTATTTTCAGAAGTGTAAATATTGCTTTGTAGCTGTCAAACTCCAGCCCTTGGGTATGAGACAAAGAAGTATATTTTGATTAATTTCTCACTGAAACCGACTTGTCACCTATTAAAAGTTTTCTGTAACTTGGGGAATACCAAGAGAGAGTCCTGCCGGTTATATGAACTCTGCCTCTTTTCTTCCCCTAAAAAGTTGTGCATGATGTTCAGTGATAGGCAGAGGTCAGTGGAACTTGGGGAATGACAAGAGAGAGTCCTTCCTTGTATATTAACTCTGCCTCTTTTCCTTCCCCAAAAAGTTCCCCACGATGTCCAGTGATAGGCAGAGGTCAGACGATGAAAGTCCAAGTACCAGCAGTGGTAGTTCAGATGCCGATCAGAGGGATCCGCCTGCACCTGAACCTGAAGAGCAAGAAGAACGAAAACCCTCTGCCACTCAGCAGAAGAAGAACACCAAACTATCTAGCAAAACTACTGCTAAGCTATCTACTAGTGCAAAAAGGTAAAGGGGATGGTGAAACATCCTGCAGTATTTTTGCACGGTACTTGGAGCCACAGTACTTGCACTGCACTTGTCAGGGCAGAGGGATTCTTGTAAAGCTATGTAAAAGGAAGTGAACTATCAGCTTTGGTAGTACAGGAGCCTGGTAAGCAGTGTTTTAATTAACCCAAGTCTTGTTGAGGTAGCAGTTACACAGACTTGTCCTATGTCTTTTGAAGAGTTGGTACAGAACTTGGTAACTTACAGGCTGACTGGGAGGGGAGCACCTAGGTACATTTCATATTTGCAAAAATGTGTGACAGAGCTTTGGCAATTTCTTTCTGGGTTCGGTTTCCATGCCTGGTTGGTATAGGGTGAAGTCTTCCTGGAGTATTTTATTATGGTCTGTAGACTGATGACAGGCAATGTTGTCTAATTAAAGAAGTCATAAAACCCCAGTGGTTTCTCTGGGCCTTATGAGAGCTTTTTCATGATGATGCTGAGGAGAGCCTTACGCACCTTGAAGGAATGGGTTCATTCTGCCATTCTTTTGGGAGAAACTTGGGTGAGTTTTCTCCCTTAGGATCTGTGGATTTAAACTGTGATGTTCTACAGGTAGCCTCTGTCTTTAAATATGAGAATCTTCAGAAACCTTGTTTAGTTACATTGGTTGCTTTTTATTTGCATATAAGTTTGGTGGCAGTCTGGCTCTCAAGACGTATACTCTGGTAATTTTCTCGAAGATCAGCTGCGTGAAATACTCAGACTTTAAATTCTTTAGTTCCAACTGTCTTTGGAGATGAAGCATACCTTTCCAGTCCTTTCCCTGGAGCTGCTATTTTTTGCAAACATTTGCAAGTATCCTGTAGCAAGAAGAGTTGTAAAACAGCTGTAGTAGCTTCAAATTTTGCTTATTCAGCATGAGTGTTGTAGTTCTGACTTTTACAAACACTTTACTAATTTTGCCTTGGACTTAAACTTAGTAAATTCTTTTTGAAATACGTTAAAATTATTGCAGAGAGTGGCTGTGTGGCTCTGATGACTTCTGAGCTTGTTAAAAAAACACTTTGAAATAGGACTGGCCAAAGATAAAAAAGTTTTGCAACTACTATGTAGCACTTATAATTTGTCTTAATTTGACAAGCCTGAGATACAAGTTTTTGACACTGAGTTTTTCCATCTTGTCTTTATTTCACTTAATTGTTGCAAGTCTAATTCAATGCATCTCAGATAGTTCAGTAGGTTGACTGAACTTATTGGTATTAATGCAAGGACATACAGAGCAGTTTCTGTTAGCTCATCTTTTAACACCTGCTGTTTGCATGAAATTCACAGTATTGCTCATATGGGTCCTTTTGTGAAAAGAAGTCTTATTTGATATTTTTAAGAAGAATTTAACATGTGTATTTTGAAATTTTACCTCTTATGTACCTGAATAAATTTAAATTGACAGGAAGTTTTCAGTACTCATTTTTCAGATCTTAACTCCCTGTCAGTGTTTGTAATAAAGTTATGCACAGATTATTTCAAGTTATGGTATCCCTTTTTATCACATAAATACGGCTACTGTATAAGGTTGCAGGAGGAAAGGCAGCAGAAGGTATGGAGAGTTGATCCAAAGAGATTATTCCAGTAACAGAGACAGCCTGGCAGATCTGCAAATCCACTTTTTAAACACACTGCAAAGTAGTAGGTAAAATATTGTGAAAAGAGTGTGTCTGCTGCCAGCACGGTTCACTTGAGCCTCAGTCACAGGTCCTGTAGCTCTGGTTTAAAGTCATTGTCAAATCTGCCTGTGCAGGCCACCCCCCCCCCCCGCCTCATTTGCATATTAGCTTGAAAAGAAAATCTCTCTGGTAAAAAGTGCTCAGATGTGAAAAAGAGTTACTTTTCTGAATAGTTGTGGGAAATTTCTACCCAACTCAGCTGTAAGTGTTCTGTTAACATACAGCGTGGAGCAGGAAAAAAGCTGCAAAGTTTCTCAGCTGTGGGATTTGGGTTATGCCTCTGAGAACAAAGAGGAAGCAGCCATGTTAGCATTACTGAAGGCAAAGCCAATCTTGCATTTAACTGCATGGTGGTAGAGGGCAGTGTAATTCCCTGATTTATTCTATAGACTATCTCAAATGCTTTGTGTCTGTTCTCATTTCACCAACAGAATCCAGAAGGAGCTAGCTGAAATAACCCTTGATCCTCCTCCTAACTGCAGGTATGTAATGGCTTCTTCAATTGCAGTCGGTGGTAGGAAATTAATGTGCTCAGGTTAACAAAAGGCAAACTTAGTATTTGCGACGGGTGGCTGTTAGACAGAAATTGCATACAGCAGATTGAACAAGCATACAAAATGTTTGAAACTGAAGTTTGATATTTTGTCTGCATGTTGGATGTGTAGTCATTAGTGATTGATGTACACAGTAAAATCTATTCAGTTTGTTGTTCATAGCTGGTCACTGCCTTTGTGAAACATTAATTATATGAACGTCAAAATAGGCTGAAGATTTCAACTTAATGTCTGCATGTAGTTTGAACTGGGTTTTTGAGTGCTGAGTTTCCAGAGTGATCTTTTCATTCTGAAGTAAAGAACTGCATGTGATTTTTATATGCTTTCTCTTAGTATGTTGTTTAACAGATAAACTGAAGTATTGCCTCTAAATTTATGTGTCTGTTGGTCAAAGTTGTCTCTTGATAAAGAATATTTTTAAGGAAGTTCCCAACTTGGGATGCACATCTGTTTGGTTTTAGAAAATGAAATTTTAAGCACGGAAGACTGAGTGATTTAGTTTTAAAGTGATGGTTTGGAACTGAAGTACTTGATCTGTAGGAAAGTTAGTAGCACAGTTAGCTGATTTCTTTAAATCTTTTGCATGTTTTACTTTTGTTAAAAGGATGCATAAAATTCTCATTAGCTGTGAACATCCAGTGTTCAGATTTGCAGTAAAGCTAGCTTTAAATAATGTTGCTTTCATTTGAGGCATCTCAGTAAGATTTCTGACCGGAAGGTATCTTAATAACTCATGTAACAGTGAGCCTTGTTGTACATGTTTTTAAAAAAATGCTGGAAATGCTTTCTGATTCTTTGTTGAAATTGTTTGCCTTTTGAATTGAAAGGTTTGGTGGGTGTTTTGTGAATTTGATAAAATATCAGCTGTTCTTCTGTCTCACTAATCCATGAGCGTAGGGGCTAAACCAGAGCAGTGTTTTATTGAATTTGTGGTGAAGGCGTCTTGTCCTGGGGACTGTGCTGTGGATTGCCTGTGGCAGTTTGATGTATTCACATGCAGGGTCAGTGGCTCTGTTTGTTTAGGGTTTGGTTTTTTGTTTTTTTTGGGTTTTTTTTTGTGGGGAGATGAGTTTGGTTTGGTTTTAAATAATTGCTTTAGATAACTTTAAATAAATTACGGGGGTCTGGTTTCTGTGTTGATCCTGCACTTTATATTTGGACCATCAAAGAAGCATGGTAGAAGAGAAAGTATTTAAATGAAATAGAACCCTGACACTTTGCTTACAGTTGCCAGAAAGATAATTGTAGCAGTTTTGGGTACAGCAAGTTACAGCTTTTGGAAAGAGAAGCTTTCACACTCTGCAGCACTGTCTGATACTTGGCTCCCTGGGAAAGCGTGTTCCTCTCATATTAGCATAAGAGTATTGCAGAGCATTTTGCTTAAGAGCTGGTACAGCCAGATGCCCAGGAATGCTATTGAGAATGATGAAAACCCCCCAATGTGTCTAAAATTATTCAAGTTTCTTTCCTACAGAGAGTAGGAAAAAAATGTTATTTTTTTGCCAGTGAGGAAGTCAATGCTTCTGTTCCCATAGGTATTTTTAAGAGGAATTTAGTAGATTTACTCAGTAACAACTTTATGATGACTGAATTTTTACCTTTTGCAAAACAAAATAAAAATATCTACAAGAGAAACAAACTTCTGTAACAGGAGATCTGGCTTTTCATGATGAACAGTTTGAACAAAGTTTTAGTGCCGAGAGTATTTACTGTTCCATTGAAACTGACTTGTTAGAAGGAGCCTTTCTGGTACCAAGGGGTAAATGCAGCTGTGTGTTATGTGCAGAAACAGTTGACACTTCTACTTTCTTATAGGGTGTAGTAGCACAGGTTAGGCTACATACAAACACAGCAGGCTGATGACACCTCTGCATTGCTGATCATGCAACAAGCAGCAAAATGCTACTTATTGGATTTCTTGTGAAATAAAAAGAATTCGTAAAAAAAAATCTCAAAGTATTTAAAAGCCTCTATAATTTGGGCATATTCGCATGTGCTTTAAAAATAAAAACATTGTGTCTAAGTTCTCCCAAAACCAGCTTTTCATGCACAGTTGTTTCTGTTCCAGTTCTAGAGCAAACCTTATCATTTGCAGTCCACATGTTGCAGGCTTCATAAGAATACAACTAGCAACTAATGCTCTTGGATGCTGATAGTCCTTCTGGTTACTCAGTTACATAAGTAATGAGAAATTAGCAATTTTTAGAATGCAGTAATGGCATATATAAAATGTCAAATGCTACTTTAACAGGATATGGTACAAATACTAAAGTAAAAATATGTTGAACTCTCTCATATCATGTTAAACACTGATATGTGCTGCCACTTCTCACCTGCCAATACTGCCCAGTCTCACCCCATGGGAGTGACCTGAGGCTGATTTAGCTACTTTAAGATGACACCGACTGGCTGCACTGTGATTCTCATGCAAAAGAGGTGTAGATTTCCCCAGCAGTTGTTTTTCCCGGAGTCACATCTATTGCTGTAACATCTGCTTTATAAAAATGCCAGAGCCCCAAGAAAGCCTGTTCCTGGGTATGCTGAGCAGGCCTGGGCTGCACATTAACTTCTATCTTAGGCACTGGAATAAAAGAAAGACAGGCACAGTAAAACTGGCTAAACAGTAGATTTTTGCTTGCCTGTCTCAACAGTAAAGATTGATTTCTGATTCTGTTAATTGGACAATGAATGGTTGAAAAAATAATGTTGTCATGTATCATGCTGTCATGTTTGTGAGCAGTGAATACGAGCTGCGTCTCGGGGGTACCAACTAAAAAATTTAATATCTTCAATGCTGATAGCTTTACTCTTTAACATGCAGTAGTACTAAATTCCTGTGATTTTGGTGAGATTTTCAAGAAAGATAAAGCATCAAAAGCAATAAAATTAAATCAGTTTTCAGCCGCTAAAGGTGTTAGAGAAAAATTAAGTGCTGCTTTCATTCATGTTTTCTTCTGTCCAACAGAAAAGCCTGAAAGAAGTCAATTACTGTCCAACATACACCGTAGCATTAGGATACATAGGTAAACTGAGGACAGGTATCTGATTCCATTTTTTCTAGCTTTTGCTGGCTTAACTCAAAGCTGTGCTACTTGATGCAGTGTGCTATATTTAATTTCTTTTGTGCTTTTAATAGCATAAAGCAAAGCTAAAAAGATCTTGGCCCTATTGCTCCTAGGCAGCTCAGTTTCAAACCATGGCCAAACACTTATACATACTTCAAGGTGTGGAAGTGTGCCAAACCCCACTGTTACAGACTCTCAGGTAAATGCTGCAAAGGTTTTGTACATAGTGCATGGTAAATCTGGGCTGCAGAGATGCTCTTAAATAAGTTCGACATGTCTGGAATAACTATTTTCAGCTCATAGCATAAAACTGTTTAGATCAGAGGTCACTGCTCTGTAGTTAAGGTTATATCTGAGGCTGCTGTGACCTGCCCAACTTGGAGGCTGCAGCTCAGATGGAGCAGGGCACTGCTGTATCCAATGCTCATTGGATTTCCTGGATTTTGGGTCTGGCACAAGTGGGGCTGTTCCCAGAGGTGCTGTGATTTATAGCAGCTTCCTCTAGCTGTTCCTAGCTGCCCTGCTGATCTACAATAACAAAAATTTGCACTCCCAGTTTTCTTTGCTCACTCTTCCTCATTTCCATTCCTAAATTAAATATTGTTCTTTTTTGTGGAAAAGTTTTTGAAGTTCAATAACACTCATGTCAGCTTAGTTTATAGTTTACAACCAATTTTACAACAAATCCACTTTAGTGTAAACTTTGCAGGAAATGAATGCATACACCAATGTATCCACTCAGAGCTTAATTCATGTGGTTTAAGAGGTGGTGAGTTGAAATAGTGAATCTTTCCTAGGCAAGCAGGAGAATGTAAGTCTTTTATATCCTGTACTGTAAATTGGCTTTAATATCTTCTCTTTGTTAAACTGAAAATCAGATATTTGAAGTAAGTGGTTTAAAATAAAAAAGTAAAGTGGAAAGGCCAGGCAAAACACATGCCTTGGAGCACTGGTCAGAGAAACAACTTGCTTTCTTTGTAGCTGCTGGGAAATGGGACTTACTGATAAGGGAGAGCTGCTGGGATCACCCCAAAGGCTCCCTGCTCCGTCTCATCCTGTAGCCAGTGAGTGCCTGACCTTATAGGTCTGTTGGAAAGAGATTTTCCTTAATAGGGATTACAATATTGGTTCCTATTTATTTTCAGGCCCTGTATGCTAATACATACTAATGCAATTTCTTGAGCAGTACTATAAAAGGTGGCAGTTGATTTTGCTGTTTGTAGCCTTTCCTAGACTTGCAAGTAGGTTGATGGTTTATGAGTAGTTAATTTTGAAATTATGTATTTTAAAATAATGCTCCGAAGTATGTGGACTAAGAAGAGTGGAAGCAAGACGTGTAAGGGGTTTGTTGTTATGCAGGATTCTTCTGCTTCCTAAGAACTGCATTTGTCCCTTTCGTTACTGCCACATCTTGGGCTAATTCCACCCTGCAGAGTGTTGCCAATGCCAGGGTCTGGAGTTTGACACAAAGAAGAATGCCTGCAAAACCCTGGCAGACGAACACTATTACTGCTTCAGTTATGGAGCCATGAATCCAGATGTTTGTAACTGTCGGACTGTGCTTGTTATTCCATCAGAGTGGGAGCACTGCAGTATGTGTTTAAAGCAGTATTGTGAAGGTATTCCTCAGACCAGCAATTTAAGCTGTTTCAGCTGAGCTGTCTGAAACAATGAGGAGCAATGAACAATTGTGCTGGTGGTGCAGGCTCATCCACGTGCAGAGGTAGTGCTGGATTTGAGCTAATGCAGCCTTGTGTTTGTGAGGAAGGTGCTGCAGCTAAGCTTGTGGAAGCATTCCTTTTGTTAACATAGTCTGTCTGCAGTAAGGTTATAGGCAAATGTTTACTCTGCAAACAGTTGTGCCTGTTGAAGATGTTACTGCACAGCTGTGGTTTGCTCCAGTTCTGCCACGGAGGTGACTACTCCAGTCAGAAAGTGAAGCAGATTCATGTGATTACTCTGTAATGCTCCCCAGGGAGGGAGGAAAAAAAAGGAAAAAAATAATCCAAGTTTGCTTAAATGGTTTAAATAGGTGATTCAAATGAACTCTGCTGGGTTTTTCCTCTCTCCTCTCAGAGTAGGCATTGTTCACACAAAGCTTTTTGCCACACACACCAGGATATGAATAAGCCAATCCTTTCCTTTGTCTCTCAAATGTAGTAAGTTTCCATCTCCCCTTTGTCAAAACTAGGCATTCTGTTGCTTTTATGAGATCAAGAGAAAGAATATTTTGCATGTAGTCGAATAGCAGGCCTTTATACAGTAGCACAAGTGTCTGTCTATCTTCACATGTACGTTTTTTTCTTCCACTCAAGCTGCTGACTTTTCAGATCAGTGTTAAGTCCTCCAGTTTTTGTGTTTATTCTGTTTTTTTCTACTTGGGCAAATGTCTTCATAGTACTAAATGCTGAATCCCAGTGAGGAAAAAAAAATTGTCAGTTTTTCTAGTTTCCACCTCTGCAGTGAAAACCCAGTTGTGAATGCTAAATGATTCCCTGTAGAAGAGCAGTTAAATAAGGTGTGTAAGTTATGTTAAGAGTATGTCCACAAATGCTTGTCCTGAAGCTGGACAAGCAAAATTTTTAAAACTCACCCAAACTCTGCTTGATAAATGTATCTTTTGACACTTACATTATGCTTTTTATTTTTATGTCTCTCCTTGCCCAGCATTTGTCACCACTGAGTGCAATAAATGCATTTTACATGAAAAGAAAGCTGAAGTTTGCAGAATGGTTTTGAGAATACAACCCACACAATTATTTCTAACACTTCCTTCCCTATACAGAAGTTTACAGTTTAAAAAATGCAATGAAGAGGGTTCATGGCTCCTCTAAAAACGTGTTTGAAGTAACTCTCAAATGAATATTGAAATTCTACTTGTGAGTATTGCCCATCTCTGACTTGTCTAGAATTATTTCTCCTGAGTATTTTCTTCCCTTCTCCTTCTTCCTGCCTTTTTTTTCTAACCAGAAGGCTGTAGTCCAGAGTAGGAAAGAGTGGTGTAATTTAGCACAGCAATCAGAAGTCTGGTATTTTTGTATTTCTGTCCAGTTCTAGTAGCAACCTTTATGTTACAGAGTGGCTTTTACCTTATTTGCTGATAGTGAGGGAAACTGCTTCAGGAAGAGGGATGATGCAAATTTAGAAAGGCATTTCAGTAAAATGTTTAAGTAGAGCCAGAGTACATTGTTATTTAATATACTTTCATTTAAAAATGCAGTAGTGAAAGATTGTGTAACTCCTGAACGTTTTGAATTGTCAGAATATTTAAATTACTTTCTTTTCAGTTGAGACTAGATGACAGATCCACTAACTCAAAATGCCTCAAGTTTGGGGTTTTTTTTTCCTCTCTGCTAGTATTGACCTCTGCAAGCTATAAACCAAGGTTTTTTATCAGCCCCCACACAGTGAATTTCTCATGCAAGTATTCTCAGTGGCATAATTAAGAGAGGGTTATGCAACACAAATCAACATATCTACTCATGGGAGTAAGTTTTCATGCCTGCAGATTTGCAGGTTTGACACTTGTGTGAGCATTGTCCACAGTACTGTCCTACCTTCTTTGAAATCTATGTGTTAGTCCAAAGATTATATAGATATTTCACTAGTTTTCAATAGTGCTACTGTCAAAATGAAAAGAAAAATAAAATTAATGGTTGTCTACCTACTTTACAGTTGCAGAAATAGTTCAAACACTTTTCATTCAGCTACTGGTGTTAAAGAACTGATGCTCATTATGTCTTGAGTTTTATCTGGAAACAATAGAGGAGCCTGAAACACCATTTTTTTTAACAATTCTTTAGGCATTGTTGTGTAAAAATTTGTGAAAAACGCCAAGTAATGGGTCTTAAGACTTAAGGACAAATCTGCATTTTGGATATCCATTTGTATAACTGTACAAAGGCCCTTCATGCTCTGTGATGAAACTGACTAAAATATGCCATGTATATGTATTTTTTTCATATTTTTACACTCAAACTGTGCATTGCTCACCACCGCCGGCCTCTAATACTTAGTTTGTGATCAACAGTATGCGTGGCAAGGTCCTAGCACTGAATGCTTCCCCTTCAGGCTGACCTGTCTTTGTGTATCAGTTTCTTTACTGTTAGAGACTTGGGACACCTACTTCAGTTAACAAAGTGCAAATACAAGAGAATTAACTAAACATCAAACCTTTTATGTAAAATTATCTACTTCATATAAAACTGATGTGTGGAGGTATGTAACTGGAGCTGGTGTAACTCAGGTTTGCATAGATATGGAACATTTTGAGACAGATATTACACAGGTGAGGAAAAATACCTTGATCATATTTTCTGAGTTTAGGGCTGGGTAGGCAGGAGCAGGAATATCCAGCTGCCATCTCGGACTGGGGCATGTGTACCATTCGACTATCCAGGAACTGTGCTGTTCCTTTATGCCTTACTTTCAGCCAGTAAGTGCTGGTGATAAATGAGTCCTAGCCTGCTTGCATTAATTTGGATTAATTTTCCCTCTGCAGAGAGTGCAGTATACTGTTACCTAGTTCAGAACTGTGGCTGGAGCAGTTGTTAATTTTATAGCACTTACTGTAAAACAGTCTGGCCAGACCTTTTAGGAACTCAGTACAAGTTTAATTGACAATGATTAAACTACCATTGCAAGCATCACTTTCAGAAACAAAGGAAGGGTAAGATTTTTTTTGATGAAACACTAAAGTGACCCGTAGTTAGCAGTGTGTCACTTTCAGGTTGGGAGAATCTGTAGAGGACCATCTGACAGTTCCTAGTAATTGACGTTTTCCTTATTGGTGAGGATACTGGCCTAGAGCATATAAATACTGCATTTGGAGTTAACAGTGGGGATGAAAGATTTGTAGGCACATTGGAGGATAGAACTAGAATGATAAGTGATGGGAGCAAATGTAGGAAGTGACCTTAAAAATATTGTGTAATTTAATAATGAGAGCTGCAAGGTGCAGCGCTTTAGTACACATAATCAGCTGCACAAATCCCTGAAGAAAAAAAGACTGGATGAGGAGCTTCTTCACAGGAGCATCATGTGCTTTGAAGGAAGGAGAAAAGAAATTAAATGATCTTTGGATACAGAAGAAAGCTGCTGCACGGGAAATAAGGTGATTGTTGCTTGTCCAGTTGGTAGTTACGAAAAGCAACTTCAGGTGCCATAATGAAGATCTAATACCAGTGTAGGAGTACCTGGACATAAAGACAGCATGCAAAAGGTGGTGAGTTTGCATTGCCAGAGGTTTTTAAGAAACAGAGGACTGACAGGAGCAGTTTAGATACAATTGATTCTACTTCAAGCAGGAAATATACTAAGTGACCTCTTAAAGACCAGTCTGACCAAACTAGCATTTATACTGGATTTAAATTATAATGCTAAAGGAAAGCTTGTGAGGAACGCAGCAGCAACAGTTATTTAAAAAGTCACTGCAAGTGCGCAGATTTTGTGTTCTCATCAGTCAAAAAAAGCAAATGTCCTGTGATTTTTCTGCTGATTTATTATTCCCCTCTGTCCCTCTCCCCCCCACCCCCAATTTTGGCTTTGTTTTAATTGTTACCTAATCCAACTTTAATTGCACAAAGTTGTCACCTTCTGCTAACTAGGAATAAACTAGGCACATGTCAGTTCTCCAGAAGTGTGTTACCTTTGTGAGAAACAAATAGCACAGTAGGTCTGCAGCAGATCGTGATTTTTGATTCTTCATATGCTCTGTGGTTGGGTTCTCTGTGTTTGTTCCACAGGCACATAAGTATTTCTGACACTGAGCTAAACAAAAGCAAGGGGCATTTCTGCCCTTACACAGTGACAGTTTGCAGTAGCTATGCAAGCACTAATGCATCTTGCCCAGGACCCCAGATGGAGCCAAGCACATCAGAAAGCAGTTCTGTAGTACTGTCTGTGACCATGGATCCTGTCTCAAAGCACCCTCTGGAATCAGAGCTCATATGATTGTAGTGAAAATGTAAGCAGCCTGGCAGGTTTCCAGCTGATGAGTTAATGCTGCTCTAAACTTGAGTAGTTCCTCTCTGAGGCATGCAGAAGAGTGCAGGCACTGGGAAAGTAGCCAGCAAAGTCAAAGAACAGACAGCAAAGCTAAAGGCCAGCCTCAGGGATTCACAACGAATTGTCTTGGAGGTGAGTTCTGCCCTTGCCAGAAACCTTTCATGTAGCTTCAGTGGCAGGGCTGGAAATAAGTTAAGCAAATTAAGGCTGTCATTCAGTGCAAAGCCAGCCTGCCTTTTGGGAGCTTGTTTAACATAGCTTGAGCAAAGGTAGCCATGCCCAGCACTCAGGCTACCTTGTGACTGGCTTACCAGTACAGGTGCTGCAGAAAGGCAAGGGTTCTCCATTCATTGGCTCAGTTCAGTGAGGGGATTTAGGTTTGCACTCAGGTTATCACTTCACTCTGAAGCCTAGACTTGGAAGTCACCAAAATGTGACAGAGTGAATCAGTAGAGCATCAACTGCTCAGATTTCATTGGACTAATGGAAACATGGGTGCTCTCCTTTCTCTAAGGGAAGGTTAGCAGCAGAAAGCTATTTTTGTTTGCAGTTTCAGTAAAGTGTTTATGCTGTAAATGCTTTGAGCAGAGTGGGTCTTGAGGGGTTGCGAAAGTGTTTCAATAGAGAGCTATGCAATAGGAGAGATGTTCAGATCATGGTGGTTCTTGCTGAGAAGGCTGTTATTGCAGCAGATAATGGGAAGATTCCTCCCCAAATACACCTTTTCTGACAAAGGACCTGTATTCCCACTGCCTGAGGTTTGGTAACACTTAGAGCTGGTGTTTGTCCTTCCCCCTGGTGTCCCAACATTGAAGACTTCATCCAGGCTGGAGGATCCGAGGGACAGGTGAAGTGGTGCAGGGATGGTTAGTTGACACAGAGCTCTGTGTTGTCATTGTGCATCAGTGCCTGTCCTAACTTGTTCATAGATACCTATCTGTATCTATATCTGTATCTACTTCATTAATATCAGTGGAAGAAGCTGTAGTTGGACATTACAGATTTAGCAACATCTCCCTCTATAGACACCCTGAGGGCCCAGAGAACCAACACCCTTATGTAAATACCTGGTTTTGTGTTCAGAGCTTTGGACCTAGAAGGAAAATAATGAGTTTTGGTTTGAATTCTAGAAAGCTAATGCAAAGAGAGGTCTTAAGAGACTAGAATCAAATTGCACTGAACACTCTAAAGCTATATTCATGGAAGCACATCTAAGTGATCTAAGTTACACAGCACAGCCTACTGCACATTAAGCATTGCTCAAGTGATATACATTCTTTTGCAAAAGATAGAAATATTATAGAACCTAAAATTCTACAAGCATGATTAAACATTAATCTCAGAGGGCGGTCTTCACATGATAAACTATTTGAAGCACAGTCAGTGTTCTTATCTGAAGTAGAGATTTTGTATGATACCCATACAAGTTTTACACAGCTAGGTAGTGCCCAACTCCACATTCCCCTTCTTCCACAGAGTCTTGGGTTGCTGGGATAGTGTGAAGAGCTGCAGTAGCAACGTGGCTGCTGTATATTTTGGGTTTGGTTTGCTTCTTCCTTTTTTTTAATAAGCCAGAATTATGGGTGTTGTACTTAGTTATACCAGAACAAAAACACCACAACTTGTTTTTTTTTAAGAAACAAGGTTCTGAAGTGAAAGGGACATCATCAAAACAAACCAGTGATTTGTTTGATAATACAGAGTAGCAGACCTTAAACAAATCCGTATGTGGAGAAGTTGGTTACTTTCAAGGTTCTCTGAAAACAAATGCAGTGAAAGCATTTTACTTTCAAGTGTTTTGTTTGGTTTATTTTTCATTGTAATACTGCAGACTAGCATTATTTAAAGTCTTTGTTTTCTGTTAAATCTGCTTGGGGATTTTTTTTTTGTTTTAGGAATAGAAGAGGCAAAGTAATTTCTTATCAGTTAGAAGGCAAGTTAACAGTAGCGGCTGTCGATGCTAAAACAGCTGTTGTGGGCTGAGCACCATGTGGTTCTCCTGGATATAAAGGGCATTCTGGCAAAATTCCTGTGCAGTGACCAGTGTGCCTTACTAGAAATTAGAGAAAGTGGGGTCAGGGATGGAGGAAATGGAGAGAGATGTGACCTGTACTACTCTGATAAATGACTTTCCATCCTTCTGGATAATGTTTTTGCTGTTTGCATTGCCTCTGAATTTGTCTGTAGGCCGTGCTTGATATTTTTGCTGTAGATGGCTACTGCCTACTTTTCATTCAGGCAGGATTGTAAGAAAGACTTTGAAAACTCTGCACTTTTTTCTGACAAATGCAAGTTGATGTGCTTAATTTGTCTTTACTACCAGATTCTGACCTTGGAAAAATATATATAAATAAAATCTTGTATCTGGATTGTCAGACTCAGATGTGCTTGCACTCTCTGTTTGCAAACATGCGAGTAAGGAGACAGGATTGACAGTGTACACACCTCTCCCCACACCTGAGATAAGTTGGATACCTCCCTGCTAAAATCATCCATCCAGGCTGGGCAGCTTTCCAGTAAAGATAACACGTGCCCACCAGTGTGATAGCAGCTGGTTTCAGGAGGTGGAAAGACAAGAGTGCTGTTTGAAAAAAAATGCACCAATAGAAATATCACTTTGGTTTTCTGCTTCTTGAAAGTGTGTGAAGAACAGGTAATTATGAGAGACTCTATTGCCCAAGGTCTTAGTGCAAATCCATTTATGCCCAGAAGAGTTCCATGTTTATTAACTTTGAAAGAGCCATTGGCTTTTGAAGCCTGAATGAAAAAAACAAAACAAAAAGGCAACACTAAATTGTGCAGTGAGCAGTCCATGCATTACACTGAATATTATTTCTGAAAGTAGTTCTGTTGATCTTTTTCTGGAGCTGATCACAAACCAGTGGGTCAGTTCTGGTTAGCTTTGCAGTAGATGCCATAAGCAATGAATGTTTGAACAGTGTCTGAGAGATGCTGTGCTGCATCTGCTTGTGCTTTCCATATGTAACTTTCTGTTCCTTCAAAGTCATCTGGCAGAGTGCAAAGCACCATGAGTCATCCTGGCGCTGCTGGAGTGTGTAACTACAGTCTCTTAGCTAGGTGCAAGCCAGAGTCTGGCTTTTATCCAGTTTGGATGCAGAGCAGGACACAGAAACACCCCATTGTGCTGTCGTGTCTTAGGTGGGTGGATAAACTGCAGTATGAAATTGCACCAGCTGCATGTGTTCCTAGGAGGCTGAAACCTCTGTTAGGAGTGAACATGTTCCTGGGGCACCCCAGCTCTGCTCCAGAGCCAGCAGTGCAGCACTAAGCCAGGGCATCTCTTTTTCCGGCCAAAGAGCAGTGCTGGGCCCAGTGTGCTGGAGGTGCAGCCATGCTCCGCTTCGTAGCGTGGCTCCAGTGCCTGTGCTGATGGGCATTGCGCCTCTCAATCTGCCAGTAGTTTCTCTGAGCTTTTTTCCTAGCCTCTAAAATTTTGATGGTGGAGTCTAGAATAGAAATTTGGGGAAAAAGATTTTCCTGAGGGAGGTTTGAAAGACAGAAGCTTTACTATAAAACCTTTCTATTCTTGTTTTCGGAATCTGCAGTAAGTTGTTCCTGATATTATTAATTCTTTTGGCAGGTAGAGTTAATTTATGTATTAGTCTTCATGCTGCAGTATGAGTTATAGATTTAATTATGGTTCAGGTGCTCAGAGCTTTGCTATTCTTCTATATGTTAAATATAAAGAAAAAATAAGTCTGAGTAATTTTTTGGCTTACTGAATAAATGTTAACATTTGGAAACTGTGCCAGAGTATAAATAAATAGAGGATTTACTTTGCAGAGAATGTTATTATCTACTCCAGGGTATTCTGCTTTGTGGGGAGGATTAGTGCTTTGCATTATACTGGGACACACCTTTTTACAGCTACTACTCTGTGCAGCAGAAGATTAAAAAGTTTTCTTATAATTCCTTGTATTTCCAAATTTTATTTTGCAATTACAGCTCATTACTAGGGGCCAAAGGTTGATTTGAGTTAATGTAGCCATAACGAGAAACACACTGGTGTAAATATGCTACTACTTGTAGTATTCCTCTTCTTCTGAGTTACCCAGTCTTTTCTGCCTGACAGAGTTTTATTCACAATCCTTGAAGGTTCTCATACTGCAAAGCTTCTAAAGTGTGTTTATTTCTTGTCCTAAACCAGTTTTCCATCCTACTTTCTCCTAACCTATATGAAAATTTAATTTTTTATGGCAATTTAATTCCATGAAACTTTCCATAACTGTTTGTTTACAATCAGGCTGGATAGAACATCCGTGGAAAAAACCGTTTTTTTACTGAGATTTCATAGGATATTTGGGCAAGGGGCAAGTATATGAGGTATGTTAAATAACTGGGACTTACTTTTCTTCATTCCTCTTTTGATTCTACTTTTTTTTTTTAATTTCTCTCTTTCTGCTTTGTGGCCCTGAATCAGAGAAAGCTCACCTTTCTCACCTTTTCCAGGAAACTGTGTGTGTGTTTAAATGCTTTTCTGAAGGCAGTGTAAATTGGCCTTGTTTCAATTGCCATTAAACAGAGCCTGTGGGATAATATGCCTGTGTGTCTGCTGTGGTATTGGGGATAAAAAAAATGTAAGACTATACTTCTATAATATATTTCAGTATTAGAATATGCCATTTCTGCATGCAATAGTATGAAATTTTCAGATGAGGGTCAACCAATTTATTCTTGCAATTGTCCCCTTATACTTCTTCTATTTTGTGAGTTAGAAAAATGAGCGTCATGATTTCATTTTTCTTTTGGGTGCTGCAGCTACTCTCAAGAGTCTGCTCTTAGACATGAATAACGTATTTGATGCATCTCCTGAGGAAGCAGCCAAAAGTGCATGTTCTGACCTCATCTTTAAGCCTTTCCATTTCCTTTACTCATACTTAATGAAGTTACTATCATAGCCATTAAAGATAATTCTGTAAAAGTAGATTATGTAATTATTGAAGTTGTACTGATTTTAGTATAAAGTCAAGCATTGATTCTGATTCTTTATTTTGGCCCAGTGTGGCAATGCCACTTGCTCTTATTGTTGGATTTGGAAGTCTGTGTTGGTTGTTTGATGTGGCTAGGCAGTTTGTTCTGAGGAAATCAGAATGGTTTAGAGCACTTTAATACTTTTGTTTGAGAAAAGAAATTAATTTACATTAATGTTTTAATGTCTCAAAAGTTTTTCCTCTGTTTCTTTGATGCTTAGTACAGGGGATCATTTACAAAAGTTTTGCCAGCATCTCTCACGTGAGTTGTGGTTTACTGGTACTGGTGCTATGGAGAGCTGTGTCTTCTAGATATCACTGTTGTGAATGGATCTACAAGTGGGTTCTTACACTTTTTGTAAGCTCTCTCGATGCACTGTATCTTTTGACTGGGGAAGCTATACATGCAATTTCTTTGTTTGAATGCACTTCTAATGTGGTTAAGTTTAGACTAAGATCTGGAAATAAACTCTTCAGAGGGGTTTTCCTATAACAAAGCCTAAATTTAGTCTCCTTTTATATGAGTATAATTTTAGATCACGAAGTACCTACACTTTGTGAGAGGTTAGTGAAGGAATGGGCTGGGGGCTGACAGCGTATAGGCTTTCAAGTCCTTTACTCAAGAAGGAAATGCAATTGATGTCAGCATGTTAATTTGATGCAGTACATTCATAGGAGGCTTTATGTAACTGTTAGGCGTTAACTTAAAACCGTGCCTTCATTTCCTACATTTGTTTGTTTGTCTTGTCCTTAGGTTATTAAGTAAAATATGCAGTGAAACACTAGAAAAGCTCCTGCACTTTGTCTTTCAAACAGCTGTTGTTGTCAATGTTAAGGTTCTTCATGTCTTGAACAAAACATCATTTTCCTTATAGTAAAAGTATAATTTTGAAGAGTTATTTACTCTTCATGTGTTACTGTGTATTTTTATTTTAAAATTGTATTATATCAATTGGGCCTTTTCTGGATATTGGAAGTCAGATTAAGTCACTGTGTCTTCTGGAGATAGAAATGCTACTGTATAAAATCTTTATTATTTTAAAAAACATTCAGAGAAACATTTCAAGTCAGTACCCACACTCTTCAGATCCCCTTTGTTTCTGAAGGCCACAGTGGGCTTGATTGCTGTATTTCTGTGTCTGTGGTAAATAAGTGCATCCAGTGGTGCAGGGTATGAGCCAAGGTTGGCTTGGCACTGCTGAATTGTCATCGGTCCGGTCTTGTTATTACTCATAAACTGCGGTTCACTGTAAGCACATTATAGATGCTCCCTGTTTAGTGCTCAGGAACTCTTTCCTTGGAAATTGTGTGCCTTTTTAATGTGTCATGGCTCAATTATCACATTCATTTTGGCTGCCAAAATAGCCATATATATTGTCTAGCAAGTGACAGCCTGGGCCTTTATCTCTTTCTGGCTGTTTGCCAGCTGTTTAATTGCAGCCCTGTGTTTGCTGTGTGTCACATCTTACGGTGGTCTATTATACCCAGCTAAAACAATATTTTGAAAATGTTTCAAATGTAAACTAATTCTGTGAGACTTTACATCCTGTTATTTGCATGATCTGCTAGGAATGTAATGTAAGTAATTTTTCCCCCTATAAATACGAACATTTGTACCTCCGATCATGTTACAAATTTCCAGGGCAGAGAGAAGACAAGATGGGGATACAGAAATGCTATCTCGTCCCCTTGAGAGATGTAATTAAAGCTGTACACTTGTCATGCAATTTTTCATTTGTAGTTTCCAAGACATTTTTAAAACCAAATATTCTCTTTGTTCTGCCTTCAGAAAAGAGCAAGCACACAGAAACTGAGCTGAGATCTCAAAAGGAATAGCAAAGCCTGTGAGCAATATTTCTGCCTAAATGGATACTTTGGGTGAAGATGATGTTGAGGTTTGCGTGAATGGTGTCTCAGAGAGGCAGAGAGTGGTACAGGTGCTGTACACAGCTCATTTGGTTTGGCAGCCACCTGCTCTCCATAGGGAAAGACCTAAGGCAGGGCTGGCTCTGTCGTGCCACCACACCTCACCTGGGGGATGGAGCCTCTCAGTGAAACCACGATATCGAAGGGCAAGCACTCCACAGCACTTAAGTGTGCAGGGAATCCTTGGGATAGGGATGAGTCCAGTTTTACCCGCTTCTCTTTGTACAGATATTAATATCTTGCTCATTTTCCTCTGAAGAGCTTTTATCTTGAGAGTCTCAGCTCCTGGATGGATTCCTGTGTGGTGCAAACTGCTTTAACCTTAAGAGTTATGAAGGTACATTGGCTAACTTGGCTATGTAGATTTTTTGGCAGAAACTTTGCTTTTCCACCGCTTGAAGAGGAAATCAGAGTTCTATTGCTTGTTTAATAGGAAGAATAACAAGAAAGACATGATAAAAGTCTTGGTAAACAGCTTTGCAGTTCAGAGGAAGACAGAACAGAATAGCACTTAAGAAAGGTTCTATTTTTGTGCAAAACACTAAATTTATAATTAAGTAGTAAGAATTAGCTTTAAAAAAAGCAGGAGAAAGAACAAGTTCTCCTGTAGGTAGGATTAGATCGACAGGATTTTTTTCCTCTTAATTGGAGGGGAAAGGGTATAAGCTAAAGCCATCTAGCGTACTGGAAGAGGTTTGATATTAAAATGGACTTCTTTTAAAGGAAATAAAATTATTAAGAGTGCTTTTAAGCCTTGTGAAAAATCCAGTACTCTGTGAAGATAATATGCTCGCACATGTGCACGTATGTTTTTTCTGGTTAATCTGCTAAAAAAATTGTGGTGAATAACTCCCTTTTAGCATATCTTTTTGAGAAGCTGACTTGTTATAAAGTGAGTATTCAAAGATAGGAGAGAGTTGTACATAAACGGGGCAGCTGGAATGAGAGTGGTTGTGGCAGTTCTGCTGTGCTGTCACTGCACGTCTCTTCAGGAATGCATCAAAATAGTCACTAGTATCATTTTTTTGGTAGCAAGATCTTCATAATTCCAGTAGTTTACAATGTGACCAGTTTATCCAGTGTCAAAAAAAGGCCACTTTGCTTGAGTTTCTGCTTGACAAAACTCCTCATTGTTCCATTAAGCTTTTGTGTAAGTGCTGTATTTAGTATGTATCTCAAATCACTTTCTGGTGAGTCTGAAGACATCATCAGCCAAGTTTTGTAGTATACAGATAAAGTGGGTGCTGAAAGGCAGCCTGCAGAAACCCTTCCTTCATGCTGCCTGGTTTGATAATGCAGGTGTGCATATGTGCCATTGACACGGAGGTGTGAACATTTACTTGATTTGTTAAGAACTTGTTATTTCTGAAGAGAAGTTCCAGCACTAGAATAGATACCCTCTCATTGAAAAATGCTTATGTGTTAGATGTGGTCATTGCAAACTAATGGTGGCTTTGGGGAAGTGAAGTTTCTCTACTATTTGAAGTCTTCAGATATCCCTGGGAGTTAGATACAAGGAAGTTAAATCCCAGCAAGGCTTGTACAAAGTCCAGCTGGCAAGGCAATGATGGCCATTACCTGTCATGGCTGAACATTCCCTATCTAGTCAACAGTGGATATGAAGGAGGACATGATCAGGACAGGTCACAAGAATGCACAGCCCATACACCACTACAGGCTGATAAAGCCTGAATGTTGCAATAATGAAATGTTAATCAAATGCAGGAAACTGGTGGGAAGCAGGGTGAGAGCAAATAACCATGCTGCATTTGCTGTGGAACCATTGAAAGGTGCAGTGTGGTACAGAGTATGGAACTGCCACAGGCCAATGGTCCAGACTGAGAGTGTACTCAGCTGCAGTTCTGGTGCTTCAGGGTTTTGTTTGACTTTTCATGTCCCTAAGCTTGCTGTGCTTCCTATTCCAAGTCCTGTTTCACATGCTGCCTTCGTTCACCATTTCTGACTTTTTGGCATCTTCTCCGTCTCCTGTCTCTACAGCTGTGATTTCAATAATTGGGACTAAACACTGGCCTTTCTTCAGTGGAATATTTCTTGTATAAACATAACTACTTTCTTTAGGGATTAAAAAAAAAAAAAAAGAACAACAAAAGAAAAGAAAAAATGATACATCCTTGGCAGGAGCATGCAGCAATTTCAGGGTTAAAGCAGACCAGGAAAAGGGACACTTCCCTTTCTTGTCAAATTAGCTTTGGTTTCTAAGATCCATCATGCTGGAATGCAGCCCTGAAATGCCAATTTTCTTGTAAGGAGGAAGCAGAGCCAATTGACTTAAACTTTTAGTTGCATCTGCTGGCAATTTCCACCAGAAGCTAATTACAGCTCACAGCTATCACCAGCAGATGAATGACTGGTTCCACCTCACAGAAAAGAAAGCTTAAACCTGCACAGGAGTTTCTTTTTCCTTGAAATTGTAAGACTGGGGTAACATTTTTCAAGCAGGTATTTCACACACATTAACAGAAATCTTCAAATTTTAGGTAAATTATTTTATCATACAAATAATATCTCTAGGTCTTTCCAAATCTGGAGGCCATTTATTGGACTTCGCACTGTATCCCAATATCGTATCAACACTACACACTGTGTGCATTTTTAAATTGTGATGTGGTTAACCCAGCTCATTTTTTGTATTGTCAGTTTTGTAAATTACTTCAGGATAACTAAAATACCTCAGGCCTTTTTGCTATGTTAATGCTGCCGGTTTGAAAATGCTCATGGGTAATGGAATATTTGCACCTCTTGATGCTGTGGTTCCACAAAAACAAACTTTGCAGGTCTGAACCTTTTCAATAGTGATTCTTTTCTACAAAGAATGGAGCGTGACTTTTTTTGGCTAGCATCACTAGATGGCGTTGCCTAGTAGTCTAACAGCTGAGAGTCTGAAAATAGATGAAATAAATGTAAATCTGTAGAGTAATTAAAACATTTAAATCTTTCAGTGTGTGTGTCTTAGGTGTTTTTTCCCTTTTCAATCATGCTTGTAATTGCTCAAGAGAGGATGTTGCGCTGAAGTGTTATTTCTGCCTGTTGCAGGTCTTAAGCAAGTAGTGAGTGTGCTGTAGTTTCTGCTGTGGTTCTGCTCTTCCTTGGCTTGATTGAACACTCCCTTGAAGTAGTGTGCTGAGGGACCAAGGCTCAGCCAGAACTTGTGCTGTTGTTTCATGCATGGTTCTCTCTGTACACAATTAGCCTTTTTTAATGGTATGCTTTCATACTAGCAGAAGGATTGCTTGGAGGATGCCAGAGCAGACAGGCAACAAAATCTCTGCCGGTACTACTTTGTAGAAAGCTCCTGGTATGGCATGTTTTTCTGAAGTATAATGTCCACTGTTATTACAGACAACATGAAATAAAACAAAAGTGTTGTTTGGGGCGTTTATTTTGTGGTTTAGACACCATGCCGCACTTTTTTCTCCCTGGCTGGCTTCCTCTGTTTTGTCAGTGGTCAGTCATGCTCTGGCAGCAGCACTAACATGACACAGCTGTGCCTGCTCATGGGGCATGACCATGCCTGCACACTGTTTTTTGGTGTGCTTTTTCCCGGGCAAGGCTGGAGGAAACCTGCCTTTCATATGAGTAGTGTATTTAGCTGTAAGCAAAAAGACATCAGGTACTTGGGTTTATTCAGGGAGGATGGTAAGGAGAAGTGATGAACCAAGCAGCTTTTGTTCCGTGCTTTCAGTTCAGCTCCATCATCTGCCTCTTTAAACTGTGAGAATTTGGCATAACCTACTCCCTTTTCTTAATTCACTAGCACTTTTAATTTAAAAGATCTCCTGCTTGACATTATGGTTATTTTAAAATTCTTTCTTAACCCATTATAGATGTCTTTATCAGTCTACTAAAACTTCAATAATTATTGTTGACAGGAATTGGTATAACTCATTTGTTCTGTTTCTTAGTTTAAATAAGATTTCTAGATAATGTCAATCAGTTTGCTTGTAATTATACATTTAGGTGTAGAGAGTGTGCACACTTCTGGTTGTTTTAACACTTGTATTTACAAAACACTATTTTTAAAGACTTTATGGTAGAGTCTTAATTGTAGGACAATGTTGAGGGTTTACACTAACAGTTTGGACACCTATAAAGCAGTGTCACATTTCACCAAAGAATGAGGAATAAAAAAGCCGAGTTAAAGAAACCAACAAACAGTAAGCGTGTACCAGATGCATGTATTTTGATGAAAGTTGGTCACTAAAGCTTCTGTTTATAAAAGAGATTTAAAATGAGGTGCTAGACCTTATTTGAACAACTTTCTGGAAACCTGTGAAGTGTATTTCTGTAGGTTAAGGTAGCTCTTTACAAAGCCTCACTTCAGTGAAATGGCAAATAAGATCTGGGGAGAGAGAAAGGGTGTTTGAGAACTGCAGCACAATGCTTAACAGCTCCTCACATGTGCCAGGGAAGCAGTGTAAGAATACCAGGACAGGAATACCCATAATCTTCTTTTACATATCCATATGTTTTTAAATCAGAATAATGTGAGTAGCTGTAAAGTGATCAAGTCACTTATGGGCTAATTTTTCATCACTTTACACCAGGTAATTGATAATAAAGGTACAAAATTTGGTACAAGTGAGCACTGATGGGAAAGGTATACATTCATTTGAACACCCCAGCCTGAAGTACTGAAGCACATGCTTGTCTCCTGTTGAAGTCACTGGGTTTTAAGCACTTGCAGAAAAACTTTGCTGAGCTGAGTCCGAGGGAGGGGAGACAGTTAAGCAGGCCAAACACAGAAAGAGGAGGGGAAACCAGTGTGGTGACTGCAGTGGGAAATAGCTATCGTGTTCATTATTTTACAGGGAAAAGCTCTGCCTGTAGCTGTGTTAAAATTCATACCAGACCTCGTCTTCAAATATGTCTGATCCCCCAGTGCCTCCACACGGGGTGTAGCCTAGTGTCAGGTCAGTGCATTTGGAAAGCATAAGCTTTGGTGCCTGAGCAAGGTGAGGAGGGAGAAGCAGGGGAACTGGGTCCTGCATGCTGTCCCCTTGCTTTGCCAGCTTTCTTGTTGCAGTTTCAGAAATACGCCATTCAGAGGGATAATATTTTTGCCACACCTCCATCCCAGTGTGCTGTTGGCAAGCAGGGAGAGGCAGAAATGTGGAGCCAGTAGTTTTGAGGAATTGCTCAGAGCATTGCTATTTGGAAGGACTCTATTTCATGAGCATAAAATCAAAGTACACATTCAGTGCCAGTCTTTTCACCTAAATTTTACATGAGGGCTGAATGCTCATTTAATCCTGTTTATTTGGGGGCATTCAGCACATCATACTAAATGTGCTTGATTTTTTTTTATTTGCAGGTCACCTTTTAATGGAGCTGTAAAAGTAAGTGTAAACTGCACCTTCTTTTGTCATCAGTAAGTGCTGAAGGGTGTAATGCTCAGGGCAGGAATGGCTCTGGGCTCACATGTGGGAGAAGGATGGGCAAACCCTAGCACTACCCAGTAAGTAAGAGGGTTGAAAGGCATCATGGGCTCTTGTTCATTTGCACTCTCTGTTTGTACAGGCCTCCTCAACACAACAAATACTTCCTTTTGGTTTCTTACTTGGGACACTTCTCAGAGGCCCTGTTGTGCTAATCCTAACAAAGACATGTCCAGAAGGACAGTTTTTGCACTGAAGAGTTTATCTGCAATAGCTAATGGCTCTCCTGCTTGGTTGAAAAAGAGATCTGGATAGCTTGTCTTGATAGCCTCCAGGTCAGACATAATTAGGAAACAGAGCACAGGATGCTGCTCTGCTCAGGGAGGTAGCACATACCCCTTTCAGAGTGTCTTACAGAGGAACTTTGTCCTTGGTAGAAGTCAATTAAGTACATTTTCCACACGATGCAGGCAATTCCTGTGGTACCTGTCTACAATGAAGAGTCTGATCTGGATGCACTTTGTACATATGGCAGAAATGCAGGTGTAGGCCAGATGAAGCAGTCATAGATCGCAAACCTCGTTATCCCCTTCCTGATTTGCAACTGTTGAATTCATTAGCAGTGCACATAAACGGGAAATGACCCAAAGGGGGTTCAAATTCACAGTACACTGTGGATGCTTTGGGCTGTAATCTGGATGAGGAGTGGAATAAAAAGTCAGATCGGGAGTCAGTGTATTTCTGAGCTACCCTCTTCTCTCACAGGAGCGGGCTATAACCCTGCTGCTGCAGATCCTCCTCATTCACTCCCTTACTTTGCAGCTCCTGTGTTTGAATAGGCAATGTCTGCATATCTGTGGTGGTGGGAGGAGATGAGAATTAGGATGTCTCACCCCAGATCTTCAGTCCCTTTCAGACACCAGAAAGGAATGGGCAGTGTCTGGAGGTGGCTGCCCAGCTGCCACTGTTCTGTGTGTCTGTCTGCCAGGCCTGGTTGCTGAGTACTGTTCCTCTAGCAGTTGTGTGGTTGCTGAAATCGGGATTTAGTTCTCATTTCTTAAAGAAACTGTGTGTATTTACCTTAAATCACAACTTTTTTGGAAGAAAACCCAACTGTTTAACCATGGCATTTCCAGGAAGGAAATGGAAGCAAAATGGAAGCAAATGTAGTTTTATACTGGTTGTAAGAAGCAGACTTGAGGATCTATGTTACACATGGCTGCCATTGCTGCAGTTCTCTTCCTCTGCACAGGGCTGAGCTTCCCCATGTAAAGTCAGCATTGTAGGAAATCGTATAAAAATTGTATAAAGTAGATCTGATGTCTTACCTCTGTGCCAGACATGGGAATTTCTGTTTGCTTTGAATCAGTTACAATAATAAAAAACCACTTTGGCTTGTCCTCAGCACCTGAAACAGACCTTTATGATTGTCAGCAATTTCATCTCAGTTGTTTTTTCAGATCCAAATAATTTGGATTACTTTTGTTGGGTCTGTTGTGTGAACATGGAAGAAAGTCATGTTAAGTGCCAGAAGCTGGGAGCTGAGAAAGGCCTCAGCCCTTGTGCAGGCAGGGCTGTGTTGAGGATCACTGTGGTGCCAGCGAGCACCACATGGAGTCATGTGCATATTTGAAAAGTATAGACCATACTTGCAGGCACTGGGCATCTACCAGGGAGTCTGTCTTGATTTCCTGCCTCCTCTGGGAGGTGCTCTCCCTATGAACTGGGTGGTGTGGCTGCCAGCATTAGGAGCAGGGCTGAGGCAGTGCTGCAGTGAGCTGCCCTTCCTGTGCTGCTGAGAGGAAGGCGAGGAGCGTGAGGCACAGGTGAGCTGCCAGGCCTGACAGAGTGCCAAAAGGCAGATCTCCACAGAGGCATGAATACTGTAAAGGAACACCAGCTGGCCTAACTTCATCTTGAAGGCTGCCCTTCAGTTCAGAACTGTCACTGGATCCTGCAAGGAGCTGTGTGAGCAGCAGTCTAACACAGCAAAGGCAAGATGGCCAGTGCCCCTGAGAGAGACCCCCTCCACACCCTCGCTTGTGTGGAAAAGACAGCAGGAGCATCCTGGAGCAGGAAGATTGGTAGAGTGTTTCTCAGAAGGAGCTCTTGCCTGAATCTTCCAGTGCTCCAAGGAAACATCAATACTCGAGTGAAATTTTTTTCCTCAAAAAAATGCTTTTTTTTCAATTGAGAAAAAAACAAGTAAAACAGAAGGTTCAGCTGGAGCTTGTCAGGAGGAAACGCTCAAGTCATGCAGGTACAGAGAGGTTGGGGCAGGACATTTTGTGTGTAGAATGGTGTAATGACATTTGCATGAGATGCTCTGCTTGTCTCCCAGCTCGGACCCACTGTGTTATAGCTTTATTTTTTCAGACACTGTGTTAATCAACTCAGGTGCAGGAGGTTGAAGCAGCAAGACAGCTGCTATCCTCTCCTTGGAGACTGGGAAGTATCAGCATGCCACCAAACCTGCTTATATTACATGGGCAAAACATGCTCAGTTCCTTTCTTCAGTTTGTTTTTTATCTAAAGGTTAGAGCACAGGCTGAAAGAAGAGGGACTTTGAAGAGCAGGGCCCTCTGCCTAATTATGCATTAGGCCCCTTACAGTAAACAAATAAGTCAGAGGCTGTCTCCTAAGTGTTCTAATTCTATTGTACAAACCCACAAAGGGGTAGTGGTGTTCAGTTCCTGCTTTCCCTTGATATTCATGGAGCTGGCTCCCAAGCACCTTCTCTGCCTGGAAGCCTGTGCTCTGTCTGGGGAGACTCTCGCCCTGTTAGATGTGAGACAAGGAGGGGGAGGGAGGAGCATTGTTTTCAGGGAAAGTACTTTTGGCAGTGAGTGTTAACCTGTGAGAGCCAGGAACAAGCTTGGGTGCCTGCCAGTCCATTCTGAACCTGTTATTTGGCAAATGTGAGGCAGTAGGAGGGAGAGCACCTAAGAAAAGTGTGGGGAAGTACACCTAAAAGATGAGTTTGTCCAGCTGCGTCCTCTGTGTCCCTGGGTAGCTGAGGCCCAAGCGCTTCTTTTCATGGGCTGACCATGCTGCAAGGAGCAGCAGTCTGCAGCAGAGGGAAGAGCAGATTGACAGCCTTCTCCCTGTTTGGCCCTTGGCAAGATGTGTGCCCTCAGGAGTGAGCTTGGAGAAACGCTTCCCTAGCAGAAGGCTCGACAGCGGTTTAAATGGCTGATCAGGACCAAAGGAACCTGCTTTTGCTTCCAGCACTGTGTGGTGAAAGGCAGCCCACCTCTGCAACAGTCTCATCCTCTTCATGTTCTTTCTGGCACCTTCCACCGTGGTGCCTCTGCCTTGGAACACATCTTGTGCTCCTTCTTTAGACCAGGCAGTGGTAAAAGGCTGGTGTAGGTGGCATGGCTCTGCTCTGCAGTTAACTGCAGTTACTGGCCATTTGTGAGAATGGCCCATGTTTCAGCTCTTTCCTGACCCATTCTCTAGACAACTTGCTTTTCTGCATCATTCCAGGGTTTCAGGAATCTCTCTTATAAACCTTGTCTTTTAGTTGGTGGCTTCAGGGTTTTTTTTGTTTTTTACAGCTTTTCAGATTGTCCAGAGGTCCCGCTGGAATTCTTGTTTTGGCTTCTAGGTCTGGCATAAAAATGAGCTGAAATATCCACATTCTCCTCTCTCTTTGTTGTTGGACAGGCAAATTGTTGCTTGCCTGAACGCTTACTTCCCTGCAAAGACCCTGGAGATGCAGGAAAAGGGCTGAGCAAGGACCTCGGTGTTGGTAGAACAGGGGACAGAAGTGTCCACCCAGCTGCTAAGTAACAAATGTTGTGGGGAGAGGTACTGTCTGTATTCATTTGCATTAAGAAGACAAGGAGACATTTACAGAGAGAGGAAGAAAAGCACAGTTTAAGTATATTTAATATTAATTTGAGCTTAAAAACCCATAAATGTTTATAATCAAATAGATCATTCAAATTTACTGAAGTATACCTTCAACAAGGAAATATTGCAAGCTAAGGGCTTTGTGATTGCTTTGTTGATGGAGGAAGGACTTTGGTGAAGTTATTATAGTATTGACTTGAAGAGAATGGATTTGCTAACAGTGCAGGTGATCTTGTCTGCCTCAGCCAAGGAAAAAAAAATGAGGGAAGTTAAGAAACTAGTGACAGCTTGTGGCATTGGCTGAGTAATCTCAAACAGCCATAAATATATTGTAGCTTTAAAATTATATAAATATATGGTGAGGAAAAGAAAGATTTCATTCAGTAGACAGGATAGTGGCAGTCAAGAGAATTAGTTTACATTTTTATTAGGCATTCTCATTAAGGGAATGGAAGAGCAGGATTTATTTGCTTCCTGCCTCATAAGGCTTATTGGGGATGTTTCAGTACTGAGATCCTTAAGCATCTCAAACTAATGAAAAGATCATTTCAGGGCTCTTGAACTGCTTTATAGCTTGTGATAACAGAAAAGATGTGTTTATTTCGGGAAAGATTGTTTAACTGTTAAAGAAATGTTCTTAAGCGCTGGCAGAGCAATATGCCAGCAGTTGTCACATACATATGTAACACCATAGCTGAATATGGATCTAATCTGTTTACCAAGACAGCAAATAATAAGATTGTGGGGTTTGCCCTTGCTCAGAACAACAGTGAATTAACCTGAAGAGATTTTGTTTCTTATGCCAAGAGATTATATCTTTATATTAAGAGACTTTGTATTGTATTTGAAGAGATTGTAGAGGTTCTGACAGATTTTTCTGTAAAACAAGTATTAAATTTGAAGGCATTATAACTAGATTTTTATCTAAAGCACTGGAGGTCTGATTAATTTTCAGTTTTATTGCCTCATTTTACATTGTTTATTAATTCATTGATTAAACTAATTCATTATTTATACATTATTAGTATTAGTGATTTAGTTGTTAGTTGTTAAATGTTGATTGTTGTTAATTCATTAGCTATACATTAAAGTATACTTTATGCCTTAGATAAAAGCACAAATTGCCATCTTTTAATTAATTTTGAATTCAGTAAATTAATTTTTACTAACATTTCCTAGTATCTAAAGTGTAATACAGTGTATTGGTTTAAAGCAACTCCACTGACATCAGTGATGTTCGTTAAGCCTCAGACAAGACTGAGAACAGAATTTGGTCAAAGGGACTGAACACACTTGTTCATTTTAATAATGCTCTACATAGCCTATGCCAGTAAAATATTTCCATACCAACTAAATATACCAACCATTATATACTCTGCATGTGTCCTGTGAAATGCTACAGATTAAAATAGCTCTGCTGAAATCTTGTCAACCTCCTCCATTAAACTTGGGAGGAGCATCTATCCAGAAAGCCTTTAAATAGGAAAATGTCCTCAGTTTGGGATCTTCATTGGCCTTTAATGCCTCCCTCTCTCCTGCCCTGTTGCATGTTTCTTTGATTTGCCACTAAAAGCCATTAACAGCTCGAGTGCTAAACCTGCTCATCCCATTGACAACAGGCAATGAGTAGTGCAGCTTCAGGCTGAGAAATCAGCTCCCATACCTAGATCCCCCCAGTTCCCTGGGGCTAGTTGAGGTGTCCGGTAAATCTTCAGGAAAGGGGACAATAGGTTCTCCTCCTGTAGTATGTTTTGCATGGAATGTTTCTAAAACTGTTTCAGACAACATAAACTTTTACCTCTCTAGGAACAGAGGGTAATACTGTGTATTTTTCTGATTTCATTTATCATTTTAAGGCTCTGTTTAGTTGACCTCTTGTTGCTGGCATTTGTTAAATTTCCCAGATAATAAAACTGAGCCTGTCTGACTTTCTGCAACCACTGGGAAAAGGGTCCTCACTGCTCCACTCCTTTCCACAAGTTCCCATGGACCCTCTGCTGATAGCTTCTCAGCACTCATGTGTATTCTCCCAGCAAGTCTGGACCTGAGCACACAGCTTTTGTTTCTATTTTGGACGTGCCTTTGTGTGCTGCTCTTCTAAGTAAGAATCAAGATTGCATCCAGCTGCTCCAGACTATTTAAATTTTTCTGAAAGTGTGTTTGTCCTGGAACAGCCCTGCAGAAAGGAACAGAGGAGTGGGACATGCCAAGTGTCTCCTTGGCAGCTCTGAACAAATCCTGCCTGATAACATGTTTCTGTTTGTTGTTCAACAGTGGGGTAAGTTTACTGAAATCTCAATGATCATAATTAGGCTTCAAAAGTTAACGTTGTGTCAGCATACAGAAAAGACGAATGTTGCCTTGGAGTCGAATTTCAGAATTGGTGTCACTAGTTCCTCTGTGTGTGGTACATCTGCCAGGGTAATGACATCTGTAACCTCTTCTTCAGCAGGTGTTCCCATCTAAGACCAGTAACAGCTCTAGTGTAAGGCATTTTGTCTATCCTTTTGGTGCAGGACATATAGAGGCAGGCCCTCAGGTGCTGAGGTTACAGTACTGACCACTTTCCAGCCAGGATTTTCTTTCTTTAAAATCCCATGTGAGTAGCTTCATTTGATGAACAGCTCCTTGGAATGCAGTGGCTCAACTGATAAAAGTCAGTTTACTTCATCGAATACCAAATTAATCTCTACCTCAGCAGAGTTTATTTTTGGGTGTTTCTGTGATTAAAAAAAACCAGCCACACAGAGTTTGAGGGTTTCGTTTTTGGGCATTGGGTCTTTCTGGTTTATTGTTGTTAAAACACCCATGTGACCTGTTGAAGTCTGGAGTTGGCATTTGACCTGGAAAACGCCTCTCAGTTATAGAGCAGGGAACAATAAACACCATACATATGGCTTTAACTTCTCAGCATTACCTGTCTTATGCCAGGCAGGGAAATGGGTTGATGCAGCACTCAGTTGGCTTGTTTCCAGACTTTCCAGACTTCATTCATGTTCACCATGAACAAGGCCTGCTCCTGCCTCCCTCAGCACTGGTGTGTCATATATTCCCAGAGCAGAGTGTGGCACTGAGGTGAGTTTTAGGGAGAGCAGCTTTAGTATTTTTCTGTATTATTTGTGTGCAGCACAAACTGGTGGAGTTTTCCTGCTGCACTTTCCTCCTTACTCTAGTTGCTTGTTTCTGCTGCTGAAGCCTGATCATTCTATAAGGATCCAGTCATAATTCAGTAGATGTGCAGAAATCCCTGTGAATGTTTCTGTAGATTTTAACTGTGTTGTGTGTGCTTTTGCCAATGTGTCTTCTGTGGGTGTGTCTGTGATATCCAGCCTCAGGCCGGTGAAGAACTTTCTTTGTCGTTCAGGTAGAGCTGGTTTAGTTCAGATGTGCTGCTGCTGGGATCATTTTTTGTCTTCTTCAGCAATGCAGCTATGTTTTGAATCTAAGTCCTCAGCTAAAGTAAAAGTAAAGTATTTTGAGAAAACGAAATAAAAAGAAATCAAGTGTTTCTGTTATGTGTTAAAAATAAATTGTTACAGTTTTATTTATTGAGATAGGGGATGGATGAAATAATGTCTTTACAGATGAAAAGTATTGTCACAGATGGAGGTCTGCAGAATAAATTATTCAATCCTTTGTCTTTTTTTGTGACTATATGAGTATTGCCATGTATCTCAAGCTCTAATTTAGATACAAGTTGCAGAAAAGTAACATCAGTGTCATGTAGCTGAAAGAAAGCAAGGATGCAGGCAAGCAAGCAGCTTTGTGCATGGCAAGTGTAGAAAATGTCGTGGTTGGGGGACTGAGAGCAAGCAAGGAAACTCTCGGTGTTGGCTGAGAACTGACTGTGAAAAAATCAAAGGTTTTTTATGTCTTACTGCTTTTAGGCTTTCTTACAAAAAAAATGAGGATTTGGAGTACTAAGCTGAGAAGGAATGCTTCTGCTTGGATAACTTTACAAATACCTAAGCGTAAAGCAATTGCAAATCTGAATGTGCCTATGTATTTTTATGGTAAACCGACTAATTGCAGTATCTCTAAAATGATACACACAACTGTCCTGTACTGTACAGTTACTTTAAATTTCTGTTTGTTTTTCAGATTGAGGATGCTGGTTTTGCCTGTTTTCATGTGCACTTAATACATCCTGTAATATTTTTATTTCTTGTATATCTGCCTCATTCTTCTGTTACAACACTGGCATTAGTTTGATGTCTTTCCTGGCAAAAATGCCCTGCTATTCTCTAAGACTTTTGCTTCCTTGTCAAAGTTAATGGTTTCATTCCTTCTAGCAGTGGAACTGTCATCCTTGTAATTCTCTCAAGGGATGTTAGTGGTGAACTCATCTTGGCATACAAGCCATAGCTGTTCTCTGGTATTTTGGTATTTTAACTGGCAGGAAGCTGGGTATAGACAGTTTGCTGTATAGTTTATAGGTACAAATACTTGTCTTACTAATACGTGGTGTCTCTGAAGTTGTTAAAAATTATTTAAGACACAGTCTACAATCAGGTAGTTAAAGAGAATGTCAGGAACTTATAGGAAAGTTTAGAATTAAAGTTGTCACGTGTAACTTTGAATTTAGCCTTACCTAGCTTATGAATATTTAATCATCTCCTCTAATATTTCCTTGTCATTTTCCTTTTTCCTTTTTTATTCCTTACTATTGAAATATCTCCAGATTAAAAAGAAATATTTTTTAAAGATAAATAAATTTTGACAGGAGGACTATAAGCACTGTTAACAGATCAAAGTATTTCAGATAACTGCAGCAGATTTGCATTGATACAGTTTTGAGATTAAGATGGAAACAGCAAGAGGCAGTGTATTATCCTCTTTAGACTTAATTTATAGTAAAAGCATGATTCTTCTCATATTATGCAACACACATAAGCCAGCCAAGAAGTATTTTGCCAGTGTGGAGAGGGAAGGGTTGAAAGCAGAGGAATGGCAAGGAGGATGGTAGATTCCATCAAGTGACCTTGCAGCTGGGAATGCCAAGGCCTGGAGAATAACTGTGTGGGAAACCATATATTATGCCACTGCTGTTTATCCTTTGTCTGTTTCAGAAGTAGAATTTCTGTTTAGAGATAGCACAGATGTTTACAGAAACTTGGAGGCCCTCTCCCAGCCATGCTTGAGCTCCCTGTCTTGGGAGAGAGATCAAAACAGAGATCATAAAAAGCAGAGAGGAAAATCACAGCATGGTGTTAACCCACACGTGCATGGCCCTTTGATAAATGGATGCAAACAGCAGCCCTGATGTCCTGCCTGGGACTGGGCTGAGCCTGATGGTGCCTGTGTCCTCATTTTGTGTGTCTGCAGCCCAATGTGGTTTTGGGATCCTCTAACCAGCGAGGTAACAAAATAAATTTACTCTTTGCATTTCGGCTGTGGTTTTTTTGGTTGTCCTCAATCAGCTGTGTGTGTTGATTCACACAACCACATAAAAAAAGGGTCATTTGACTAGAAATCCAGGAAGAAAAAACCCTCTAGTTCTCAGTAGTTGCTGTTAGTTTTGTGGCATGCTCAGAAGTGAAGTTTTGTGAATGAAACTCCTCTAGTTTGAATATGAGTCTAAGGTGAGTAATTCAAGCAAGTTGGAATCAGTGATGGTGAATGACACTCTGGTATTGCTGTGTGTCTGATAAGTATTTTCAACAGATAGGAAGCACATAACTATGTCATTTATAATTAATGTTTCTTCCTTGAATCTGAGGGATGGCATAGGAAAAGGAATTTTGTGTTCATGGAATGAGGGTTGCCTTCATTGTAAGAAAAGTAACAGAAGGATTACTAGGGGTGTGTTCAAGGAAGGGGCAGAAGATCTCTTTAGGAAGACATGGGAGGCATTCAGCTGAGCCAGATGGAGGAAGAGGTAGAGCAAATGTATGCACATTCTGGGAGAACTGCAGTAGGTCTCTGCTGACTGAGTTTTTAGTGAAGACATACTTTTTTTCTTGCATTCCTGAAGGGAGGTTATGAAGGCTGTGAATGGAGTGGGAAGGTGTAAAGAGCTTGAAAATTTGAACTATAAGGAGGATGGAAACATACAGTCTGCAGAAATGGTACATTAGTTTTGTGGACCAAACTTGTAAAAATTAGTCAAACAACAAGTAGATCAAGCTGGAGGAAGTATTTAAAAGCTGAGATTTATTTTTCTGTTGGCTGCTTTCTGATGCCAGATAGCTATGTTTAGATTATTTGTGCTTGGCATATCAAATGTGCCATGTTGTTTGGATACAAGCCTTAGCCATTTCTGCTTCACCTTGTTCCTTGACTATGATCTGCTGCTTGGAACTGTGCCCAGAGACCATTCAGAAGCTAAAATCCAGCCTGTGCCTATTTGCTAGGCAGCACTTCATTGGAAGTGCCAGCAAAATTGCCTCCTGGCTTTTACTTGGGTTTGAGGGTAGAGTCTCACCTTCAGAGCATTAGAGATTTTCAAGGCTGGGATATTTGCAGAGTGGGTCCTTGCTCCATTTCTTTTGCCTGGGGAAGATCTCTGAGGCACATCCCAATGGCATTCTCTCTCCAGAGCCTGGCAGGTTGACCTTTTTCAGTGTTCCACAGAGTTCTCCTCACATCACACTGCAGGTCTGGTCAGGATTTGTAGCTCCAATATAATTGAGCCGAATGGATTAGTTTATGACTGTGTAGGCAGTTGATTTTTAAGTGACTAAAGTAATTGTTCGTAGGAAGGCTTGGCATAACCATTTAGTTGATCCAAGAAGCACAGAAATGCCAATCTGCTGAGTACATATAAAGCTCTCAAAATGGAAAGAAGAAGAAGTATCATCAAAAATATATCACCATGATATGTTCCACTTCATATTGCTAATTGCCGTCTTTATACCTGAGTGGTGTAGTGCCTTGTATAAGGCGTGGATTGCTGCATCTTCCGTGGCTCAGATGAGTCAGTGCTTAATGAGGTCATGCTGGGTGCTGGAGGTCTCTCCAGAGTAGATCTTGAAAGGGAGGTGGAAGCTCTGAAGTGTTTGAGAAGCACGTGAAAATGTTATAGATTGACTGCTTCAGAGCATGCCAGGTGATGTATCTTTTCAAAAAGCCACGCTTGTAAAATTGCTGCTGTAACGACTGAAATTTGTTAACATTTAAAAAAAAAGACTCATAAAAGTGTTTAAGGCATTCAGGATAGCATGGGGAGCCAAGTGCCCTGGAGAAAAATGGTGTAAATATTTTCTTTGTCTTCAAATATACAAAAACTTAGGATGGGCTCCTGAGAGCTGCCAAGATTGACAAGGAAAGCTTATGGAAAAAGTCAGAAATGACTGATAGATCAGTTCAGCATTGATTGTCAGCAGGAAAACAGTACTGCAGTTTGCAGTTCTTCTCTTCATAGAATATATTTTAAACAGTTTTTTACTTTTAGTCTGATTGAAAAAAACAGTTTCTGCCTTAGCATTACACTTTGGTCTCTCGTGTGGAAGCCCAGGCGAGCCTCAAGCTCTTGACAGCCATGCAGTTCAAGAGCAGCACTGCCTTGAATGAATGAGGCTTCTTGCTTCCTTTCTTCCAAAAGGCACAGAGGATGTAACATGTAGCAGAAGTCATTCCAAGTTTTGCTGCTTGGCAGCTGTGGCCAGGCCAGCAACAGAGGACTGTTGTGCCCTCTGTCTGTGCCTGCTAAAAGCTTCATGTCACCACAGTCTTCCTGGATAGTCATCCATATGTGAACATAGCTACTAATTCTGTTTGCCACTTTTAGCCATGGAGGTTTTGTAGTGAATAATAGTGTTTGCTTGAAAAAGCAGCTCAAGTTCAGATTGTGATTTAAGTGTCACTTGGTTTGGGACATTCCTTCTGTAATGTCGGTTCTAATAAACTAGATGTTTCTGAATGCTTTTGAATATCATCTACTGAGAACCGTATTTTAGGTACTAAGGTTAGTGTTTTGGAGAAGGGAGGTAAGATGATGCTTGTAACAGATAGCTTCAACCATCAAGGAGTACAGAGTATTGTAGGCTTATTACCTAAAATGCATGCATCTAAGTACATTTAAATCTGAGTGCTGATAAAGTTTACTTATTTTTGTAGCATGTAATTGACAACGTCCACAGAGTAGAATTTGCGCAAAGTAAAAGTGAAGGTATTGCTTCCAGTTTTAATCATGACAGTCTTTCCAGAGCAGATGGCATTCAGCAGCCTTGTTGTTTTGCCCAAGGTGAAAACTCTTTTGTCCAAAGAGGTTTAAATAAAGTAATGCTGATGTTAACAGAACATTCCCACTGTACAGCTACCAAAAATCTGTATGTCACCCATTCCTCTTGGCTCTGGGCATAGGATACATTTCCTAGGTAGTTCAGGGTCCTCTTCCCTTCCAAAGCACAGTCAGAGCATGGTCAGACATTTGCTTTGCAATCAGCTGCACATACAGAGATGCTACCAGCTGCTTTCTGTGGTGTTTCAAACCCAACTCTGCCAACTGGAGAATTCATGTGAATGAGGTCTATATTGGAGTCTGTATTCTCACTTTGTGCTAAATCAATCCAGTTTCTTGGTAAGTATCCCTGTAAAATAGGTTGTATCAAACTGACAGTCTCCTGTGTCAGCGGTACTTCAGGAACAGAAATACCCAACAACCTCTTCATCTTTTTCACTATATCCCCCAAGAGGAGACATTTTAAAATCATTTCCATCCTTGTAAATTGTAGACTTGAATGCTCAATGCTCTGCAGAGTATATCTCTGCATTGCCACTAGCATTTATTTGGAGTAAAATGTTGTGTACAAAGCTGTTGCATCTAAGTAAATGTCTGACTTGGTCCACTTCTCTTTTCATCCCCCTATAAGATTTTATTTTAGATTATCCTCAGTAAGTGCAGCACTTGAGTGGCCATATGCTTGGCAAAACACAGATAATTTACAACTGTTGTTTGTATTCATTTTTGTAGTTCTGAAGTTATTTTAAAAACACAGCCTAAAGGACTTCTTCCAGAATTAATATGTTTTCACATAAATCTGGAAATGCCTGTACATCTGCTCAGATCTCCAGAAAAGTGCATTTAGTTCATTAGTTTCATGCTGAAGTGTTAACATTTTAGGTTGTTTTATTAGGAGAGAACAAAGAGCTCCTGCCTTGTTGAAACTTCGTTACACAAAATAAGGATGAAGAGGTTCCAAAAGAGCTAATGCTAAACATTGGAAACTGGATGAACTTGTGCAGATTGGAAAGATTTCCAAGACATCTGGTAATTAGCTCCCAGTTTTTATGGAGTCCTGCCCTGTCAAAGCTGATGCTGCTTGTGGTGAAGGGAGAGCAGCAGTGAAATGAAGCATAACTCCAAAAAGCTGGATCTTTGTGTTCACAAATTATCAGTGGGCTATTGAAAACTCTAAGTACCCCTTTGGAAAACTAACTCCTTCCAAAAAAATGTCCAGTATTTCTGCCATTGCAGGATTGTCTTCTGTTGTGGCATTTGCTTGGCGTGATGGGGAGAGGGAACAAGCAAAGAACTCTTTATGGCTTTCCCTGCCTGAGCCAGTGTGCCAGTCTGCCCCACACCAGCTTGCTGTGCTCCCCAGGGGCTGCACCACAGCTGGGAATTGCTGGAGCATGACTAGCTGGTTACCTCCTCTGCCCACGCCAAAATGCCAGAGAGGCTTGGCACTGCTGTCAGAGCTGGCACCTGGCAACCTTCTCCAGGGAAGTAAGGAAGCATGCTCTGGTGCAAGGGACCCAGAGCCAGGCCAGAGCTTGATCCTTTTGATATTATTATCATTGTTATTATTGCTACTACTGTTGTTATTTTCCACCACTGTTTTTCTGGTTTCATTAAGGAAGATTTAAGCAAGAAAGGAAACTTGCCACTTGAGTTAGTAAATTGTTTTAGAAAGTTGTCTCTTGGGACCACTTATATACACCTGGTTATAGGGTAAGGGGTGTTTGTGGGGTTTCTGAAGTTCAGATGTATAAACCCTCAAGCACTGAATTGGGATTGCTGAGACCTGGTGCTTTGGTTACTTGTCAGAGACTTGGGAGACTCTTCTGTACCCTGTTCTGTCCCTTACCTGTGCAGTCACTTTTATCAAGACATTGCCCTGTCATGTTTATTATTCTTTATGTAAAACAGAATATTGATCGTGTCTTAGATATCTGCAGTAAAAGTGGTTAAGAACAAAATTATATATTTACTACTTCTTTTGTTTTTACAAATATTTTACCATCTAAACATCAGCAATCAGTCCGAGCACACTCACTACTAGTAAAAATGTTTATCTTTTCAGCTCTGAGTCTATTAAGTGCAATGAGCAGACAGCCTGTCTTAAGTTAATTTTTATAGCAGAGCACTACTTAAAAATTAGGCATTTGCAGCAGAGAAAAAGCTTTATTGAGATTTGTTATCAGAAAGAAAATTAGTTTTCCTAGATTGCAAATATAAGACAATGTGTGGTTAATGGTGTTCACTAAATTATTCTGACTGAAAATATGAAGGAAGTAGAGTTATGTATGAATATATAATATTAGGACATGTTGGAAGAGATTATACTTAATTTGTATATAACCTGATGAATTTTGCTGCAGTAGACATTAAGCTTATTCCTTCCACTGATAAATCATGCTTATAGTCTCAAATAAAAACCATACACAGTGTGAGCCTTTTCTTCTTAAGATCACAGCCATTCCATCTCTGCGTTGTAGTGGTGTCTAATTCCTGAGTGTGGTGCAACTGGAGCAGCTACCTGAGCTATTGGAAAGCAGGATTTAGCACCCAGTGTTGGTGCTGTCCATGTGGTTTTGATTTGCCCAAGGTCTGAGCTGCTATATCCTGCTGTAGGCAGTAAACTGGCACTTTCCAACAGCTGCCTCGAATCTGGGCTTTCCTTACCATGGAGTTCCAGCATTTCTTAGTCTAGTTGTGCCAGAGGTCCAATTCCATTGGGGTCACAAATTCCCTAGCTTGTCCTGAGCAGTGGCAGCTCCCTTAGAGGAGGAGTACAAAGCCCTGCTCCCAAACAGTCTATGCTTCTTACACTACAACTATATCCACAGAGAACATTTGCTTTGAATATTAAATTATTAGTGGTAGAGGAAAAAATAGTTTGGCTGGATCTGGCCTTTTAATAAACAGATTTTACTAGGTGAGACTTGTTTCACTCAGATGTACATTGACCTTTCTTTCCCCTGAAATTATGATTATTTTCACATATTTTCATATTCTTTTTCTTTAGTGTAGTACGCATTTGTGGAGTAAAATTAACTCATATCAGACATTGATTTTTGTGTATTTGTATGCATAATGCTTTCTTTATTCCTTTGAATTGCTCTGCTATTGGAACTAAAGTTGGTATTCCCAGAGTGTTTTAATGCTTTTTATCCACAAACTACATTTATATATTCTCTGTACCAAGTGTTGTTTCAGCTCTCTCCAGTTCTGTATTACACAAAGCAGATTCCTGTCCTCAACTGCTTTTTTTTGAAGCTCTCCAAGCACTAATATTTAACTAGTGAAGTGGACATTGTTGGGCTAATGTTTCAGAACCCAAATGGAGCCTGCCCTGTCCTGGTACAGGGCAGTTAATGCTCATAATGTTTGGTCACTCTACAACTCACATACTAAATGAACATTGTGGAATGGTGTCAGAGAGAGGATCCTGAGCCCTGTCTTTATCCCTGCTGTAGCTCTGGAATTGCACCCACAGAATATAATTCCAACATGTGTTAAACCAGTTTGGGTTGAGCTGCTGCAGCCCCCACTTTTGCTCTCCTCCCCACTGCAGCAGTTCTTGTGCTGGTGCTGGCATCCAAGTCAGTCTGCAGCCAGCTGCTGCTTCCAGGAGTCTTGGCAGCAATCATTGGTTACTTCTCAACCTGCTCAACACCACAGAGCAATTAATATCAAATAATAAATTAGATATATAAAAATTGCCAGCAATTATAAACTTACCCCCTGCATGGAATGTGAAGCTTATCAGCATTTTGCTCTAAGCAGAGTTTAAAAGCTCATAGTCAGAGTTCTGGCGTTCATTTCAATGGAAAAAGAAAAAAGTGAGAAGCTCGTTTAAACAACCCTCAATGTAGGAAACTTTGTTACCCAGTGTGCAGACATGACTAAAGACAAACCTTCTGAACATTGAACTGTTGTGCTGAGCAAGGTTCTTGAGTTTTGCTTACTCAGATTCATGCCCCTTCAAAACAGGAACTACTTTCAATTCAGCTAGTCCATATGGTGACCCCAAGCATGTTTGGAGAGGGGCTGGACTTAAGTAGGTGTCCATATTACATGCAAGGTGGAGAAGGTCTTGGTGTATGAATTGGCAAAGAACAATTCTTTTTTGATAAATGCAGCCTTTTTCTAGTTACAGAGATTTGCATCAGACTTTTATGGCTTCAAGGTAGGCATCTGACACAGAGAGCTATGGCAAAAATCACAAAGCTGGTTTGTTAGGCTGTACAGTCTGATGTGGAACTGGTTGGAGGCAGGAGGAAGAAAGTATTTAAAAGTAATAATAGAATTACATTTGCAAGAAAGTCTATGCTAGGTTAGAAAGACTGGACCAAGAACTGACTTAGAGGCTGAAAATACAGACTTCTTTTGAATGAAAATACTCAGAGCTACAGGTTAACATTCAGGAACTTAGTATGAAACAACTCTAAGTACAAAACTGATATGCATGTATTAGAGGTCATTAACTCCTCAAGCAGGTGCTTCTTATTCAGAGTGATGATGTGTGGTAATGGAGGCAAGGTTATCTGACTGACTGGTTTTGTCTTTACTTCTGTGTGGGCAAGCTGAAACTTATTTGCTGAGGTTGAAAGCTGATGTTTTAGAGGAGGGGTAAAAGGTAACTTCTAGCTCTATTGTTGTGAAGTGGTAGAGAAGCACAATCCTGGACATCCTAGAGGCAGACAGAGGAGGAGGTTCCACTGTGGGAGCACCAGGCATGTTGGGTATTCATCTTCTTGACAGGTGGATACACACACATTTCAGTGAAGGTGACTTCTCAGCAATTCTCTCTTTCTTGGTCCTTCATGAAGTACCTGAATAAATCATGTTCTATAAATTGCACTTTATCCTTTTATGATATTAGAATCAAATTTTTCCACAACATTAATGCTGTTCACAAGTTTAATCACAGAGTGCCTTTAAGCTTGAATTGTCGGATGGTGGCAATTCTCTAATTCACCAGTGTGCTTTCTGTCTTGAAAAACACTGTTCATAGATGTTCCTTTCAATTTTTGGATGAAGAGACCTTCCTTAGAAAACAAAACATAATCTGCAGAGTGGTAGAAGATTTTTTTAATACATTTGTCACGTTTTTAATACATTTGGAATTGCCTAATAATTAGGTATTTGGTGTAGCTTTATAGCTGAGGATATGATTTGAACAGCTTCGTTAACTTGCAGGCTTAGTCTATTGAAAATTACTTGCTTCTTATTCTTAGGCATGAGTATTTATAAGTTTACTATATTTTTAAAGCCAGTAATATTTTTAGTTTGCTTAGGTCTTTTAGTGAAAGTTTTTAAACTTCTTTCTTCACCTGAAGGGTGTGCATAAGGGAAGTTGGGAACAATAGGTTTTTCTTTTTGTTGTCATTAAAAGTGTAATTGAAAATATTGATAGGATATTTTCTCAGTGTCACTTAGCTTTGTGACATGAAGATTTTGCAGTGAAGGGTGGAGGTGGCTGATACCTGAAACACGTGGATGCCCCAGAACAACTGAATGACTTACTAATATTGTAATCTCCAGAGGGTAAGGTGATGGTCTGGGATTTGAGAGATTTACATTGCAGTCATACTCCACAGCACACGTTTTCTGGATGTATTTGTGGGTGGACACCTTTAAACTAAGGCTGCACGATTTCTCAGGTACCATGTGATTCTTTCAATATGAATTGCTAGAATCAGTATGAAGGCTAAACATACCGAAAAACAAAATAGGTGTGTATCCCAAATGAATTTTGTTTGTATTAGGGAGTTGAGAAGGATCGTCTCTCATAGAAGAAAATCAAAATTTTCCATGTTTGCTAAACACAGATTCATCAGTAATTTCAAATGGAAGGAAAATGGATAGTGTGTACCTGCTAGATAAATTTCTTCAGTAAAGTGATAAAGTAGTAAGAATTGAGCTTTATGTCAACAGCAAGAGAATAGTATTTTGACACTAGTACTACAGGTCTTTCGACACTCAGAAAGGGAGCTGGTCTTTTATTTTATGCTAAATTAAAGCTTTGTTATTATGAACACATGGCGGAGTAGCAGGAAATGTTTCCCTTTACTGTCTGTCCTGCTCTGTGTTTTATTAGGTAGTATGGATAATTTCTCCAGTGCTGGCATATGAGAGGAACTTCTGTGCATATTTCAAGTTAGTTCCTGCTGAACATTTGGTTTATTTTAAATTTCTTCATGCTTAGGAGTCCTGAGATTGCTGTGCTGAGAAACAACTCACATTTAGTAAACTTTTGGGTATTGCCTGGGTACAGCTCCTCTGTTAAGAGCATAGACATAGACAATCTGATACGTTTTGTTAATGGTTTAAGTAAAGTCTTTCTGTTGTAATTTAGCAAACTGTGTTCTGGTATTTAGTTATTTTTGAAAAGGAAAATTACAGGAATTCTGCTTTTATTATTGGCTAGGGTTGTTCTGCAAGATGGAAAGGACCTGCTCAGACTTCTAACAGCAGCAAGAAAGGTCCTAGGAACTAGAAGGAATACAAGGAGGAAAGTAATCTAAAGCTATTGTAGCAATGAACCAATTTAATGGGGCTTTAGGCAGTGGAAAAACTGTCAGCTTTCCAAAATACATTCTTTGAGTTTTCTACATATTACAGCTTTGATGGAATTAGCAAATGATTTGTTACTTAGCTTCCTTTGGTAAGAACACAGGTGTATATTCTTCTGCTAAGTGACAAGTTTAGCACTGGAGGTTCTACTGGTCTAAAACTCATCTTTCCCTTCAGGGTGACTAATACCAGATCTGCACTGGCTTAGATCCCCTGATGGTACAACGTGACCTGAGCCAAACACAGCCACGTGCTTACATTTCTAAGCCAGAGCAAGCGATTGAAGTTCTACTCTGGCTGCAGGAGGACCAATGGTGCCTGATTAAACAAAAAGCTAATAATCCACTGATGGTTTTTGGACATGTATGGTTTGACCAAGTTAGTTTAGGCTGGATCAGCACTTTGCTTGGAGTAGCCACGCTGCTTTTGAGGAGCTCTCAAGCTGCACTTGCTTTGCATTGAATCATGTCCTTGGGCACAAGTCCTGCATTGCTTTACAACCAGCTGAATTATCAGGGGATCCATGAAATAAAAATAGGTTTTTGTTCTTTGGGGTTTTTTTTGTTTGGTTGGTTTTGTTTTGGTTTTTTTTTTGTTTTTGGTTTTTGTTGTGGTTTTTTTTTTAATGCTGATTTCTAGATTTCAGTCTTAAGGACATGATAGACTTTTGAGAAGTGACGGAAAGATTTGTACACTGAACTAGATCCTTGTATCCTCAATTCCACAGAGCCTCTATGGATCTGCTAGAAGAAGTAAAATGTAGCACGTAGTTCAGTGGCAGGTAAAATAAAAACAGTTGTAACTATATAAAGAACACAATAGACTGAAACGTTTTCCTTGTGAAAAACTGCACATAACATGTAAACCTTAATAATAGTGAGCACCTTATTGAAACATGTTTTCTGCACGGTTTTGATACATTGCTGTAGACAGCCCTCATGTGTCCAACCTTAGAAAACTGCTGTAGTCCTAAAATTAGGGCTATACTTGCAGCTCTTGCCAGTGAAACCAGAATGCTTTCTGTGTCTGTAGGATGTAGTACCCAGATTCTGTAACTAAAGGTATTTAGGCACTGGTACCTGATAGTATGAATGCTGAGAATAAGCATTGCAGAGAGCCTTGTAAACAAGGCATTGAAAAATAAAGAAAATGAAAATTGTTGTCCATGCTTATCACAGGTCATGGAACTGAAAGTCACCCACAAACATGCCTTTTAATTAATGTTCATTCCCTTTCTTGTACTCTATAACCAAAACCACAAGAGTGCCTCCACACTTGGAAATGAGAATTTAGAAAAAAAAAAGGATAATGGATAAATTTTCTTCAAAATGTTGAAAATATCAAAGCAAGAAAATATTTTGAGCATTTTCTATTCCCATGCTTAACATTAAAATGTAACTAGTGGTAAGTTATTTGTGCTCTCTCCAGGCCTCACTGAGCAGCTCAGACAGTTTGCACCAGACAGAGATCCTTTGGTTGCTTGTAAGATTATTTTTTGTTCTTTAATTACCAGAAGCATGACAGTGTGTATCTGTAGCTAGATAAAAAGGTAGTGTGCTACAAAACAGGGTTGTCTAGCTCTGTTTTCACTCACTTTCTCACTGCATGGAGGGGTGAGGAGGATTTTCTCAAGTGCTGAGCTTAGCAGTTAGGAGCCAGGCTCCCCATGCTGTTGGTGAAAAGTAGATGTCACCAGAGGGAAATGGAAAACGTTGGTGTTAGGGAGTATTTAGGTGTTCCATGTGCTGCTGTCACTCTTCTCTCTACCCTGATTGTCTGCTTGGTCTGAGGGGCAAACATCAGCTTCTACACTAGGTATCCTGCATGGTAAACATTAATCTCCACCTCTGTGATAAGTTGGTTACCCGATCCCGGGGTATTTTTCTTCCACTGGAAATGAGTTCATGAAGCTCAGAAGCTGAGATGGTGAAGCAGGCAGACTCCCTACAGATGAGGTCTGTGTATTCGCCTGAATTGTATTCGCTGATGGGATCTGTCACTGCCCCTTTAGCATCTTGTGGTGTCACATTGACCTAGATCATCCAACAGCTTTAGCTGAGACAGTGGTGTCCAAAACATAACCTTTTGTGCTGGTATTGTCCTTAGTGTCTTTCTTCCAGCAGGATTTGTAAAAGTCAATTTCAAAACTGTGTTGAAGATTTTGCAGAACTATACTGTAGCATTGTGAAGCGGATTTTTCAAGCACAAGCTTGTGGAACATGCTTGAGGGCATTTTCTTTCTTTACTTAGTACCTTCAGTTGAAATAAGAAAAATCAAAAGTGATATCTTATTCTTCTCTTAAAGCACTGTCTTCACTTACACTGCTGTAAAAACTACATAGTGACAGAGTTGTGGCTGAGCAGTCTGTGAAGAACTTCCAAGAGTTTTACTTTTGCAGAATCTCATTTTGAAATAAACGTTTGGGAAGGATGGAGGGAGGTCTTTCCTTATGTACTTCTCACCCTAGGTACCCCATTTGGTTTGTTAGCGCTGTCTTCGTAATGATCAGTAGAGATCTTCTCCAGCATTCAGAGTTCTATGATTCTGCCTGCTTGGGTATCATATCTGAGGGTGGAGCCTTTGAGAGAAGAACATGAGAAAATACTCCACCACTTAAACCTATGCCATGCAGGCACCCTTGGTGGTTTTCTTGAGATGTAGACCAGTACCTTTAGTTTTATGATACCAATGACGTTTCTCATAAGACTTCTGCAGTCTGACAGACTTCACTGTTGGAAGCTATCTAAAAACAAGCACACCCACACCCCAGTTGTATGCTGTTGCAGACCCGTATTCTATATATCATAATAAAGCATAACACAGAGCTAACATCAAATCTAGCCAAATTACAATTTCCTTCATCCTTTTTCTTCTCAATTAGCACAGTCTCAGTACTAAGAAGTTGCATTCTTTCGCCAAATTTAGAGCCATGTGTTCTATAGAAGTGCTGTTGACAGCAGTGCATTTAGCAAGCGCAGAAAGCAAAATACTACCAGCATCATGTAGATTGGAAATTTCTTGTCCTAGTTTCTTGTCCTGTATTTAGTTCCATATAGGCAGCTTCAGTGCATTTTGATTTAATGAATTATAACAAAAGCTGAACTTGGATTTCTGTAACCACTGCATTGGGAATCTAACAGGCTTCTTGCTGATGTAATTGCTGCTGCATCCACATGAATGCTCTTAACACTGTGCTGGAAAAGCTGTTCTTCGTCTTCGGGAAACTTTAGAGCCAGAGTTCAGCAGAGTTAGGTTTGAAAGAGCTGGTGTGAGCCCATGGGCCCCTCAAGTTTAACCTCATGTCTTTCTAAATTCACCATCTGAAGTCACACCTGTAAATTAAACCTGTTCAGTCGACTAGTTGGCTACAGCATAGTTATAAACTCTTTGTCTTATCTGAATCAGGTATATATCACTGTGAAGTGGCATAACGAATATTTGCTTAGGAAGCAGATGCAGCCAGTTACCTCTAATTTATTTTTAAAAATCAATTCATCTTTAATGTATGAAGTAAACCCCCCCTTAATTCTGCAACTAATAGTTTGTCATTTCAATTAAATTGCTTTTTTATTTTGTCCAAGATTTTTTTGGCCCGTATTGCAAAAAAATAATCAAGTGGATTTTTTATTGGAAATGGAGTATTGGTGCCTTTACTGAATTTGTAATGTTCTGAAGCTAATTTAGGAGGACAGCAGACTGTCCTCCCATTAGCAACAGGCTGCACTTGTCGGTTCTGTAGCCAAAACACGGAAGTTTTCATAAGACCTGTTGCTCCATCAAGATCTTGTGTTTTAAATGACTGGATAGAGGAGGCTTTTTTGTCTATGTGGAGTCCATGTGGGAAGTTGTAAGGAGCTGGGTCTGTCAGTGATGAATAGAGAAGGGGAAGAAAACCATGGAAGTTCCCCATTGTAGTGCTGTACCTGGGGTGTTGTGTCCAGTGTGGCAGACAGAGAGAAGGAGTCCTAGGCTGGCACTCATTGCAGTTCCCAGGGTTTTAGGTGAGAGTGAGGCTTACAGCCTGTGCTTGCAGTAGGAAAGTCTCTTGAACACCAGGAGAGCTTCTGGGAATGAAGAGCTCAAGGACAGCCTTAGAAGGTCTCCTATGCCAGCCTCTTTAGTGCTCAGCAGGAGGACATCATTTCTACTGGTTGTATCAATATAAAATGTTAATAGAAATATTCACTAGAAAATATTTTCAATAGAAAATTTCAGACAGAGTAAAGCTTCCTTACTCCCAACTTTCAGCCTGGGTATTTTGCTGTTCTCTGGGAATGGAGAAGCAGTTCCCTCCCCATGTCTTTCTGCAGCCCCGAGTGATGCTCTGCAGTGACAGGGAGCGGAAGGCAGTGCCTCCAGTGCGGCTCCAGCACCTCTCACAGCTCGGACACGAGTGAGGTGTGGCCTGAGGCTGGCAGGGCTGCATTTTCTGCTCTGCCTGCAGGCAGCCAAGTGCATGGAACTCCACTGTCCTGTCCTTGTGGAGGTCACTGCAGGGGCTGCTGCTGCAGGAATGGGTCTGCTGTTTTCTGCTGAGTCGTGAGAATAATGCAGCTTGCAGCCAAGTGAATGCTCATCACTTTCTGAACATCAAATTTGTTTACTTCCAGAAGAGATTACTTTGGCATACGTACACTAGACCAAAGTGGAGTATGGCTGGCTGAGGATGAGTCCTAGTGGAAATACACAGGTTCTCAAAGCCAAGTGAGATCTGTAGTCTTGTGTCTCCTCAAACCAATAATGTAACAATTGCAAGGATTTTTAGGCTGCTAGTGAAGCAGGGGCATCTTTTATACCACTGGAAGTGAGACACCACTTTAGCTGCTAAGTAGAAATTTAACAAATCTCAATCATATATAATGATTTAACATTTTAAATTTTACTCCTTTCTCTAAGTGCAGTTATTGTTGCAGCTTTGTGTTTCTGTTGACATTACAGCAATCTTTCTTAAGCAGTTACGATGGATTTCAAGCATAGCATTTTCTTCTGTTACAAGGTTAGGGCCTTGCAGCCTTTCTTGTGCTGTAGCCTGATCCTTTTCGGTATTGCTGGTGGTAACATGGAGGAGAAGAGTAGATAGTACAGGCAGAGGACCATGGCTCTGGGCTTGTGGCTACCAGCTCATGGATGCCCATGCTCTGACTTGCTGAGTGATTACCACATAGTTTGACCCTGGACTGGCGCTGCAGTTAATCATGACTGATTCATTGGGCTGAAACATGTCACTGATTTGATACATCCATTTCATTAATTTCATTGAATTGCATCCAGCTGTTGGAGGTGTATGAAATAAGAAAGGTACCTGACATGCAGGGCAAGAGCACTAACCTCTGCATTAAACTATAAAACAGTCATTAGGACATCTAATGCTGAAATTGATTTGCTCCACAGAAATTAGGTTTTCAAGCACAATACTAATTAGCTGTAAGCTTGATGAATGTCAGAAATTAATTGAAATATTTCAGTGGCCTGTGTGGGTTTTAAACATTGTCATTATTGCCCCAATATTTTCAGTTCTTACAGTAACTGCTTTTTAGGATGAATAAATTATCTTCTGGAGTGACTGATGGTACAAATGGTTGATTGCATTACCAAAGATGGACCTGTATGCTTCTATATTTCCCTTTCTTTTCCTTCAAATGTATCTTGTATTTTCCTTCCACTTTTATGCATGCATTGCAAATAGAAAATAAGATTTTAGACTCAAGTTTTATTTTGGACAGCACTTGTAGTTTCTTCTTTTCCTTGCTGTGCTCTGAAGGCCAGCATTCTTATGTTACCTACTTTCATTTTGGCAACAGGAAAATAGCTACAGCTTCATGAAGTATTTTTTGTTTTTAATTAAATAGCGTGTCATCCAAATTCCATTATTATTTTGTCCTGTTTATGAAAGAACTGGAACATTTGGAACATGAAATGTCTACAAGATAAAAAACATCTTGGAAAATTATGAATTGTAAGAGAATTCATAATCAAAATCAGCATTTTTTTTCTCAAAAATTATCTTAATCTAAAAATAGTTATTTTTTTTTCATGTGGGGATTGCAGATCCATAGTGCAGACTGCTCGTATTTCATGTCTCTGATGAGTGTCTCCATGTTTGACTACACAGTAAGGATGAATGTGTCATGTTACAGACTGCAAATGTGTATGACAAATATGTGGGGTGATATGACATAGGAAGAGCCTTAACATTTCTAGGGAGTTTCCTCTGTGTGTCCAGCAGTTCCAGAAACCACAAATTCCCAGGCTCCAGAGTGGTGCCATGCCCTGTCACTTGCTTCATGTGCAATCCCGTGTGACCGTCCTTGGGGCCTGTTCCTGGGCACCACAGAGGGAGAAGGGTGAGGCTGCTTCAGCATGTCTGGGAGATGGAGGTGCTGCCTGGGAAACTGCCCAGGTGGGGAGAGCTGAAAGGATTTCACACTGCTCTGTTATTGACTTATCTGCAGAGATGTGATCGAGCCACTGTGTCGGCTCAGTGCTCTTGCTCTCCATAGCAGTCAGTTCATTAAGTTTGGCTCTCACCAGGGTGGGTTCAGGACCCTTTGTGGAAAGTTAGGTTAATTTTTATCCAGACTTGCTAAAGATTTGATTTTTTGGTGGTTGTTTCTTTGTGGGGTGACGGGGAGAAAGGGATTTATTGTTTGGTTAGGGTTTTTAGTGAGGAGGTTGGATGGTTACTCTGTGATAATAGCATTAGTGATTAGCTCAGAAGTAGAGAAAATGCCAGTTCATTATCCATTATTTCAAACTTTTAATGACTAATTATGCAGTAACCCTTCCCCTAGTGAGAAATGCATTCTTAAAATAAAATATTTTTGTGCCATTGTCTCATTGCCAGTTGCCCAGAGGCATAACACAAATATATCCTGAAGAAACAGTTATTTGTAGTGATTGCTGCAAGAAGCTCGATTCCATGTTACTTGATTTTCTCTTCCTTCCCTAGTTTTGCTGCCCAAGGGTGTAACATTTCACTCTAGCCTATGAAACAAGTAGCAATAAAAATGTGTATCAATATACTTGAAAGCCACATTTTTTATGAAGGTGTGATCTGTTAAATGCTTGGAGAAGACAAATGTGGTCAAGATGTAAAATTCCTTTTGTGTGTGAATGTGGTGGCATTGAAAGGGTGTTATAGAAAGGGTGATGAAAGGGTGATGTACAACCTCAGAGCAACAACATACTCAAGAAAATAGATCTGGGGATACGTTTTGGACAGTGAAAAACCAGCAGTTCATGGTCATTCTGTTTCATTGCTGTTTTTCCAAAGGGACAGCAGAGTACCCAGCTTTTGTACCTGTTTGAAACACCAAGCCACTGAAATCAGCTGAAAATTGGGCAGGTGTTAAAAATAGTCCAACAGTTTATATTAAATAAAATGAATGCTGAAGGAAATCCATAAAATGCCTCTCTCAAAGGTACATCTAACACTTTCTTTCCTTCTCTTTTTTCTTCACACAGTGCCGGTCCTAAAGGAGATAACATTTATGAATGGAGATCTACTATACTTGGACCTCCAGGTTCTGTATATGAAGGAGGCGTTTTCTTCTTGGATATCACATTTTCATCTGACTATCCATTCAAGCCACCAAAGGTAAGGGTAAGGTTTTTATTGTGTTTATCCGTTTTTCACGTGAGAAGAATGCAGCTTGCAGCCAAGTGAATGCTCATCACTTTCTGAACATCAAATTTGTTTATGGTCTCTGGAAAAGTATAAGGTCCAAAATCTTGGCTTGCAGTCTCAGAAAAATCCTCTCTAATTTACTTCTTGATTACCACAGTCAGTACTGATTTCCAGACTTCACCAAGTGATAAATGAGATGATAATTCTGATCAAGAGGTAAGATTCAAGAAATTTTAGTTCTAGTAGAAGACAACACAGGACTTTTTTTTTTCCTTCTTCTCATTCTAGCTACTAAAATATATGTATAATAGCATTTTCTGTTATGAGCCAGATTCTATATTAAATATTATCATGTAATTTTTAACAAAATAGAGAAAAGCTAAAATAAATTCACATAGAAAATTGCAGTGTTCTATTGTGCCTTAAAATTGGGTAAATAATTGTGATGAATTTCCATTATTTTAAAATGGCTATTTACTACTGCTAAAATCAGCAATCTTGTTTGATAATGTTTCTGAGCAAAAGCTCTTTTTATTCAATTAAACTAATCTTAAGTTAAAATGTCAATTCCTTGCTCAGAAATAGTATAAACACCTAATAAATTTTCATTTACTAATGGATATGAAAGAATTGAAAGTTCATTCCCTTTTCCCCTCCCTTACTGCCAAATTACAGCTCTTGACCAAGTCACCAGAAGAGACACTGCAAAACTCTCACAACTAAATACATTTTACCACACAACATTCTACGAATTACAGCTTTGGGGGCTATAACTTTTTTACTATAAGTCTAATACCTTTTTTCATTCCCAGAATGATTACAACATAAAGAATATATACTCTGTATTTCACAGTTCTCTTTAACCCACAGCATTTAATATGTTCTGAATTAAGAGTATTATACTGAAGTGATGCAGTTTTAGACAAATTCCTCGTTCAAATCTTGTAGATTTTTTTAGAGCATATTTTTTTAATTTTCAGGAGATACATTCTGGATTTCACTTTCTCCCCATGAGTATGAAAAAGAAAAATTTCCATATTTTTTGTGCTATGTGTAATTAAAGCAGTTACATATTTCTCACTTCTTGTTTGTGCAGAATATTTACATGTTCTATCAATATTTATCTGAATAATTTAAAAACAAGGATGGATTTAGTTAGTGTAATAGCATTGTTTTGGCTGTGTATTATATTCTGCCTAATGAAGGGTAAGGACAAAGATTTCATTGTTAATTTAACATGACTAATTTTCATGGTCTGTATTTAGGCTTTTGAAAGAAAGTAAAAGATCAACTAATATTGCACATGAAGACAAATTCTGTGTAGTTCTTCACCTTCAGAAACCACATTAAAGTTACATTTGTGATTAGAATGTTCCTGACGTGTGGTATGTCCATTAAATAGCTACCATATTATTAAGTAGGTCCTAATTTTTGTGGGTACCATACAGAGAGCCTGTGTGAAAGCATGAACATTTATGTCCCTAATCTCATGATGGTGGGTTTCTTAAAGGCAGCCCTGGCTATAGAAAATAGTCACTCTTCTGTTAAACAATTGTTGTTTGGAAGCCAAGCAGAGAGGAGCTGCCTCTGCAGAAGCTCTGCAGAGCTGGGAGTCCCACAGGTTGCTCAGAGCTGAGGGCACCATCCCTGGGCAGCACTGAATGACTCTCTGTCTCTTACTTTGTGATTCCAGGTTACTTTCCGCACCAGAATTTATCACTGCAACATCAACAGTCAGGGAGTCATCTGTCTGGATATCCTGAAAGACAACTGGAGCCCTGCTTTGACTATTTCAAAGGTTCTGCTGTCTATTTGTTCTCTTCTGACAGACTGCAACCCAGGTAAGGAGCTGATAGTTCACTTATAGACTCTCAGTCGTTTGACTTAGTTGCCATGGAATGTAATTTGTATATTTGATTACATGCAGATTAACTAAAATTTAATATTTTTAAAATACGCGATGAAGCACTCCAGATTGGATGTGGTCCCACTTTTAATGGTGTGTTCCACTCCTGTGACAAAACAGAAATCAAATAGCACTAAGTCATTTTTTTCCCAAGATATGATAGAGAAAATAAGCTGATGTCATTGAAAGTCTGTATTGAAGGAGCTTCAGCAAATGAGTATTTGGTTTTGGAAAGGAGAAACATTCTCCTGAGTTATAAATCCTGCATGTTGGAAGGGGCTGCAGGAAGTTTCTTTGGACAGCAGTTGAAAGGTTTAATCTTGCAAATGTGAGGGCAGTGATGTTCAGAGAGAACTCTCCCTTTTTCAAAGAGACTTTCTTGATCCTGTGGGGAAGGGAGGAGCTCCACTGGAAGCAGTACAGGAGCTCAGCAACAATTGTGTGACCAGTCATTAGGCAATGGATGCTAATTGCCTGCGGTCAGGGCAGGAACTGAGCAATGGTGCTAAGGGAGTGTTCATGTACAGAAGGTGGTCACAGTTAGGGGGAAATGGATCAGCCTCTCAGGTACAAAGGCTTGGTGACCCCTGAAGAGGCTCCCCTTGATGTGTTCTGCAGCCCTAGTGCTCTAACTCACACTCCTGTGCACCTCCCTGACAGGAGGGTGCCAGGCAGCGCTCACTGAATGTGTCCTGCACGCCAAAGGGTGAAAGCAGAGCACCTGCTTGAGGCAAGATTCTTTCATACGCAGATAAAATAGATTTTCCTGTTTTCTTTTTCTGCTTGTTGTGCTTTGTTCATGTGTGCTTTCTTGAAAATGTCTTACATGATAAGAGCTCCACTATATTTCTGGTCTAAACTATATTTTGGAATGGATGCTGTGTTTTAAAATATGTTTATGCTTGGGGATTTTTGTTACTTGTGAGATGAATTCTAATGCATTTTCTCCTGCCTTTTGCAGCTGACCCTCTGGTTGGAAGCATAGCCACTCAATACCTGACCAACAGAGCAGAACATGACAGGATAGCCAGACAGTGGACCAAGAGATATGCAACATAAATGACAAACTACTTGTGCAGTGTGAAGGTGCAGAAGGCAACTTTGCAGTGTGCAACAAATCTTTATAGCCTTTACAATACGGACTTCTGTGTATATGTTATACTGATTCTACTCTGCTTTTATCCTTTTGAAGACTGGGATACTGCCCCCCAAAAAGGTAAATGCTATCAAGAGTAGAAGTTTGTAGCTGTAGATTAGTTATGTTTAAAATGCCTACTTGCAAGTCTTGCTTCTTTGGGATATCAAAATGTATTTTGTGATGTACTAAGGATACTGTTCCTGAAGTCAACCAAATATTATAGTGCATTTTAGCCTAATTCATTATCTGTATGAAGTTATTAAAGGTAGCTGTAGATTACTAGGAATTATGTCATTTGTATTAAACCCAGATCTATTTCCAATATGTGGTACATGCTGTTGTGAAAACTGTTTTAACTTTTACCTTTGTCAGTTTGTAATGAAAGGATTTCCTTTTTCCCTTTGTAGCTCAGAGAGCACCCAGTGTATCATCTCGAATACAATAAACATGTTCCCCAAGGAGTAGTTTCTTTGTTTTCCTATTTTAAATTAATATTTTAATAAATTTAATTATAATAACAAGGCAAGGCCAATGTATCACAGATCCCTGTGGATAATTTTTAAATTAATATACATAAGCAAAGGCTTGCTATTAAATGTTTAATGCATACCTGTGGATTGTTTTAGTTTTCCCTGTTTTGTTTTAACAGAATAAGTGAAATTCCTAAAATTGTCTGAAATTTAATACTTTTCAGCTCTTTCTCAAGTTGAAATGATCACATTTCATATTCTTACTCCTGAAGTTATTGTAGCTGGTTGCTTCAGGGCCATTACTGCTCTCAGAACAAGCTGCCTCAGTCTTGCTACAAAGGTTTTTTGCAGGAGGAGGGCCAAGTTAGAGATAATCTGGTGCTTTTGTTTCTGAGTAAAGCAAGTTTGACTTGCTGACCTAGAGAACTGAGTTATCCACTGAAAAAGGTCTTCCAAAACATGATTGAACACTGTATCATCTACCCAGAAAAGAGAGGAGTACAATAAATTTACTCAGATTTATATGACATAAAAATAGTTGTGGGGGAAATTACCTTTCTTAGTAAAGATGAAATCTGTAAAAGTGTTTTAGATTAACTTTTCTCCCCTTCACTTTCTGCCTTGGAAATTTTATAACATCTGTAAGTACAAAAATACAGCTTTATAGTACATACAGCTTAAAAGGTAGAGTCACTAATAGTTTTATAATTTAAGCTTTTATAATTTGCCCATCACAATATTGTTTATTAAAAAAATGACACTTGATTCCTTTAAATGACTTTTTAAATTACACCTAATTTTAAATTTTAGTCTCCCTTACTGCCTGGTGTTTTTGGAGATAACGTAGCACTTCCATCAATAAGATGCTCTGCTCATTTAATATATGAAAACTGAATGTTAAGTTTAAATATTAAAGCAATATGAAAAATGCTAAAGATTTAGATCTGAAGTTAACCATTGCTATACAAGTCCCTGGTTTTTGTATCACATAACCTTTGACCATGAATTGTCCACCCTACTTTAAATATTTCTACAGATGCCTGAAGGTGGCTTGAAGAACTGTATATCCCAAATATCTCAACCTAGAAGCCAGTCTCTCTGGTAGCTACAAGATAGCTTTAGAGTTCAGGTTAAAAAGTGCAAAAGGGAATGAGAAACAGGATCTGGCAGGTGAATATGCCTGAGTCAGGTAACAGACTAATGCCAGGAGATGAAGTGCTGGAAATCACTGCTGAAGGTGACCAGAATTTCTTGTCATGTCATTGGATGTGTGAGAAATAGCACAGATTGGCAAAGAAACAAGGGGCTATCACATCTGGGCTGCACGTCTAAAGTCTGCTCCCTGCTGACCATTAGTGCACTCGTGGGCCACATGGTGCTCATACACCACTCCAGTGACCTTCCAGTGGAGAGCAAACTGTGGAGTTCATGCATTAGCTGTGTTGCCTACAGAACTTACAGAATTTACAGATATTTATATCATAAAATACTATGGTATAAAAATTTTAATTCTAATTTTAATGTATTTTGGGTTTGTATTGTACCTACAACTTCAGATACCTTGGTGTACAAATGGGATGCCTTGTTAGTGTTGCCCCATCTTGCCTTCCTTGCAATTGGATCCTTTACACTGAATTCCCATCCTCTTTTTTTTTTTTTGTTGGTTTGTCATGATTCTGTTCTTTTTTAATGTAGATTTTTTTTTGTGTGTGTAAATTTTATATTTACTGAAGTAAAGGTTGTTTTTTGTGTAAACATTTAAACTTTAAAAGAAAAAGAAAAGAAGCTAATTTTGTTTCTCAAGTTCTCTCTGCTAAACCATGCAGTAGAAAGAAATTTGTATTGTTAAATAAATCAATTAGTTGTTAAATGAGAATGTGTGTCTGTTTTCGTGGGGAGGGAAGAAACCCTTGCTGGAAATACATCCAAAGCACTGGTTGCGAAGAGCATCTGGTCTTTCAAACTATTTCCTACCTGGCTGTGCTGGGGTGAATACTGTATGCTACCAAAGAATGGCACTGATTCTCTTCTGCAGTTTTAAGAAGATATAACAGAATATTATCACCAATCACTGGGTTCTGTATTTGGGAAAAAGTGAACTGAAACGACATTTTTGTGTAAAGCTGAAGATACTGCACTTGCCCTCTTCTTCTGATGGGCTTTTCTTTTTCTGTTGTCTTTGGGATTTGAATGGGGAATGCATGCAGCCGGCTGGGAATCTGCCCAAACTGGGCTCAATGATGATCTGGCATAAAGAGGTCTGGTGTGGAAACCAGCAGTCCCAGCCTGTGACACTGCGGAGGAATTGAGAGGGGCAAACACCTCTTTGGCTGAGTTGGTGGCTACGTTCAGAGCAAATGAGAAGGGATGGGTAAATGTAAGTATTTTGAAAATAATGATACTGCATACAATGGAGAGGCTAACAAATATCAGCCTTGTTCCTGTAACATGTTCTTGGTGTTTCAGCAATGTGTGGTGTGCCTTATGTAGAGACAGTCTCGCTGATCAGTGTTGAGTAGTGATTGTTCCAAGTCTATAGCCAGGAAGGGAAGAGAGTCATAGAAAACAAGACTGCAGGGCAGCCCAAGCCATGGGCCAGGCTTGCACAGCCTCGTAAGGAAAGCAGCTGCACCAGGTCTGGTTAATGCTCTGCTCTCTCCCTACACCTTTGGGGGGAAAAGGAAACTCTTCTGGCTTTGTGGTACACCAGTTCCTGCTCTGTTCTGTCTTATTTTTGGCCATGGAGTATTGCAGAAAGTGAGACCAAGCTTCCTCCTTTCTTCACTTTCATGTGTAAGAACCAGAGTTGTGGCCTCTCAGAGGTGTTCTCACCTGCCTGCATAATGACAGGAGAGCTGCAGTGCTCTGGCTGAGGGGCTTTGCAGTGGCTGGGTGCAGTTCTGAGCCATGGGGCAGCCCTGACTACATGGCTTTCCCAGGGCCCTGGATCCCCTGGGTCCCCACACTGCTGGAGGGAAAAAAGCTGCAGATCACAGCAGCTTCTACATAGAGCTCCTGGCCTTCTGCCCCTGGGGTTTTATCTGCATGGGCAGAAGCAGCAAAGGAAGGATTCCTGACTCCAGGCTGAAGAGTGAATTCCACCTTGCCTGTGTTTTCTCCAGCAAAAATCATGAATGGATATTTATGTGAAAGAAGGAAGGCTTGTGTGGGAATCCTGGACAAAAGCAGTTGCAAAGGACAATGACAGTAGTGTGACTAAAGTGCAATTTGACTCAGCCATAAACCAGCATTGTACTTTGACAGCCCTGTGCTATAGCCAGGGAAGCAGATGCGTTTGAGAACTTGGCACTGCTTTATGTACAGCATCCCTTCAACTTCTTAGTGGCACCACTTTCGTTTGTTGCGCAGTAACTTCCAAGGCTGAACCTCCACTCTCTTTCCTTAACCACTCCTGACTGAAAGCAGCTTCAGAGGTTCCAGGACAACAGGAGGGATTATGTAATAGAGCACTGGTTCCAAAGGGGGAAGCAGGACAACAGCACTGCTGCCTGACCTTGCTGATGTCAGTGAGAGCTGGACACATTCAAGTGTTCAGCATGTTCAGCTTACATCAGAGGGCAGATCATGAACTTGGAAAATAGTGGCTGGAACATTTGCAGCACACTGGGGCTTTTGCTTTTTTAATCCTTAAAAATGGAAGCCTGCTTCAGCTCATCTATCCTCATCTCTCTGCATGCATGGAGGATAGCTGGAGAGCAGCTATGACTTCCTCTGTTGCTGGGTGGAATAGATGGCATCCAACATACTAGCAACAATTTAGGGATCCTTAAAAATAAAAACTGCCAGGAATAGATAGAAGAGGCACAATATGAGATATATATATATATATCTTCCCTTCATGGAGGCCACAGGCTCTGCATCTAGAGTGATCTAAGATGTGGAGGGACCACATGCATACATAAAAATGCATAGAGTCGCCTCATTGCTGTTGCTATTGCTCTTCCACAGCTAAGGTGTGGATGGCCCTATCTATTTATATAGTGTTTCCAAGTATGGAGAAAGATTTTGTAACTTTGTGGTCCAAGGCAAATATTATTTACCTCATTTCACTGTCCTAAATTACTACTATAACATCCTTTGACAGTTAAGGCTACAGGTAGGTATTGGCTGTGTGAAAAAAGCACTTCGTTAGGTAATTATTTCATGCAACCTGGTATGTGAGTGCTTCATTTTATGTCTTCCCGTTTTAGACTGTGAAAAATAATGAATAATTGCATCTGTTCTCCTGCAGCCCATCGATGATTTTGTGTCATCATTGTTATCAGCTCCTAGTAACCTTTTTTTAACAGGCTGGAAAGTCCTCATTTATTTAATCTCTGCTTATATGGAAGATGCTGTGATTATCCTGGTCACCCTTGTCTGTAGATTTTGTAATTCTGCTCTAGCTCATTTAAAGGTATGACAGCTCCACACTGTATGCAAAATATGAGGCTCAAAGTTCATCTGGAATAATGTTTTCTGATTTGATCTGTTTGCCTACTAGTTCAGAATGCTTTGCCTCTTTGACCTTTATTGCTTAGTTAATGCCTTCATTAAACTGTTCAGAGAGGCTGGGATCTCTTTTCTGAGAAATAGCTAATTTAACCTTTTATGTAGGTCTATCAAATGTCTTTCCCAATACCTACTGTTTTGTATTTATCAGCACCAAATTAATATGTGATCTTATCTCCCACTTCTCAGAAACATGAAATCCTTCATGACTCTTGGCAGTAAATTTCAGTTTAGTCTGCCTTGAATATTGACTCTGTGTGTGTGCTGCGTGCACCAGGGGTGGGAAGTAACAGCTAAAATAATAGCAAAGTGCAGTGGACAGGTCTGACTGCCAAGAAGTGATGAGTCCCTGAGGACAAATTATCATCTGGCTTCTGAATGGCACAAATGAAAGCAGCTGCCAACCGTTTTCATCAGACTGGGCTTTGTCTCCCTCTACAGAACAAATGTCAGGTCATTATTGAAAGAGGAACTCAGCATGGGTAAATTTCTGGGGTGCTGAATGAGCTGTCATCCTGGAGATTAGTTTTCTGGGATATCATAACGGTAGACAGGGTGAATCACAAATCTTGTGGGAGACCATTCCTCTGAACACAGCCATTGGATATATGTCTGAAGGATACAGCTGGGTTGGAAATCTGCAGTCTAGCATGCATTCACACTGCAGGCAGTGATAGTGAGGCTGCAAACGTAGAAGTGATAAATGGGAAGGGAATAAAGCTACTGTTGAAGTACAGTGGGGTGTGATGGCATTTCTTGCACTCAGGAAGGAAGCTTCATGCAAGTGCAGAGGTCTAGAGTTATGTTTATGTATTCTAGCATTTTAAATGCGTGTACTTTTGTAAAAATTTGCACCAAGCTCTTGACTACATGCTAAATAAAGGTACTTAAAGTTCCTAATTTATAAGCAGTGGACTTAAAGTGACAGACAACTTTAAAATTGTATTCCACTTCTGAGGAGAAATACTAATACACCCCATGCTATTCTGCCTCTGCCTGGGTTTCCCTGTTAACTGGGAAGTAAATGTGCTGTCATTTCACTGGAATGATCAGTTATCACTGAAAAGTGACATTTTTATTCTATTCACTATTACAGGTTGCTGTTTTCAAATAGCTGTTTTTTTATCACTATGGATTTGATGAAGAACTAAAAACATTAAGGTATCAATTAAGCTTCATTCATTGATTCAGTGGATATTTTACTGTAAAATGACCAGAATTACTTTCCTTAAATGAAAACCAGTGTCTGGACCCAGCCACAAAGAAAAACTAAAATTAGGACAAAACAAGGAAAATTCTTTCCCCGTTTAGTCCAGCTAATTTCCTACCTTTCCATGTGAAAAAAAAAAAAAAAAAAAAAAAAACAAAACAAAAAAAAAACAACAGGCAGGGAGATAGTTAAACAAGCCCCGTGAAGAAGTGGTCCCTTGAGTCGCCTTCCCAGATGCAGCCGTAGGGGCGGGTCCGCGCCGCGAGGTGGCGCTGCCGCACCGGCTACGGCCGCCTCCGCCGGGGAGGAGCGGGCGGGGACGCGGGGCCGAGCGGGGACGGCGGGCCGGCGGGCGGGGCCAGCAGCCTTCAGCCGTGGGGTGACAGAGCCCGCAGGTGTGCTCCCGGGACGTCTTCCCAAGCCCTGCATGCCGGTGTGTGCGGGGGCTGTGCGCTCGGCTCCGCTGGCCCGGCAGAGCAGCGGGAGAGGCAGCGAGCCTACACCGGCACCCGCGGTACACAGGGCGAGACCCGCGGCCCGGCGCTTCCCCTGCCCGTGGGGATGCATGGCTGCGGGAGCCACTGCTGCCTGTTCTGCTCACCAGCCGCCGCGTTGCACTCTTAAGGACAGACTATTCGCTTTCAAATGTTTTACCCCCAAATCAGAAGCTACAACAGATTAAGTGAAGTAGCTGCTCCTAGCCCCATACTCTGTCTCTCTCAAGTTCATTAAGCTGCCTAAACCCCACAAAGTTAAACAGTACTTACATAAGTCCAACAGCCCTGGGCGAACACGAGGCGTTGGTGCACTAGCCGGTGCCTGTCAACTTGCTCACTCTTTCGAAGCGCCTCTCAGACAGACGGACCATATATTTAGAATAGTGCTGCTGCTGCACTTAGATGCCACTGCTTCCAAAGAGCAGGCTGTCAAAGAAAATAAACATGCAAGTTAAGAAGAGATATTTTCAACTATCTTTCAAAGTTAAATCTTTTCAGATGGATAGATTTAGTCCAGATGGAATAAAATATCATATTCAGTTTCCATTTTGTTTAGGAAATTAAATATTAGACTCCTGGCATCGGCAAGTTATTTTCTCTCTTTTTATAGACCACATTCATTCATCTGTCCCACTTCAAAAGCAGGCCTTGCTGTCCACTGGTTTTCTATCAGTAACAAAGGACTCTGATGGTGCTGCCTCCTTTCCTCCTCTACCCAGTCTGTTCTGCTGCTTGAGGTCAGAGTTCATCCAGACCTATGGCATTTATAGGGGACTACTGCTCTGTAGGCCAGCAAGGATTTTCCAAAGATTCTGACATGTACTTGGCCACTTGAAGGGTAACCTCAGCTAAACATTGTAAATCAGGTAAAGCTCAAAGAGGTGACTTGTGTCTCTCTCAGCCTTTCAGCTCCGGTGATACACTTGCCTACTCAGCCATAGTGCACTAATGCTGTTCCTGTTTACCCCTCCGGCAGCAATTCCCCAGTGTAACAAATGGAGTTGTGCTGGTCTGGCACTCTCTGTTTAAAAATGACGTATGGTTAAGTATTTTAAATTTACCAAATTGCTAATGATTTTCAAAGGCTTTAATTGAGTGATTATAGCAGCCATTGATTTTTAAGGCTTCAACCTACGCTATAATTCAGACACTCTGCAAAGGAAGTCATGCACAATCGAATTTAGCCATCATTCACAGTGAGGCCTATGCAATTACCATTGCACATGCCAGGTATTGTGTTTGCCTTATTAACTTACATTAGGAACCTGTAGTGAAGCTGTGAAATAGCAGTTGTCTTAAGACATTTCCTGTGGTAGGGTTTTTATTAAAGACATTTACATAGCCATAAACTGCAAAGGAGGATGTTTGATGCAAATTGATGAGATTTATGTTTGAATGTGTTGTACTGTCTGCAAATGTGCTGGAAATCCTACAAAAGTACTGCTATGTCTGCAGACTGCATTGAGAGGAACCAGTACTGCCTGGCTGTGGACTTTTTAAATGTTTAACAATTTTGACAGTCAGCACCAGTGCTTGGAAAACTGATCAAAAATGACCAGGCTTTTTGCAATCAGGATTCAGGTCAGAAGCTGGGCACAGGGCAGGACTGTGGGAAGTCTCATGGCATTATGCCTCCACCACAGGCACTGCATGACCTATCTGCCCCATCCATCACAGTCTCTAGAGACAGTTGCTACTGCATGAGGAACCTTCTTGCTCACTCCCTTGGAGTGTTGGATCTTCTACCTGCTGTTAAGTCTGGCTGGACTTTGGGAGCCTTCTAATTTCCTGCTAGAGGGGGAGCTACAAAGAGAGGATGAACATTTCCAACTCAAAAACCAACTCAATTTTTTATTATAATGGTAGTGATTCAGAGCTAAGGAACATTTGTCATGCAGTAATATAAAAACATTCACAAAATGAGAATCAAATGAGAAGGTTATTTGAGAGCAATTTGAAAGTGTAATGACAAGCTGTTTCTTGGTTTTCAAGGCCCAGCTCTTCAGAGAGAGTGGATGAGGTCCTTGCAGTGTCCTGGGACTCAAACATTTGTGAAACACGAAGCCCTGGAAATGGGAAGGTTTAAAATTCCACAAGGTTACTACCTGCTCTGATGAGCTAGAACTGAGTTTTACTGTGAGGAGCTGACTGGCTCTTGGAATCTAAGACTAAAGATTCTTTTTCATTGCAGACAACTGAGGGAGCTGAATTAGCTATTTCCAGGTCTTGTCCCCCTGTTATTTTCACCCTTAAGTTTACAGTAGTTCCTGCTTTTCTGCTTTTGTTGCTGTACGATTGACTCTGATGTTCCCAGCCATTTTTAGTGATGCATTGGGAAAGAGGCTTTGAGAGCTGCTTCTGCTGGTTTAAGATCAACTAATTTACTGTAGCAAGTGCCAAGCAGGCTGCAAGCAAGATGAGTTCACCTTCCTCACGGCATTTGTACTATGCACCAGTACAAAAGATTTTTCTCCCAAGACCATCCTTCCAAGCCTGACTAATGTTTTCTTTACCGCCCACTTTAAGCATTTTGAAAGAAGAGTTAATTTCCTTCAATTTGTTATTATGAAATACTAATGTGAAGGTAGGTGTTCAGTCTTAAATTAATATAAGGTTAACAGTCACTGTGGCTGAGTGATGGGGAAGCAGAAGTGGCTCTGGCTGGCGCTGGCATGCAGAAGGTCCCTGGAGGCCATCACACTGGCAAGAATTATTGCCTGAAGGGCAATTACATTGGCAAGCATCAGCTGGAGCACAGTGCACCCTACTTTCTCACCTCATCATGCCAATTCATGCCGCCAGCTTTGTTCTGACACCCATCCTCTATCACAGGAGCAGGTGGCAAGGAGCCAGCTACACTCAGCATGGGGGTCTCTGCTCCTCAGAGAGCCGGTAACTGAGGGCCAGCTCAGCCTCCACTGTGGCTACAAAAATCCAACACAATGTAAAGGGCAGAAATAAAGCCCCACTGAATAAAATCCAAAAGCTTGGACTAGTCTAAAGAACTTTTCTGGTAAACAAGAAGAGCAAGACAGTGGGAGCAAAGAAAATAAAACACATGCTGGAACTAGACCTGATTGGTGACAAATGAACAGATGGACAGCTCTACTCATCCTGCTCCTAGGGAAAGGGTTGGTCATTCAACTGTGAGACAAAAGACATGGACAGGAAGGTGCAGATTCCCCATCCTGGCTTCCATCCTGCCCCCTTCTGAGACAGCTGTGATCCCACTGGGCTTTTATTGCTCTCATCCCATTAGGGTTAGGGATAGGACTGGGAGGCAGACAAAGCCTGGCCCTGGGCTGGAGAACTAAAGGATGGAGGCCACCAAGGGAGAGGCCATGCTGCCCAAAGACTGGTCTCTGCATGAGCTTATCCTCTGGTCCCTGGCCAGGTTTCTCAGGCACAGCCTGAGCCCCAGACAAGGACTAGGGTTAGGGATAAAACTGATTCTTGGATTGTTGGATTATTGCACGTTTTATTTAATGAATTGAGAAATTATGGGAAGACTGGAAGTCTGAGTGGCCACAGAAAGTACATGTAAATGAAAAAGAGAAGCACCACAGCTCTACGTGTTGCAGACAAAATGTTATTTTTGCAGAGCTACTCTGTAATCGTGCCCAAAATACACTTTCATTTTGGTCCAGAAATAAAGACATATTTGGAAAAGTAAAATAAATTAAAATCAATACCACAGTTTAGTCATCATCCCATAATATTTACAAGCCACTTATTGGCACTTTGCTTGCTCTATACATCTTTTTTTAATCTCTTCAGCATTATGAAATGAATGCTCTTTTTCTGAAGGAACTCTACCTTTGCTGAAAATATGGGAAAAAAAAGAGTGGTAAGAACAGAAAAAAAAAGTATTTGATTTTACATGTATGTGCAGTGAATAGCCCAGATGTCTTCCATGAAAGATTTGAACATCATCATCTAAATTTTTCTCTTGGCCCTACACCAGGTGCACCAAACCCAACAGATACTGCACTGGTGCAGATGTGGAGGATTTGAGCTGACACCAAATGAAAAACTAATCATTCAACACATGTCAGGCATCACATTGAATGACAATAAGAAGCCCTGCCAGCCCCGATCTGCCCCATACACTCAGTGGCTACTACCGTGCACTGAGGACTAAGCACTCTACCCACTGAGAGCTGCAATTTCCAGCCCTCTAGCAGCTGACAAATGAACAACAGGCCAACCCGACTCATGAAACCAACAAACAAGGAACAGAGGGAAAAATATGTGTTTTTGTGCAGCTGCCTTACACTACATCAGCTCAGTGTGGGGTCAGATATGGGCTAGAGCTCATGCACAGGCATGGCTGAGACTGCATAGCTGTGAGAAGGGGCAGAGGCTCAGAGACAGGGAGGTTGGGGAGATGTCTGCCCTTCTCAGCAAAATGAGCTGCCCTCTTCCTGCAGAGTGCTTAGCTGCTTGCTTAAATATAAATCAGTCCTAAACGGGGGCCTGTAAGCTCTTCAAGATAGGGACCCTATCTTCAGACTTGAAGGTGCTCTGCTCCTGTCAGACAATTGTGGTTCTTCCTTTCTTTTTACATTGCTTTCCAGTGATATCCAGTTGCATTCAATTACAAATAACCTTGGAAATCTGGCACAGGTAGATCTTCCTGATTAGTTATCAGGAATATCATATTAAACATTATATTATCTCCACTCCTTTGACGGGTAAGTCCATTATCTCCTGTCAGTGCCTGGTCAATTTTCCTCTCTACTGAATGCTTCCATTTCATGATGGAGAGGCACATGCTAGAGCTGGCATTTCTAAGCATTATTTATTACCTGTCTGTGGTGCTTTAGCTCTCTCATTTAGGCTACATGACTTATAAATGGACTCAAGATACATAGTGAAATAAGTTGTCTTTCTCTTCAAATACAAATCCCGTTTTATTTCATTATTTCTATATTCGTAATGTTTATTTGTTCTTATTCAGAGTGATGTCAGCAGGGCTTACTACTAGCTACAGAAGTGTGCATTTTTCTTTCCAGTTTTTAGTAGACTTATATGAAAACACAGCTGCATTTTTTCCTCTAGGCTGTGAGTTGCATAATTTTTCACAGCATCAAATATTGCCTTCTATTGTACCTGTAGCCTAGAAAATAGCTAGCAGCATGGTCTCCCTACCTATTTTAACTCCATGCATGTCCCTATTACTTAAGAGTGGATTTGAATGCGTACCTGCAGCACATGTGGATGATTTCTCACTCTTGTTCACTGGGGATTGGACAGTATATTCAGTGTCCATTCCCCTCACTCATCACTTCTAGGTATTGGGTAGTGAGTTCCTGTGGGCAGCGATCAGTACTACACACTGCAGCTATCATTGGTTCACATTTCACTTTTTCTTTACTATTTGTCAGGGGACCACAGTGCCAGGCACTCCCAGCCCCAGTACACAGTGTCAGCTACTGTAGTGACATACACAGAGATGCTCAGCAGCAGGATATTAGGGAGCTTTCATCTGAATGCATAATTGCAAATTAGTTAGGCTTCTCACCAAAAAAAAATCATGCTCAGGACCTGTGTATTCAGATTGGGAAGGATAGTGCTGTAGGAGCTGAGGAGGTGGGAAGGGAAGCATGCAGGAATTAGCAGCCATTAAGGACTGTGCAAATAGAAGTCAGTGCAGTCTCACATTCTGGGAGGACCTGAAGATTAAGCAATTTGGATAAGAAGCATCAAATAATGAAGTAGCACCTGGGCCCTTTCCTAGAATTTTGAGTACAGTCTGTCCCAATGTTCACATTAATATATATTTTTTTCTCAGTTTTGAATAATCTAGCTCCAAATTATCAAATTTTATGTGAGGTTCTGCTCTAGCCTATTTTTTCAGATGTGTTCACACCAGCTAATCTGGGCATTGATCTGGTCAGTTTGGGCTTTTTAACTCAAACCCCCATACTCCTGAGCATGTTGTCTACCTCAGAGTCAATTCACTGCTAATTAGCACAAATCATAGGGACATAACCTTGGGAAAATACTGATGATGCACAATGCATTTCAACACAGTATCCAGCACTGAGATGTGTTTTGTTGAGAACACTGTTATAAATATTCTTTTGCACAAGAGAAGCATGGCTAAGAAGAAAACCTTATCTAATCCTGTTTTATGCCACATGCCAGATTAAATGTATCAATTGCTATCATAGAGGATCCAGATGTAAACATGCTGTCAGCTTTAACAGTATTCTAATTTTATAAAAATATAAACCCTATGGCTGAAATGTTTGTTCTGGTTTCTCTTTCCCATGTTGGATTAACACATCAACAGCTGTGAAAATGTTTCCAATCATGCTACAGGATCTTATTATTAAAATACTGTCCATATGTAAATGTCCAACAAAACAAAATGTTAAGCCTTGAACTCTCTGCCTCTGCTGCACACACATGAAAAAACAGCAGGCTTAACATTTCAGAATTTCCTTTCATCCGACAACAGAATTAGGAGTTGACATTTCAAAAGTTATGGAATAGACAAAAGCTGCAAACTTTGTGAATATCAAAGGGAATTTTATTGGGCAATGGACTGAGAGAGGATTAGGAGTTTTCATTTTGGTGTTGCCATTCTCATGTGTCCCTCCCAGAGCACCACCATCAGCATCTGAGGAGCCAGAACAAAGTGGCTTCACCTGATCAAAAGTACAGAGGGGATTTTCAATAATTTCCATGAAAGATAATATTCATTAATATTGTGTCTTCTTGCAAAAATTTGGTTACATCAAACCTGTATTTCTTCAATGAGGAAAAAATTACTTTTCTTCAGAAAGATAAAGCAGTTCACAGTGTAAGGATGGTTAGAGACAAAAGGTTTTGCATATTTTGTGAACAATGTGAAAATTAGACCCATAAACCCCATAGCTCTGTGAAATTTTTCAGTAAATAAATATCTACGCTTTGTAGGGCGTTTCCCTTCACCACCGTTTTGTTCTCATCCACACCTATGTGAAACTAGAATCACTTCCCCCAAGCTGTTCTGCTTTAGACATTTTCATTTTTCTGTGCGTGAATTTCTGATTTCCTCTCTTTATGTTTTGTATTTATCTATTTCTTTATCCCCATTTATAGAATCTTCCTTTCAGTCCTCCTTCCATTGCACTGGAGATTTATACATTCTGCTATTTCAGTGGGGAAAAGACATGTCCTTCTCTTATTCTATTGCACTGTTGATGTTGAACTTACAGCTACACTTTGGAGTAGGATGCTTTTCATGATTCTTTTCAGCCAAAAGGGAAAATATAATTTAAACCAGGAAAAAGTGGCAGGCCCTGGTCTGCTCGTTTGTGGGTGCATTAAACTTTGCTGAGGAAAAAAGACCCTCCTCATGTCTACCAAATCAAATATGCAGGTGTTTTCTTCCCTTACAGCCTTTTCATGTCAATCCCGCGTGTTCACTCATCAGATGAGGGCTTGTGCTGCAGTCACAGTTTCTGATCTGTTCCCTACTTGGTAGAGCAGAGCCCCAGAAAACAGCTTCAGGACATCTGAGCTCTCTCTGTACATGATATCCCCTGGGGAAATCCACCAGCACACCTCATACTTCCACTGAGCATTTACCAACTTGCTGCTGTCTGCAAGGCAGTTAATAGCAGTCTCTTACCCACTTGGTGATCTTTTGCAGGATCCCCTTTTCATGGTGCAGCTCCCATTTTCAATATAAGTTATTTCAGCTTTTGCATTGGGAAGGCTGCATTCTTTTTTAAACTTTATGTACTAATAAAATCTGGGACAGTTGCATTCTGGGCTCTGGAGAAGACAAATCCTGTAATTATAAGAAAATCTTTTGGTTCATCTTTGCTATGTTTGGCTGGATGAAAAAGATGTCACTCCAAAGGAGTGAAAACGCTCTCACATCTCCATTCAGATTTAGGATTTCAGTATCTCCAACTATGCCGTTGATGGCAAATCTCAAAGTGTCTTGTTCTCACCAGATGAACCCTTTGCAGACAGGGCCTTGTGCTATCCAGTGACCTACTTCCCTGACTCCTCTTATTCCATAATGCCAGCCCTGGGGCTGCCATGGCTGTTGGTACCTATGTGAAAGTCTTGTCCTAACTTCGAGGAAAAAGGATGGATGCATTATGCAAAGAGAAACTATTGACACTAACATCTGTGAAAATGAGGCAATTTTTGATGCTGTGCATATCCATACATGTCACCACTCATCTTCATTTTAATAAGCAGAGATATTCTTACCTACTAAATATTTGGGGCTGGGTCACAGTGGCAATTATGGCAATAATGACAGACATTAGTGTCCCATCAAGAGAATCCATGTACCAACATAGCTAGTATGCAAATACAGACTTTGGGGGAAAAAAATAACATCTTAAAACCAGAAGTTGCTGACTTTGGATTGGTTATTTGGACTAAATTGAAAAATAAGCACAGAAATGTCCCTCCTGTAGATCTGTCTGGAGATTTACTTCTGGACAACGCAATCCAGATTGTGTAGACGTCTAAGTCCTGTCCCCTTGCCATCCCTATTTACAGCTCATCCCACAAAGGCAAAATTGTAACTCCACTTAGTCATGTGTAGGGTCTCCTTCTGACACCCCCACCACCCACACACACAGCCTCACTGTCCCTCGGCCTTTTTAAAGACAGAAAGAGGAAAAAGCCTGGTCTCAGCTTACCCCTCCCCTTCCCTGGCAGTGCCTCAGTGAGACACAGACAGCTGGCCCAGACCCCTCTCGTGGCTGCAGCACCCTAGTGTGCAGGGCTGCCCTCATATCTCAGTCATTGGGCAGCACACAAAGCACCCAGGCCAGGGGCAAGATGGAAGTGCCAAAACCAGGCTGGGTTAGGCTCTGGATACCTACAAAGTGCTTGGCCCTCTGGGAGGCTGCCAGTGCCCAAAGTCATGCAGGGCTGCTCTCGTGCTGCCTTTGTCCTGGCAGCAAGCCTCCTGCTTTGTGTGCTGCTGGGGCTGCTTGAGCAGTTTCATCTTAGAAAACAGGGAATCGAAATTAATCCTGCTGCTTCATGGTTTGATATTGCTTGCCTGCATTTGCATACTTTCCTATGTGTACCTCCCTATAAGCAGAGAGAGTGTGACTTTCTTTTAAAATTGGTTTGTTGTAGATAATTTTTAGTAGATGATAATTTGAATAGACTCATAGATATTCAGAGCAGTTGTGGCTGGAAGGGGTCTCCAGAGCTGGTCCAATCCCACCACTGGCTTGATCTGGGTCAGCCAGAGCCAGCTGACTGCCCACTCAGCTCAGCTTTAAGTATTTCTAGAGATGGGGATGCCTCAGCTTCTCCGGGTAAACTTTTCCTGTGTTTGGTCATCCTCACTAGACGAAGATTTTCTCTTGAGCTTAAAGGGAATTTCACGTATTCAAGTATTTCAAACAGTGTTTCTGAAACCTGTTGCTTTCAGTCACCAGCAGAGTGTCAGGTGGAAAAGGACACACACCCTGAAAAATGCAGCTGTGATTCACTTAGTGATACTGAGTGAAATATAAAAGCTTTACTACTGAGAGCTTTTCAAATTGCATGTGGTATGCTCATTCAACAGTTCTTTGTGTACATAGGTCAAGTGAAGGATATTTTCTTTACTCTGTCTTCTATCTTTATTCAATTCCTGATGCTCGAAGCAGCTCAAAATGATCTTTAGGTTAGATACTGTTTGCTTGCTATCAGGCCATTACCTTGTCATTCTGTTTCACTGGCAGCTGAATAACTTCAACATGCCTGGTACAGTGCTATAAATATGAAGATATTTTAAAACATTCCACAAGTTCACCACTTGCATGACGTGCTATTTCTTTTTTTCCACTAAAGATCTCATAATAATTTGAGACAAAACACTCATTATTTCCTTCAACCAAACTGGCAGAAGTTACCTGGTCTACCACAAAATACAAGTACAGGTCTCAGCTAGTTCAAAGGTCTTGAATTTTCCTTTTGGATACATCTTACACCACTTTATCTCTTTCCTGATCTTCATCAGCAACCCTGCATATGGATCAGACCCACTAATTCCACCAGAGAGGTTGTGTCACGGCTGTGTCCAGCCACAGCTGTCCTAACGCACAGTAAAGAGCATCTGATTACTTTGTTTCACTAGGCAGGATAATAAAGCTTTCCTGAACAGCCGTGTTTACAGCAAGTGAACTATGCAAAATCTCTCCCCTCAACTGCTATTACACAGCTTGCAACCTTTAGTTCAGGAGATTAAGTTTGCATCCCTTCGAATTATCTCTTTGTAATTGGAAAACTTTCGTTTTGACAGAGACAATGTGGCAGCCTCCCTGCGAGCCTCGCTACAAGCCAGTGCTGAGTGCCATCTGGAGAACTGATGCCGAAGTCAAGCAACAACATCCTGTCATATTTTATCTGGAACTTTGGAACAGAACAACTAATAACATCTTAAGCTTCATTTGTCTGGCTCTCTCATGCTCTTGGCAGAGGTCATAACCAATGGTGGCTTTGCTGATTTGCAGCATCAAAACTAATTAGGTTACAGTGCTCACTGACAGAGACTCTCATAATGGCATAAAAGCCTCAGGCCTTAACTTTACTCATTATGTCAAGGTAAAGTTTCACACTCATAAAACTTGCACCTGTATCAGCTTCTCAGTCATAATTTTAACATCCATTAACAGTGCTTATTCAGCTTGACAGAGTTATCGACTCCTATATTTCACTTTTCCCTTCCCTCTTTAAAAATGCTGCGAGTGAGAAGTGGGGCTCATGGCATGAAGGCACGTGCCTGACGTTGCAGATGCAGAATTCCAAGCACAGCTTCTTTGCTTTTTGCATTCTTTACAGCAGAAAGAATTCCTCAGTCTGACTAGATGGGGTTTGTATATCAGCGCACTGAGACTTAATCCTGCTTCCTCTGAAGTAAGCCTGGTAACATGACCTTTTTACCGAGTTTATAGGAAATCTATTCTTTTACCAGACACTTTCAGTTTGTCTTATTGAATGAGTCAATTCCAAAAATCTGAGTAAAATTAAGATAACCGTTGCACAAGGTTAAAATTAGGGCAATGCTCAGGGTAAAAGTCAAGGCACATTTTAACGGCTCTTAATTTAAGAGAGAAAACAGCAGGAAAGAGGATTTCTGTCTGCACTGAGGGAAAAGAGAGAAGTAAGGTTTAACAGTTTCCTTCTCAAATGTTGTAAAACATGTCAGCAGGGGGCTGTGGCAGTAAGAAGAATTGTGCTTTCTCACAGCAGGGAAGTGGCACTTCACTAGACTGGCTACATTGATTATCAAGATGAGGCCGTCTTAAAGAGCAAGCACAGCACTTAAATGTATTATAATGTGTGGAAGAATCATTATTTAAAAAGACAGCACTGTGCATTTGCTCTAAGACTTTCCACCTGCTACTGCTTGCAGGGGCTACAGTAGTGGGGAGAGTCCATGCAACTCTCTTTTTCACTTGGCTGATGAAAATATGAGCTGAATACTTGGGAGAGCTGACAATTTTGCACAGTCTGGATTTTGATGGACATTAATGCCAGGTCCTTTGTATTTGAGAAAGACATTAGAAACATGTCAGAATGAGGGTTAAGTAAGGATTTATTTATATATTTCTATGTTCAACGTGATTACCATGCTGCTACTTAATATTCTTACACTTCCTATTTATTTATTTATTTATTTATTAACTTATTCCTTATGCCTTTTGCTGTTATTTGGTTTTTCGGTTCGTTTTTTTTTTTTTCATATAGGAACACCACAAGACCCTTGAACTTCTAGTAGTCTTAATTTCCTTTTAATTGTGAAAAAGGGTCTGTATTACATTAAATCATTAAATTAATAATTGCAGTATAGAGCATTTTAGATAGCACTGCACCTAGAGCTGTCTGATTTGTCTTAACAGAGAATGCTCTTGGTCTATGAAATCTTAATACTCTTTCTGTCCTATTTAATGTATTTCATACATTATGAAAAATAAAGTATAGAAAATTTTTTGAACAACACACATTCCAGTGTCATAAAATGGAACATATGTTGTTCACCCCCAGGAGCATTTCCAGCTGGGGGCTGTGGCTTTCTGAACATGGATGTACATCAATGATTGTGACCAACCATGTGAATGAGTGTTATATGATAATGGGAAAATGCAAAGAAGTCAGACCTGGAATACTGTGTACATATTAGGATACCTGATTAACTGAAGAGACAGGATATTTAACAGGGAAAAATCAGTACATGATTAATGATGTGGATGGATTGCTTTCAGACAGGAGACTAACCTGGGCAAAACGTGTAGGTTGACAACGCAGTGTTTAAGGAGATATAGCCATCTGAGTGAAGAAATATTTGAGGATATTTAGAGCTCCAACACCTTATACACATAAACATACTCATTGCTTTACCATCTTTATCTCATATGCCTTGTGGTAACAAAGTTAATCTATGCATAAATATGTGCAGGACTACAGCCACATAATGGAGAGAAAGTAGTTAGCATGGTGCACACAACTCCAATTAAGAAGTAGAAATAAAAGGAATGAAAATTAAGACTGAAAATCAAGAGGGTTCTTGTTATGGAAACTGCAAATTATGAACCTTTTTTCCATTGTTGATGAGTAAAGTTTCATTGTCTGGGTTTTAAAACCAAAACAAAGCAACAAAAATCGTTGTTAAAAACAGAACAGCAACCAACACACCCTAAAAGGGTTAGGCATTTGCCGACTGTAACCTCTACATCCACGTGTGTGTCTCCAGACTGATATTTTGCACAATCAGAACAAAAGCAATACCTTATTATATGTGCTTGGTAGGATCTACAGGTACAGATAATTTAGTCCTCTGGGAATATACACAGTGTTATGTGGCCACAGGGCAGTACAGCAGCTAATACATCTGATTTGGAAACTTAGCATGAACTGGTAATCCTCACTGTCTCTTGTGTGAAGTATTTTATTTACTATTATTTGATTTAGGAAACTTAAAATTCCAAGATTACTCTCTTGGGACAGAAAAAATGAGCTGAGAGACTGCACCATGGACTAATAAATATGGCCTTATTTGCATACATGCAGTAATATCACTGGGGACTTGGGGGAAGAAAAAAACCCAAGTCATTGTTTTATATTTATTTTGTGGACTTTTTAAAACAGAGTTTTAAACCAGAATGATGTAACATGAACCAAAATATATACAACTTAGATTTCAAAAATATGACTTCAGAAGAAAGGCGTAGTTCATTTCCTATTTTTCTTAAACTGCTCAGCTGAAATACGAGCTATAAAACTGCTTACCTCAGGGAAAAGGGTGTTGTCTAAATTTTCTTACCACATTAGAGGGGTTTGTTGTGACAATACATAACAGAGGCTGGGTGAGACTACTGCCCATTACTCAAGCCTGCTTCCAGTGCAGGAGTGCTGTGAGGACCATGTGTTACAGCTGCTTTGTCCTATGAGGTAACTTAAAGAAGGATATGATCTAGCCATAAATTCACAACATGAATTCCCTGCTGTAGAGGAGCGCTGCTGGATTTAAATGTGCCACAGTCAATCTGTGCAGAGGCACAAAAACATGTTGCAAAAGAATGAGCAAGACTGAGGCGCAGTGAGATCGTGCTGCACCTCGTCTCCGCTGCTGTGTGGGCACCAGGGTTTTCCCTTTGCCTATGTGCCTGGGACCACACCACAGCACATCCCACCTAGAGCTGCCCTCTGCTCTCCAGTGAGGACAGAAATGACCGTGTGAGAGAATGGTCCTCTGAAAGACTAAAGGTCTGGAAACTGAGAGGCTCCTATTCCAACTGTCCTTTCCTTTGAGTTCTCATTTTACACAGGAGCAACTCTTCCCATCATTAATGTAATACATGCTAATGATGTGTGCCAAAACTTGCCTCTTTCAGTAATGGCTTTGTATCTTCCAGGTCCTGCAAATTTCTAGAAAAGCTGAGTTCTTCACATCATTGTCCTTCATGGTGGCAGGATTCAGTTCTAACATGCATCTTCAAATTAAAAATCCCCAAACATTAAGAAGTTGATAGTGGTTACAATTTGGACACCACTAATCAAATCCAGAGAGTAGTTTCTGTCACTGACAGAATGGTACTGGGCAATAAAAAATGGAACTGAGAAATGGAGATGTGACTTAGACCTCAGCCTTTGGAGATGGAGATCATCAGGTTCTCTGCATGACAGCTGCAGTCACCTTCTGTTTCTTATTTTGCTAAGTTGCTTTCCTGCAGTTAGAGATGGGTGCTGAAGAGACATTGCCAGTATCCAGCCTTTCTGCCAAAAGTGGAACTGTCACCAGCATTGTGCAAACTTGATTTGGCCTCTGAGCATGCTAAATCATGTTTGTTCTACATTGATAACATTCAGTTTATTTAACTGCCTTCAAAAGTCTGTGTAGATGGCATTTTGTTGAAGGATATCTCTGTGTGTGAGCGTGACAGGAAATCAGTCAACAATCCAGGGTTCAGTTCTTGAGAAAGAGAGGCCCTTATGGTTCCTCCAGAATTCATGACACGCTCAGACAGCCTGAATTAATATTGGAGTTTCATGCTTCTTATGGGACTTAGTTTTGACTACAGCGAGTTTCCTAAACCCACTCAGCTGGCACCATTATAAACTCAAAAACATTATAACCTAGAGAACATACTAATAATCTCCTAAAACGAAACACATTTTGTTTGCAAATGTGTTACTTCTATAGTCTGTTAACATGGTTTAGCATCTTGCAGGCTGTGTTCAGAGCTCGTATTTTCCCATGCTCAGCAAGAACAAGTTTTTTTCATACAAGCTAGTATGTTTCAGAGATATGTTCTGTTAAAACAAAAGACAGTGCTCCCACAACCTCTCCTGTGTAAGGAGAGACAGTTCAGATTGCTAACAGTGCCACAAATGCAAGATATATCTGCTGCATATCTTCTAAAGAGATCTGAAGTAAGCATCAGTTATGGCAGCCCAACTCTATTGCTTGGAGGGGATGTGATGTCTCCATCTGTTTTTATGTTCCAAACACAGAGTGCTGAAGCCTGTAAGACTTACTTGACTAAGATCCTGTGGCTGCAATAGGAGATGCAGTCATTTGTGAAGGGAGGTTTTATTTAGCTCCTGGCATTTCTAATAAAGACTAAATTGTTTCAAACCCTCCATCTTTGGAGGAGATTTTTTCTTTACTTCTGTAGATCAGCAGCCAGCAAGCTCCTAGGCCTGTCAAGTGGCAGAGTTCAGTCAGTCTGTTCACAATATGGAAAGTCATTGGCAAGGCAGGGAGGATTCTGTCAGAGAGGACAGCACCCTCTCTGCCCATAGAATCAACTGTCACTCTTATCAGGGGCAAGCATTAGTTCCTTTTGCAGTGCAATGTGCATTTTCAAAGGCACATTTCTTCTGAGAAACTGGAGGGAAAACGAAATGGCTTTTTCCTCTTTGTCTCTGCCTTCTGATTTAAAAACTAACTTGCACCATTTCTGAACCTTTGGTTGCTTTTAGCTGCTCTCCATCTCTGTAAATAGTTGACAAAGTCTAGAAATAAAGGCCATTGTGAATGTTGTTGCTGTTCTTTCTGCCTGCTTGACAGAAGGCAGGAGAGAGAGGCAGATCTGAAGTCATCACGGTTTCTCCTTTAATTTTTTGTTTCACTGAAGAAGATTTGGAAGACTAAACAAATAAATCTGTCTTAGGGGAACACATAGGTAAATCCATGCTAGACCCACTTAAATGCCTTTTATGTTGATAAATGAAGTTGCAGTCTGCTGCTTAAAGCTTTATCTGCAATTGCCTTCATTCCCCTGTGTGTCCCTCTAACACAAGAGCTGACAAAAATGTGATAGAAAGCCACATATTTTGCCTTCAAAAGGCAAGTGTAAATGTTGTCATAGCAACACAGAAAAGCAGAATGCTACTTTTTAAAAATGGTCGTGGGGAAATGAGGAAGAGATAAACGGAGGGAGGATTACGGGTTTACAGAACACACAAAAAGAGAGAGTTCTAGGATGAGTAAATGAACAGAAATTTGCCATGTGACACCTGAAGCTACTTGCAAGAAAGTTTGTCTGAAACTCAAGCAACTCCAGTGAACTAGGTAACATCTAAAAAAAGTCAGAGTCTTTTAATCTCCTGTGCCTTATATGACAGAAAATCTGATTAACCAGGGTTAGACAGACCTTGGGCTTACCCATGTCTATTACTGGAAAAAAAAAAACAACTGCTGACAGGATCTTTCATTTTTATAAGCAGCTTGGCACATCCCACAGTACTATCAAGATTTGAAAGTTTCCACTGAAACTGCTAGACATTAAATATTATAAAGGAATTCAGGAGAGCAGATTCTAGTATATGTATCTCACACCAGACCCTTTGGTTGAGAAGCTTTTTCTTCTGCTTGTGTGTTCTCTGGTGATGTAAAAAGATGTCCTATTATGGTGTCCCAAAGATAGGTTTTCAGTAGTTTTATCAGTGAACTAAATAAAAATGGTTTCAGTAAGAAAAAGGAAAACTGAGAATGAGCCATTAAACTGTGTAAAAATAACTGTGTTGAAAATACTCCACAATAATTTTGTTCTCATCCCACAAGAAAAAGCTGTGTTTATTTCCAAACCACAGTTGAAGGTATTTTATTTTAAATGTTTTGTGTACATCTGTTTGTGTAGGTGGTGAATCTGGGTGCTGCAGACTTGAGAAGCTGCTGTCAACAAACCCAAGGAAACAAGAAAGAGCCCAGGGCCCTTTGGTGATTGGCAGATTCATTCACTTAAATGCTGAGCCCAAAGCTGAAGGCTGAGCAGAGTCTGTTTCACAGAACTACGTGAATGCCATTGGAAACTTTATTCATTTTAGCTTGTTGTTTAAATATATCAGTCATCTGAGGACAATTAATTTCCAGGACTTTATATAATATGTAAAGTACTGTGAGGAGATATTTTTTATATTTGGAATTTTCTCTAGTATCATAGAGCAAGGAGAATGTCTTAGCTTGTTTTTTTCCATTCCTGTAGCCTGCACTATAGATACAGATAATACCATTCAAGACGGAACAGAAGGTTGCATTTTCATTTGGAGTTGACAAGTGGCACATTATTTCCAGATTTATGAAAAGCTGTATAGAAATCGAAAAATTTCTGGCTGCCATATTTACAAAACTAAAATGTTATTGCTAAACGCCTTAAAAACATAGTGAAAGAAATATCTATGTAAAGAACTCTTTCAGGCAGCTTTTGCATCTGCCGGAGTTTCTGTCTTTCTGGGGGATTTCTGCAGGTCATCTGAATGACCCACAAGAATCTCTCTAGACCTTCATTTCTTGTCCTCTACAAAGGCTTGTCTCCCCCTAAGTAACAGATACCCATAAAATGTAGGGAAAAGAAGTTGCTAGCAGCCACAGTACTGCAGGTATTTTGCCTAGAACAACTTGCCATTTCCTCCCTCACTCTGCAACTATTGGCTTATGGTGATGATGGCTGAAAATCACAAAACTAAGATTGAAAAAAATTAACACAATGAAAGTCAAGCACAAAAAGCCATGACACAGTCATCTCAGTGCCTTTCATAAACATGGTCATGGCTGTAGTGCTACACATTGGCTAAGAAGTCAGGAGCTCTGTTTACCTAGCAGGAAAGAACTCTTACCAGGTTCCCTATAAAGTCAAGAATTTACTGACCCGTCCTATTTTCCCTATACAAACAAATCAATTTTTCACCAGCAGCAAAATATCTTCAGGGAATTAATTTTTACTTCATTATTTTCTAGTGTGGAGATACGCAAATTTGCAAACCAGTCCGTGTCCCAATCATAAAACAGGCATTAGTATCACATCTACTTGCTATGATTTTAACCACAGAGCCCTTCAGAGTTCCATATTTCCCATGTTCAGTGGCACTGGATGCAAACAAGGTGTGGTTTTCTGGGGGACAGACAGGCATAGTGACAGGACAGGTGCTGAAGCTCCAAGCCAGTTTTTAGAGCAGAATATAGCTCTGGAAAGACCTTTCATGTAAGTCACCCCATCCCAACAATGTTGCTGGGTTCCCAGGTCACATAAATAAGCTTTACACATAAATAAGCTGTAACCAGTGTTCCCTTTCTCATCAGGACATTCCTCATCCTCAGCTGTAGTTGTAGTCATTTCCAGTGAGAAACCTTGCTCACACTTTAAATGCTTGCCAGTCCCTTTGGGTAGCACAGATTTGGAGCACCTGGGCCATGGTGCCTGCTCAGGAAAGTCACTCATGATGCCTCACAGCCTCAGGGGAGGATTTATGACTACTTTCACAGGTAGAAAACACAAAAAATAAACCAAGAATTGAAAAACAAAACCATCCTCTGCTGCTTTCTCTACTCTAGCCTCAGATTGTGCCACTTCCATTTAAATATTGGACAAGGCTGTGGATACATTTTTACTATGGACTATTTAGTTGCCTAGACTTTACAATCATAAATCATAAATTTCAGCTGGAGTTTGTATGATTTTATTCTTAATTCTGAGTCCAGTAAGGGGAAGTAGATAATTTTAAAAGATCTTTGTGACAAAGAAAGGGTTTCTTTTAAGAGCACTGGGAATGGGATCACAGAAGTCTAAGGTTTTTTTTTGAGAATGTCCCCTTGGTTTCACAATATACAGCTATGTGCTGAGGGGTGTCTATGGCAAGTAGGTAAATACAGAAAACAAACTGTACATGAACATAGCTGTATGCATGTATGTTTAAGGCTTTGGAAATATGACCATGTCAAAAGAATGCATCACTTCAAGAAGTTTAAAAATGTCTCTAAAATTACTAAGAAAACAGATCTTTGAACCAAAATGGTGATGCTGAAGCAGAGAAAGGAAAGCAAGATTGTATTATACAGCCCTCTATGGGAGGGGATATTCTCAGGAAGTGTAAAGAAACACATTTTAATGCTGCTTTGTGGCACATGAGTGTTCTGGCCAATCCAGCAGACTGTGCTGCCATGTACTCCCATACTCCTCATTACCACATGGTCCCACAGTCCATCCGGAGTACCAGTGCAGCCAGGGTGACACAAAACCATTGGGAGCCTGGTACAAAGCAGAGAGACAGAGCCCTGAGAGAACTATAGCAGTGTTTGCAGCTTGGCAGCTCCTGCAGCCCCCAGACAGCTTCACTGGGTAGAACAAGTAAGAGAAAATCCACTCCTGCCCCATTAGCTACATGAATCTTAATTGCTTTCTCTTGTAGAGATACCAAATATCTTTGTAAGCAGCATGTTCAGATCATCACACACAAATGTAAATGTGATACCTTTATGAAATATGCAAATATGACGTGCTGGGCTATGATTTGATCTGCATGTGTATTTGAAAGCCTTTCCCATGCTTTGGTTCGTGTACTGAAAATTTCTGACAGTTTGTTTAAGGTAAACAGAGCCAGTCTGTCAGCATGATTCATTACCAGCACATCTGATAAGTATGACTTAACTTGCAGTAGCCTTGTATGTTTTTAAAGCACTTGCCTGCTTTGCAGTTAGCAAATTACCGCAAGGCAAAGTAAACACAAAAGGAAATAACAAAAGGAATGATGGATTCGGTCACATTACAGAGGAGGTGAGATGATGAAGAGATTGGTTTACTGAGCTCAGACACCTGGAAAGTAGAGTGTGTGTCTCAGTTGCTCAGAAGTAGTGTGATGCAGAAGCCTCATGCTGTGCACAGGCATCGCAACAAGAGGCTGTCATCACATACTGTCCCACATTCCCTTTTATATGTATTTCCCTGATTAGGTTTCTGTTGTGACAGCTTTTGAACAGTAACACCTTTCTCTTTTTTCCCTCTGAATTTTCTCCCTATAAAGGTGCAAATTATGGTTTTACTGTGGCCTGCTAGAGGTGCAAATAAGCACAACATAGCCAAACTGGGACAATCTTGAAGGGGTAAAATATCAGGGCTGAATCCTGGTAAAAGCTAATATGTATACATTGATATGCTGGGGCTAAATGGTGGGAAATACGTGTGTGAACTTCTTCATGTAGTGTTCTGTATTTGCACAGCTTGTGATATTGGTAAAACCAGTGACAAGAGAGATACAAGCAACATTGGATAAATTCTGGGAGCAAAGCAACTTCGGTGGCAATTGCTACCAGAAAGTTATATTTGTGTCCTTTCTTCACTCAGCTAGGACCAAGTAAATGCCTTGCAGAGTAAAAGCTGTAGCTCATTCCTTGCTTCTGAACTTATTTTGACTTCTCATTCTTAGTATTACAGAAATTCTGTGCCTGACTCAAGCAGCCACTCAAGTACTACTTGTACCTGCTGTTGTACAGAACAGAAACCACTTCCTCGACCACAACTTATCACTAGCTGTTTGTCACAAGCACACATGAAGCTCTCATTATTGTATTGCAACTTCTTGGTGCTAAGCACAGAAAAAGAAAAACAGAACCTCATTTACTTCTGTATTTTCTTTTCTTTCTATTCATGGAAATAAGCTGAAAGAAATTTATGAGTTTGTATGGCTTTGTTTATATATATTCACATTATCAAAACTAAATCAATATTGGTTAGAATTCAATAAGAACACATATTTCCTCATCTGCACTATATGTCCTATTTTCACTTGCATGAAGACAGAAAAAAATCACCCTTCAGGGTAATCCTCTTGATGTTTAACTACAAGTGGGGGAGGAGCATTTGTTTTAGATTGAAAGGAACACCTCTTTCATTTCCACACCAAGAGCAGCTAAAGTGTCTTCTACTACACCATTAAAAAGGCCTATTTCACCCACAATTTGAAAAAGTAGAGCCTTTTTCTAATGTGCCTGGCTGGCAGAGCTGAAGTGAACCTGGTTGAGAAGGAAACTTAATCAGCCATTTTTAAATGTTTTTCAGATCATTGAAGTATGTATTTTACCTTGATCTTTTAAAGAAGTTTATCATCCTATTAGAATACCTGAAAGAAATCTTAAAACTGTATGAAAACAGGCCAAATTGCAGGATGTGAACCCTTCTTTGGATTCGATTTAACCTCATGTTTTTGTGCTTGAACACAGATTTGTTCTCACTTTCTTTTTTTGGTTGGTCCAACAAAAGGTACAAGCTCTGCCTGCAAACAGTCCCTGCTTCTCCTAAATTAGCAACAGTCCTGGCTGCTTCCATTACCACTTCAGGAGTTTAATTTCAGAGCTATAAAGTTTTTTCTGTGGCACTAGGGTGTCTTTTATTCCTACACCAAGTGGGAAGCCCACAGGGCTTCGGCTGAGCTAACTATATGCAGGAGATTGCTAAGCTTCCAGTGTAACCACTCCAGAGAGTCTTTGCAAGCAAAAACTGCTGCTTGAAGCTTAGCAAAACAAAGATGTGAGTAAAGGAAGAAAAATCCATGGTGTATTTTAAGAGTTCCTTCCCATTTCCAGTGTATATATAATAGAGAAGATATATTGGGCTTTCTTTCAAAAGAAGGATGTGTTTTTACCACTTAACAGTCACAAATACAACTCAGCCATAATATATTGCTCTTTACTTCCGTCATTTAATCCAGCCATTTGCAACAGTTCTGCATATTCCTGTATCCAGTTATTTCAGTGAGATATCAGCTTTTGTAGTTAACTGGATCGATCTTCTAGATATTTCTAAGATTCTTTTTCTTTTACAAAAAGCTGAATGGAAAAACAAACACCATTCTTGTTTGAATTCAAGTTTTAAAATCCTAACAATATAAAGTAAATTAAATTAAAAGTTAGCATTTTGACAGTATAAATTCAATGGTATCAATTTAACACTATTTTAGCAGAAGTGAAGTATGAAAGAATAACTCCCTCTGCAGAAACATGCATTTATACATATGAGGCAGCCAAATGAACAATTTGCAGTTGAAAGCCTCAAATATGACAAATCTTTCGAATTAAAAAAGTATTAGTTCTGACTGATTGTTTTTATTTTCCTTTGCTTAATAAAGTTCAGCTCATCACTTCATAGAGATTAGATACAGCTGAGACAAAACAGTTGGTGGTTTTGCTCAGGATGCATTTCTGTGAGCAGAGAAATTTCATAGACAAAAGTGCAAATTCTGCTGGGTCCCCTGCCTAGGAAATTGTTATTTTTAATTGTTAAATTTTCTCTCTTGATCATTTTAAGTCTACTTCTTCAGCCTGACACACACTTTCAGTGCCACCAGGTTACAGAGCACCATGTGACATAATACATTTTGACACATGCAGATGTAATGTGATGCACATGTCACAAGAAATAAAACAAAGCAGAGGCATATAATTTTTCCCCTCCTCAGTGGATTTGTAATATCCACAGGTGGTTGAATTTTTCTTCATCTATGCCCGATTCTTGCTAAAGGACTAGAGTAGCTGAGGGCAGCTACTGGTGCCACCCAGCTGTTTGCATTGTGTTAGAGTGAAGTTCCACCAGGTGAGTTTTCCTCCTTTGTGCTTGGCAGAGAAGTCAGACAGGCCATACCCACACTGGTTTTCAGCTCCCCTCTGCAGACAGCCATGGCTGCAGTAAGACAAAGTGCTGCTGGCCTTGCTGGGTGCAGTAAACCTTTGGGCACGCCTGTGGCTCTGCTGGAGATGTCCTGAGGGGTGCTGGGATGCAGGGGGGGCTGGCACAATTTAGTTGCTCTCCAGTCTATGCTGCCTGAAGCAATAAATATGTAGTCTCAGCACTGTGTGTCACTTCCTGACATGCGGCAAAAGCAGTAGGAGTGTGTTCAGATGAAAAGACCTCTAAGCACTTTTCTTCCTTCAGGTACCAAGTATGACTTAAAGCTGAGAGCCAGAAGTGAGGACTGCCAGATTGATGCAAAAACTTACTCTTTAGTACAAAACATGAAGCAAAAAATACCTTTGTCAGCATTTGAAACTGGTTACTGACTTTACAGGTGCTGGAAATGTAAAATAAATTATCCTGTAAAGGCTGAATTTGGTTATTGAACACACTAACCTTGCGGGGGAAGGAGGAACTTTTTCTTTCTCTTTGCAGGTGGATAGTGCAACTAACAGCATGACCAGTAGCCAAATGGTTTACTGTATTTTCCTTTTTCTGTTTGGGTACTGAGATACAAAGTTGAATTTATCAGCAATTGAGGGCTGATAAAACTTTTGGTTTTATTCAGATAGCTGCAGCAGGGAAGCAGTCCCTACTACAATGCCTCCTCTCGTCCTCTTCAGTAATCTCAGCAGTCCCTACATAACTAGATAACTAGTTTCTCTAAATATTTCCCTCAAATAGGTTTTGATATTTTTATCAAAGATATAAGTCACTTGATCTTGTTGCCCTTTGTGCATTTGGCAAAAAAAGTTCACATATATACATGTGTAAGTGTAGGCAAACACTGTACCTGCGTGTTTGCTTTTCCAGAACAAAGGACATTGTCCTGAAGTTAATGGAGTCTCAATCCTTCCCTCAGATTTTATCAGCTCCCCACAGGTATTTGAGTTGCAGGGTAGAGATGTGATGCTCCTCTCTTGAGAGCTCAGATAACCAAGCCTCTGGCTCACCTCTCCTGCTGGCTGGTGGTGCCCAGCTAATCCGCACATGTAAACTCGTCTGTCTGGGCTCATGAGACTATTCAACAGCCACTTCTGAATTTCTCAGTGTTGGCAGGTTTTCACACATACATTTGTACATACTTGTGAAATAAGCCCTAACATGGCTAGGATAAACTTTAGTCTCTAGTCTGCTGTTGATTTGAGCTAGGTAAACAGTTTTACTTTACATGATTAAACATTTCAAAGAGATTGCATGTGAAGGAAGAAAAAATTCACAGAATCATTAGGGTTGGAAAAGACCTCTAAGATCATAGAGTCCAGCCATTTTATTATGTGTTTTGAAGTTAACTTTTGTAATAAATGCAAACTAGCCCAAACAATTTCACTGAAGAAAAAGAATTAGCTAACAGAAATGCTATAATCAGTATGAAAGCCAAATGCAGAATCAGTAGACTCTAGAAAACTTACCAAGCCATATATAAAACTTTGGAAACAAATTTTGGAAATACACAGGATAAAATCAATTCTTGTAGAAAGAATTTTCTTTTCCCACAGGAAGTAACACCAGCCTGCAAATCACTTCTCTGCTCTCAGAGATGTTTCCCATATGAATCTCAAGACATTTTAATTTCCATATGTCCTGAGATAGATAATTTCTCAGCCTCTCATCCTGTAGTAATCCAGGATATCAGATACAATACAGCCAAATGTTAGATGGGATGTTTGTACATTTCTGTCTTGTGAAATTCAAGGGAACTTTTATCTAAACATTAAAATGTATTCCTTTGCTCTCAAAGCAGTTCCATTTAATTCAGCATACCAACTTTTTTCTGCATTAAAATCTTTTCTATGTTACTCGAGGAACATTTCAAGCCTCACAAATAAAATTTTTTGCAATATGTACTTTCAAAAGTGTATGAACCACTGGAATTTTGGTGGGAAATTAATTATCTTAAATAATCTTAAAACATTCATCTAGATAAATATGTTTTGAGCGATGAAAAATGAACACCAATTACACAAATTTCAGTCATATGGAAGCTAACCTTCATAAGATTTTAAAAGAAATCAATGCTATCAAATTTTAAATTAAGCATCCAATTCACTGTGCTTGATCTATAGAGCTAATATAAATTGACATATTAATTTGAGCAAACCTGAAAAAAGGCTAATGAAAGAAACATAAACTTGCACACTTGAAAAGATGTGCAGGTCCTGTTCATGAAATAAAAAGACTTTTTTTTTTTTCTAAAAGAGGTACTCAGTGGATATCAGAATTTTTAGCTGGTAAAAGATTTGAGCTACTCCCTGGAGTCTATTTCAGGAAAAGAGTTTTATATTTTGATGCACAATGTCACATCTGTTGAGTTTTTTTAAAAAAATCATCTTACATATCCAGCTCTAGAAGTTTGTCCAATAGAAACCACAAAGATAGGACGGAGGTCAAATGTTCTTAGGATATGGGCCTTCCTCATAATCTAAGACTTCTTGATAGACATATGAGAGCATGATTATCAGAGGATGGTGGGGGAAAGTGACATTTAAAGAAATGGAGATGAATGATTGTTTTCATCTCAGTTTCCCACTAGGCAGCTGTAAAAATCTATTGGCCAGCATATGGTGGAAAAAGATAAATTTTAATTTTTAAAATCCAAAATTAAAGCAAACTCAAAGAAAAAAATTAACATTATGCACATTCAAAGTATAGGTGATTTTCTATTCTGAAATCTGGAGCAAAATCTTACTTTCACCAGAGAGCTTTTCAAGAATCTAAAAATCATAATCATGTTGTAAGGCATTCACAGCCATAAAGAAATCACCACCAAAAAAACCAACTAATTAAATTGAAATTTAATCCAAACCATGATAAAATTCTCCACTAATCAAGAAGTGACCTTCTCACCAGTCTGTGCTTTTTTAGAAGGAATCAGAGCATGACCAGATATTTCCTGGAACCTTTGCAAGCTCTATATTCTGTTTTGCTGTTTGAGAGGAGTCTGTCATGTTCAGTGCCTTTCACTTAGCTATTCAGTGAGAAAATGAGATCAGTTACTCCAAAACCAATTTCATTTTCCAGTCACTGATTCATTTAGTTATTTATTTTCTGCTCCTGAACTTGAGATACCTTTTAGCAGCATAAGTTTTTTCAAAAGAGGGACGCTGCAAGTGTACTTGTGCCAGTGCAATTCCTCTCCAAGCACAGAAAAGTCAAAATTGCAAAGATTTCTACTGTATATAGATGGATCTGGCTTCTCCACAGGTTCTGAAGCAATTCTGTTGGTGGCTCTGAAGCTGCCATTGTGCCTCCTGTCTGACTGAGTTAGAAATGGTTGTTGGGGCTCCTTTAGCTTCCCAGTTAAAATCGCTGTTAGTATATCCCAGATTCACTAAAACTTAAACACTTTGGAAAACAAGATATGGTTCAATTTGCCTCCAAGAAATCTATCTTGTTCAAAGAAATTCATAAACTAGAGGCTATTTTTGTATTCTTAACAGGATTTTAGGAGCTGTCCCACTGAAGCCACAGGCAGTACAGACACATTTTATACCCAAGAGGGATCACTTCAACGGGCAAAGTTAAGCCAGGTTCATGTTCAAATTCTGTGTGATTTCCTTTGTGTCAGATATGTGTATGTGATATACCCTGAGCAAACAGTCCTGTGCAGAAGAGTTAGGGTGCTTGCGGCTCACCCACAGTACCTAGTGGTACCTCTGCAATTCCAGGGTCCCAGTCTTCATCAAGTGTGTGGTAAAGGCTAAAGGAAAGGAGCAGTTCAACTTTAGAAAAGACAGCTGGACGTTTTCAAAACCTCAGAAAATGTTTGCTTGAGTTTTCTTTATTAGGCTTTGAGTTGCAACACCAGAGTTGCTGTTCAAAAAGAAGCTCAACACATTCATTATACCATTGTACACTGTGCTGATAAATATGCAGAAAAATGTTATCTGTTTAATCTGTGTGGGCATTCAAATCTTCCATAATACTTGGTAGAAATACTGGGCTGAATAATAATTTGCACTACAGGAAAAAAAGTAATTCTCACAGCAGCTGTTGCAATCTTCATAGTAAAAGCAGGAGAGTTTGTGCAGATGCTCCAGTCTTAGGAGCCATAGAGGCAGATGTATCAGAGGAAATACCAATACATGGTTTTGCATATTTTCTTCTCACTTAATTACAGCTACAGGAGCATCAGTTTTATGTCCATCACCCTTTCCTTCCCCACTGTTTCCTGTAGTGCATCACCACCACCCAGCTTCTCCTTTCCATTACCAGACAACACTGTACAGAAAAATAGCACCATTGCTATTCATGCACATCTTTCCAAAAAGCGAATTTTGTTAATGAGTCTTTATTGCCATAAATAGGACACCAGCAGTTCCCCTATCTTCTGTACTGGCTTTATATATCAGCTAAAGAAATAAGTTGCATGTACTTGTTGCTTGCCAGAGCAAGGAGGACAGAAGCAACTTGCTCTTGCTCAAAGAGAAAAGAAAAAATCTCCTCAAAAGTGTATAGGTGGCATTTGTTTCACAGGTCTGGGCAGACGTGTCAGTATCAAGAACCTCCAAATGGTGATGTGTGTTGGTTTGGAAATGTGCATATGAATGACTATTAATTTCTTCAACATAGGAAGTTAATTATTATAGGTGTATTATTATTTTCCTGTAAGCAGACAGGGGGCAACTAAATAACCAGCAAAATATCCTTCCCTAGTAGAGCAAGACGCAATCAACTCTTCTTTTCTTATCTACAGTACATGATAACTCATGAAAATTACCTATTGTCAGATATATTCTGCCCTCTTATTCTGATACAGCTTCTCATGATTTCCCATTTGAAAGCATCTCACAAAAAAGTATATTTCAAGAGAAGATATTTGAGGATGGTGATCTAAGTTAACGCCAATCTCCAGGAGAGGGAGGAATTGTTAAACAAGATCTGCATGTTGGAATTCAAAACAAGAGAACAACAGTAGGAGAGTAGGAAGTGGGGTAGGAAGAGCAGAATGAGAAAGATCAGGAGGAGGGAGGACAGCTGATCCTTGCCAGGGCACAGAAATGATTGCCACGCTCTCCTCTTGGTCTAAGTTCCCATTCCACTCCTGTGATGACTTCTCACACACTGCGTCTCACTCACACATTTTGTAAATAGAAACAGCATTTAACACACTTTTGGGAAAATGTTACAGAAAAACATTTCTATGTCCATTTTCTCTTATGAGATGAATTTGCAAAATAGATGACACAAGCCTTAACACAATTGCTTGCTGCCACAGTAAGTAGAAAAGTCAGGGTAAGTAGTGTACTAAGTCACATAATATTTATCACATACTGGTAAATTTTTTTCATTCTGTCTCTAATGGAAAAAATAATACTTGTGAGTTTCTAGTTTCTTTTTTTTTTCCTTTTAAATGACACAGGTCTATCCTACTGTACCTGTATGAGAAAAGACAGGTCACGCAGCAGGAATGTCTGCAGTGGCTGTTCTGTTCTGTTCAGATTTGTTCTTTAATCTGAGATTATTCCAGCAAAGCTCTGTCTTCTGCAAAGGTGAACTTTTGGCCTATGGTAAGGATTTCTTTTACCAGACTTAAACCTCTTCCTAAGTTTTACAGAGAGGAGGAGAAGGTGGATATATAGGAAGGGGCTTACTGGAAGACAAGTGGTTAGGGGACCATACTCCTCTGCTCTCTATCAGTGCTTTCTGAAAACTCAGTTTTATGGCCAGATATGTTGCTATTTTCCATGGAGCGAGAGAAGACACATATGCAGGATGAAGCCACCATCTGCCAGGGAGGGACATGTTCCACTAGCAGTCTGATATAGCAGAACACCTTACTTGGACGATTTTTACAATGGTGTATCAACCACTTAGTCATACAAGTGTGCCATTAAAAGGATTGTGCCATGTCTGCAAAACAATCTTTGAGCATTTCTTCACAGTTCAGCATCACCTCTCATCGTGAGGTTTGTTTTCAAGAAGCCATTATTGATGGCTCATTATCTGATCTTGTCCAAAGACAGACTGACTGTAATTACTGGTATATATCTTCTTGTCAAATTGTGTTTACAAGAATATTGCCAGTGCTTGCTGTTATGGAACCTCTTGAGCTGTTTTAGGGACTGCCTGAAGATGTTGATGTGGACTGGAGAGCTCACTGATCACTGTAAAACTCTAAAAATTACTCATGCCACTAGAGTTCCTGGTGGTGAGAAGTATACTGAAAAAAGAAACACCTAGGTCACCTACAATCACCTGAAATTGGTTTGCTTATTCAGTAGATTGAATTAAAGGAATATTGAAAGTGAAATGCAGCATAGAATAGCCTTGGAAAACTATTAACTGTGAAGTAGTCATAGAGAAAATAAAGTCATTGTCCTTGATCCCACTACTGGCCCATATGTTTTTCACTTGGGAGATGCCCAGATCTCCCAGACAGAGAAGCATTAATACAGAAGAGATAAATGGGTTGGAAAGCATTCTTTCCATGTGTCTCCACTGGATAAACTTGCCCAACATCACTATTTTCTCCTAAGAATGCCTAAACTTCTATTTCCTGTGTTGAAATTAGCTCTCAAATAAAATTGCTCATAATAAGTATTTGTTACATTTTTTTTCTTATATGTTTTTGTACTGCTTAGCACTAAATCTATGGGAGAGAGCACAGGCCACATCTGAACTGTTAAATTATTTCTAGAAATCAGGGCTTCCTGTAAAAAGATTAAGAAATGTGCCAGTTTTTCAACTGTTTGGATCCATGTGTTTTGTCTGTGGTGTGTTGGTTGGTCAATGACTGAAGAGTCAAAAAATTAGTTGTTTTTGGAAGACAGTCAATTTAAAAGGCCTTTTAGTTAATAAAAAAAATAGATTGTGCTTTTTCTTGTACTATTTTAAAATATTTTCCTTAATAAGAATGCTGTAATTAGGTAAGTGAATGTAATAAAATGTAGTGGAATAAAATGCCTTAAAGGCTCATAGCCAAAATTGAAAGTCATGGACTGTATCTATTTTTATTTCAGAAATGACTAACAGCTCAGTTCATGTCTTTACCAGCTGTAGTTGTGCAGCTGAATGGGAAAAAAAACCCCAGATGCTCACAATATGAAAACTTCCTCTCATAGTTCATGAACTCACAAATGTGTATGGTAGGAAAGTAATCTGTTTCTGTCACAAATGGGAAACATAACCATCAAATACAGTTTGAGATCCAGGCCAGAGTTTTTTTACAGCAGAACAGATCTAGGGGCACTTCCCAGGACATGGCAAATCCCAGGATACAGGATAGTATATTTTCATTGACATTGAAGTTGGTATGATTTTAATTTACAAAAATGTATGTGGAAATGCCAGTTTCTCATAAACACATCATTAAAATAACCGTGAAAGGGTTTTTAAAAACAGTTGGATTATAAAATTATCATCTTTGTTATTATGATGCAAAGTCAAAAAAGGAAATTGGGATTAATATAACTGCCCTTCCAAATGTTTACATATAGTGCCTTTTGGATACTGTGGTCACTGGTGTGTAATAGTGACCTGAGAATTCACGAAAGTGGGCTGCTAACAATATCTAAATAAAATCAGCTCAGGTTACTCTTCCTACACATGTTGCTTACTTTTCTAATTTGAAAGTGAAATAACCCCAAAATACAGAGATTATCTCTGTTCTCATGTACCTGCACAGAAACTTTTCCAACAGTAACCTTCTGCTGATTCCACCACAGCGGTATCAGGGGCTTTCCTGGGCAGGAGCTGGGGCTCTCCTGCCCCAGTTGCCCTTGGCCATACACTTGGTTCTCTGTTTCTTCCAGCACCATCAAAATAAGGCACTGTCATCAGAGGGATGCCACAGGTGCACCATCACTTCTGACGGCGCGGAGATGTTCCCCAGGACCCTGCACCCTCTTTACAGAAGCTAATATCTCTGCTCTCCTGCCAGACTCTCCAGACAAGCCTGTGCTAGGTTTTTCACGTCACAGATACTGGAATCTAAATAAAATACCCTACACTTGAGTCACCCCTTTCCACTTTAGGTGGCCATGGGCCTGCTTTTCTGTTTCCTTTAACACATTTACCTCAGTTCCAATTCTGGGTCACTTTCTTCAGTTCCCCTGGTTCCCGTATTATTACCAATTGACCAATTGAATATTTTCCCCAAATATGAAACTTATAATGCTTTATTTTAGTGTTTTCCCACACTATGAGGATCTGATTTCATTTCCAACTTCCAATTTTATAACTTTCCTGCTCTGAAGACTTTACTGTGGGCTACAATCATATGATAGTAATGATTGCATGTCCAACAAATCCTTGACTGAAGACCAAAGAATGTTGAGACAGCTAAATTCCTACTGGACCTGAAAGGTGCTTCAGGTTCTTTCCATACTTCTGTGGGCTTAGTTTTCTGGGAAAGTTCTCACACTGCAATAAGTCATCTATACTCCTCTAGACTGATACACTTCCATCCCACCAAATGAGTCGAAGTAAAATTGGACTTCACAATTGTATCACCTGATATGACAGACTGACATGAGTAGAAAACTAGAATAAACATAAAAATAAACGCACAAAACAAGACAGCAATTTTCGACCCAAACTAACATCTGCTATGGTTTTATCTTATTAAAGGAAAATGAGAAAGCCAGGTTTTAAACATGTTTTGCACATGCACAAAGCACTGCCTTTAGATATGTTTTGTTTTGGAACTACAGAAGTTCTGGTCCATTATTGCTATCTGACCTAACTTGTCTATTGTATACTTAATATTTGTCTTCAAAATTTTTCTAATCACATAATTGCTAGTTTATTATGCAGAAAATGTAGCCTTAAAAGGACCGTAATTACATTATTATCCACAGTGGGCTGTGAAAGAGCTTTACAAAATGAATAGGCAGTGTTTCAACCAAAGTATTTATGGAAGTTCCTTTATTTACAGAGAAAAATACCCAGAAGCCTTAATGTTTATTTGTTCTCTGACAGCCTAAGGAAAATTTAAGTGGGTGTCCGTTTAAAAGAACCCCAGGAGACAAGACATTGCTTTCCCTACACAGATGTACCTTAATCCCTGCAGTTTTTCTGTGGGAACTGGAGAAACAGAGTGTTGTTCTCCACCCACATTATATTACTAATTTTCAGAATAAGAAATTTTGCAAAATAAGGAAACAAATGCCTAAACCAAAACTCCAACAAAAGCCTAATGAAGCACACAATGAAACTTTCCAAGTTAGGAGGCATGGACTTGTGTTCACTCAAAAAAATCATTCCTCATCTAATCTCAAAATGAATGCCCCTTCATATCCTTCTTAAATCGAACTTCAAAGGTTAAAACTTTAATGCAGAGGAGAAAAATCATAGGAAATTTCTGGTTAGAGAGAGTAATACTTGACTTTGTAAACAGCTGTTTGGGTTTACCTTATTTGTGAATTGCACACAGAGTAAAAATCCTTATATTGACTGATTTTGTTTTTTATGCATGATAAAACCGGTGATACTGCTTGACTTCTGTTAAACAAATATTCTCTTTAAAAGGTTTTCTTATTTAAACAGCTCAGGAATCTATTACATTGTCATTCAAACTTTAATGTTTTATGAGGTCTGCCTGTTTATTTTAAAAGATATTTTTAATATCAGGCTTTTACTATTTGTGAGTAGTACTAAAATTTTCAGAAGAATATGTGAGTAAATGATCATATTGTGAGTTGAGGTACACTCATCTATATGTACATGAGTGTTTATTACTTCACATCTGAGAAAAAACAATAAAAAAGAAGAAATATTTATTCAAAGAAAACAAAAATAGAGCATTTGCTTTACTGTGTGAATTAAAAACTAAAAATATCTTTAAAAAGAGGCAATTTAAAAATAATATCTATTTAGTATGAAAACAATAGAAGAAGCAAAAAAGTTAGCAAGATGGAAAATGTTAAAAGGGGCAGAAACAAGAATAATCTCTCTTGCCAGATTACTCAAAGTAGGCAGGAAAACTTAGTAAAAATTATTCAGGAAAGGCAGAGCTTGACAAACCACTCTGTTCTGTATTAGGAAACAGGCAGCCACAACCCTTCTGTGGCTAAAGGCAATCTTAGGCACAAACACTTTGAAATGTCAAGCTAGTCTAAATAACCTCTGGAAAAGATATTTTTCCAAGCAGGTGCTTAGCTACTCATGTCTGTGAGGTGGGTGGTGGGCAGGAGCTGCTCATCCTGGCTCAAGAGGACTCAGAAATGCAGCCTGAAAGTATGAGGCTCCTCTGAGCCCCAGTGGCCACTGAGGGAGGTCCTACTCTGCCTCTTCTTCTCTGCCTCTTCTTCTGTCTCTCAGCTCTGCACAGACCCCAACACCCTCAACATCCTTCTACAATCCACTTCCAACAGTACAGCAGAAAAGTCCTTGGTTTGTATTTTTGCAAGTTTCATTCTTTTGCTGACTTAGTCAGCTTTGTCATCTCATGGAAGTTCAGAAGAATACCATAGCTGGCACCATGTAACTAATGAATGTAAGCAGATGGAATTTTGCAGATAGAGGTTTTGGAAGGGGGAGGCTGAGACTACTGTCTTTCAGCAGGAGTGGCCAGTGGGAATCCTATGACCCTCTCTCTCCTCATTCTCCTGCAGCTTCATCCTTGCTGAAAAATACTCCAAGCATATGCTGGGCTACCCAAGAAGCACTGCTGCAAAGCTCAGACTGCAGTGTGTGGGTTGTGTGTACCTAACAGGGCTTGCAGACACCAATTTTCAAAAATGGCTCAGCCAGCAGCCCTAGAGGAATAAACTGAACAGGGAACCAAGATGAAGCTCCACAGAAAAGGATCCCAGACACAATAGTCATATAGGTCTGCAGCTGGACTTAGACTGTGCCCCCTTCAGACCATGCTGTGACTGAAGGGGAGTCAGACTTCAGCCAGAAAGAGAGGGGATTTAGTGAATTAAATAGTTTTCAGACATCTATTGAGCTTCCTGCTCTTTTTCTTTTTTCTCTCATATTCAACCAAGGCTCATTGTTTAAATGCACTCAAACAGACATTTACAGATGCTGGTTAAACTCAGCAGATGTAGCAAATATGCAAGTCAATCATTCTATCTCCTACTGAAGCATGCTCAATCCTTCTTTTGCTCTCCTGCCCTCTCTGAGCAAGCCACTAGCCTTTGCAGATAGCCTCTCAGCATTTAAACAGGGAATCTTTCCAGTTACAGGGACCCACTAATTTCACATCAGTTTTAAGAGTGAAATGTTGGAATCACATAGACCAGAGCAGGAATGAGCATTGCAATATCCATGGGCAGAGACTCAAAGAAAAAATGAGTCCTTCTCAGCCTTCTGGAAATTTTCCATATCGTCCCATTACGTCAAGACCCTGATTCCAGTGCCCAAAAAGCTTTAAAATGTGATTGGTAAAAGTAACTACATAGATGTAACAAGATTTGCTGAGACATTTGACATACTGTTCCCATAGACAGCTGTTTGTTTAGACTTGTCTAATAAAACCATCTAATATGAGATTTACTGACACAGTGTAGTGTTAACTTTTCACTTGGGACTAAAGCAGGTGGTTTTTATGCAGTCTTTTTAGGGAGTTGCAGCCATCCTGCCCAGTACTGAATATTCACAGCAATGAACTGGAAAAATTAGGGTGAATAAAATTTGCAGACGATGAGTGAATCTCAGCAAAGATAGACTGGGAAAGTTGAAGCAAAGTGTATTCAGATAGAGTTAAATGCAAAATATGTCCAGGGACCATGAATGCAAACCCCAGCCCAGAGTAATAGACTAAATCTTGGAAAGCAGTGACACTCAAGAAGAATGTATATTTTTAAAAAGCTTCTGAACTTAAGAGGCAATGAATTCAGTATGTTCACTGAGAAGAGGTGACCTGAATACTGTGCACAAATATCTGCCACATAAATGGAAGAAATGCATATTGCCGATTCTTTAACCTTGTGGAAAATCCATAAGAAGAGTAAGTGCTTGCAAGCTGAAGCCAGGGAAATTTAAATGAGGCATGCTAGATCAACCTTAGATGAACATTAGGTGTTATCAAATTAACAACTAGAATGAGTTGCTTTTGAAGGTCATATACTTATAGTCACACTTCTCCTTCAAATAAAGAACTGATGATCTGCAGCAGGATAGGGTCTAATTAAATTCAAGTCAGACATTCATAATTGTCAGAACACTGGGTTAACAGGTGTTTAGCAGGTCATCAGACAGCAGTATCTGGTGCTCCTTCCTTTTCTGCTTTAAACTCCATGAATACATGCTCAAAGTTGAACACATTGGCTTGCTTTTAAAAGTCTACTTTCCAGTGATTTCTAGCCGCTTTATCTTATAGTATTTTCCACAGAGTTTCTGGCATGGCCAAATGTCTTTGGAAGTAGATAGAGTAGTATTCAGATACCTGAATATATAATTAACCAGTAGGTGCCAAAAAAATTCTTGCATGTTTCAAGATACAGAAATCATTAAAAGATTTTTAGAGAAGGAATAATACCAGAAATGTGACTTGTAATCATTAATTCTGAATTTCTCTGGTTTGACACAGAAACATCTCTAGAAGGTAAGGAACTCTCATGGATCTATTCTAGACTCTCCCTCATATTGTAGCCCTTATCTGCATTGATATCTTTCTTTTGAAAGGAAAAAAAGATTCTTTGTGAATTCGAATAAAATATTTACTACATTCAACCTTTCAGATGCTGCAATACATGTTCTTACAAAATGACATGGCTTATGTGTGCACTTCCTTGTGGATGATAGAAATGGGACAAGGGAGGTGCTGCAGCCTCTCCCTAGCACCAGAAAAATATTTGCTTCCTTCTCTCTGGGTAGTGCTGCTACTGGACTCCTAGTGGCAGCTTCACCTGTTCTCACTTAGCCTGAAATACCCACAAGGATCCAGAGGCTTCCCTTTTACATGAGTTTGGAATTCCTGATCAGAGGGTCAGTGTTCTTTGCTAATCTCTTTCTGCATTTCGATACAGGTTGACTCATGCTTTCCTATTTGCAATCAGTGTTCTGCCATGACCATCTGCTCCATTACTTTCTTCTGCTTCATAAATATGAAAGAGACAAAATAACTCTAACACTAAATGCAAAAGGAGAGATTGCCCTAAGATTATCCTATAAGACTCATCACGACATAATAAAGTAGAAATTTAGGGTCACTAGGATTTTTTATATCCAACCAACCATTTTCAGGACACATAACTGGCAATAGAATATGAGCTGACAATATTATTTGATAGCAATTATTCAAATACATTTTAAAATGCAGCTTACTGTTCTGCTATATCAGTCTGTCTATGCTTTGTCTATACTGGGGCTTTGTCTGTTCTGAGGCTTTTCGTTCCTCAGCTGCACATCAGTGCTAACACATTTAACAGCATCCTTGTGTAATAGGCAAGTCTCAGGGGATTGGGCCTGTCTGGGGTCATTGATTTCCTCAGGGCCAGGATCTCACTCAGTGTTAACAAGAGCTTCACATCTGGCATTACTGTTGAACATGGTTGCTGATGTGCAGGTTTCCTTGTCCTCTCATTTCTTGACAGACTGGGGCAGGCTCTGATGCCAGCCGCCAGGATTTTCATAGGAAGTTCTCAGTACTAAACACTGCTTGAGTAAAGAGCAGATCTCGCTATGGAGTTGTGATGCACATGCAATTTGTGAACCAAAAATTTGATGGGTTGCCTCTCCTTGTCACTTCAAAATTAGAACAGCAAGGTAACAAATAAAGCACTAGTTAATAAATAAGTTGTACTGTCATTCATAAGCTGCATATATATGTCAGAATTTACCTGCACAGTTCTCAGGTAACTTGAATTCAATTCTATTACTCCCAAACTTACTTACAAACCAAAAGGTGGTTGACAAAGGGAAATAGAAGAGCTTTTGCTTAATTTTAACTTATTTCTTACATCTGATTCTGTATTTATTGAGAATTTTCCTTTCATTTCAGTGGTTCATAATTCTACTTCATATTGTAAAAAGAAATATAGGTGAAATGGATTAATTTAGAAGAGAGCATCAGTATATGCAGAACAGCATAACAATTCACTTTTACTGAATTCCTAAATTTTGCAAATGCAAAACCATCAGAAATATCTGTTTAGATATGCTGACATGAAAAAAATAATAGAGAATAAGATAGTTCTGGCTTCCAATGAAGCAAAAAAATCTCACATCTCAGAATCTGTCTCCAGCCCTTTCCTTTGAAGAAAAGGTTTTGGGCTGTTCTTCACCAGAAAGAATGACAAACTTCTTTGCTGAGGATATTGTGTGTGCAACTCTAATGGATGCATGAGTTATCTCTCGGCTCATGGTTTCATAAATTGATACATGCATATATATATGTATGCATGAACATGTACCTATATATATAATGATATGCAGTGTGTATACGAGTCCACTCTTACTGTTATAAAAATAATGGGTGGTCAGCCTCACAATTGTACCAAAAATTCCTGCTACAAAATCTCAGTCTCAATGATTGGCTTTTTTGGTGAGACCCGCTCTGTTCTGGAGAAATTACTGAGAGATGTCTGTGTTTGTTGGACTTTTCTGTTGTTTTCTGTAACTCTGCAAACTTAACATCGCAAGCAGGACAGAACAGTCGGGGTTCTGAGCTCAGGAGTTGAGCTCTATTGATTTCGCATGGCATTCACATTCATCCCACAAAGCCTCTAAAAGAAAGATTTGTTCTCCTCATGGACACTGGGAAAATTGTCACTAGGGAATTCCTAATCATGTAGAAGAATCAGATATCCAAATTATAAAAAAGGAAATCACTTGAAGATGGCCATATCACTGATTTCCAAGAGGCCCTACAATTATTTCTGTTCAGGATGGGAAAAGATCAAAATGTCATTTACATGACTGATGTTAAACCTTCTATCTTGTAGTCTTGTAAATGAATTGCTGCCTCACAGGCACTTTATGTCATGAAAACATTTTTACATTCAACTGGAAGAATTGCACATTTAACTTCAAAGTTACAACCTGCCTCGGGTATTAATTTGTCAGGTCCACACTGGAACTGTAGAAATGTCAAAAGAATTGGCTCAGGGTAGAAGGATAGAGTTGTCATGCCCCACAAACTATTCCATCTTGTCTGTAGTCTCCACTGAAGATATTGAATCAAAATTTCCTATAATTCAGGTGAACCCAGATATCTGAAAATCACTGAAGAATTGCTTGCTTGATCAAGACTTCTGGGCAGCATTACAAAATGAGAAGCTATTATGTTGTACGACTGCCAGCCTGCTCTATTGCTTTTAAATTGCTTTTGAATGCACAAATAGCAATGGAGCTAGGGCATGTTCCTCAAACAGATAGTTATTTAATCTCTTTTCAATTAAAAAGAAGGCTGTAAAGTTGGTTTTATTTTTGAATCACTGTGGTAATCAATGCTTGCAAAGAGATAAAGGCTTCAGTAATACAAGCATAAGTAATGCCCAAGTGATTTAATTCACTGACTTTACAATGTTCCTGCTGGTTACAGAACCATTTGATATTAACATTGTCATTGCTTTTAGGGACTGCTGAGAAATGCGATAAAACACCTTACATTTCATGCCAGTTTCAGATGTTTGTGATTCAAAATCAGTGAAAAGGATTTCCCCATTTTCCACCTCCTTTTTTGAAATACCAACAATCAGATGATGTGTGGGGCAGGTTAAACAAAGCAAACCAAGGTAAACCTGATGGATACATGGGGGCAATCTTCTGGTAATTGCTGAAGGATTCACCCTTCATGAGCTTAGAGTAGCATTGCCTTTGTTTGGAAAGAACTATTTAATAAAGACAAAGCCTTTACAAACTAAACGCACAGACTCAAGTAATGTATGGGTGATCTTTTGATCACAACAGAAACTTGATTTTGCTTACCATACTTTGCTACTGAAATAATATTCCTGATTAAAATGCATGCAGAGAACTGATATGAAAAAAAAAATGTGAAGAAATGGTTTAGTCTCAAAATTTACTGAAAAGTATTCTTCTTTGAATTTGGTGACTTATCACTTCAAATATGCCTTCACCTTAAAAATTATGGTGGCATAGGAGCTGCAGCTAACTTTAAATTATGTATCATCTCTTAAAGCTGTGATTCAATTTATGTTTGTTTATAGCACCCTTGTTTCAAAATTTTTTAATTTGATCAATCTTTGCATTTTACAATTTTTGTTTAACATTTAATAAGATGAGCCCCTTTTTTTTTAACTTTCCCAACCTAAATTGAACAGGGAAAAAGATCTATTAGTAATTCAAATCCCATATTTTTGATTATTGCTATACAGTTTCTCCATAACAACTTGATATTATGTGTGAGATAATTCTGAAATATTTCTGGACTAAATATCTCTGAAAACATGCATTAAATAGAAACGTGGTGCTATCACCACATTAAATAGAAACGTGGTGCTATCACCATTATTGGAGTAAAATATTTTTGTTAAATGTTTCCAATAAATCAGCCAATGAGCCGGTTATTTAATTTCTATGATCTAATGTCTTCTGCTACTTTTAATTAAAAATGTACCTAATCATGTAAACATTGTTATGAGCAAAATATTTTCTGCTTATGAGTTTTTAAGTGTCAGCAAACACATCTGGAACTTAGCTTAATAGATGACAGAAGTGTCCAAATTTGCCAAGAACAAAAATATAGACAGCAAATTTCGGGGGAAAGATAGGGTCCTATGTTTACTTGAAGCAGTCTGTAGAGGTGATAGATAACATATTGAAGTCTTCATTTAACCACCAGCAGTAGACCATTAATTTAGCAAGGTAAGTGCTTTCAGAGAAGGCCAGATATTCTGGAATTCCAAGCGGCCTGATTTCTAAATTTTTGGCATTTTCTGTTAAAAAAGTGCACAACAAAACCTGCTGTATAAGATATCATTTAATGACTACGTCTGCAGAGAATTGAGCAGCTGTTACTCAGTCCTGAGAGACTTTTACAGGTGGCAGCACCAAGTCAGAAGACAATGCTGACTTCCCACAAGGTTGACTAGCCACTGCCACTAGCTTTTGTTCAGGGACACAGACATACTGAAATGTTATTAATCTAGAAGTGTGCTCCAGTGGGACATTAAAAACCCACACTCAGGAAAAGAACTGGTTTTTGTCACAATTGTTGCACATCAGAGCCCCAGATCCCTGCTTTTTCCTGGAGCCAGGGCAGCAGCTAGGTAAGTGTTGGGGCTGGATCAAGGTGCAGATCTGAAGCAAGATGTTGAATCCACACCCAGCAATTCATCGGGTACGAGATCCCTCAACTAGCAGGAAAACTGGGCTGTGGAGGTGGATGAAATGGTGACTTGGAGTAGCCAACGTGGAACTGCATTTATTTTTCTATGTTGTAGTCTTTTAGATATTACAAAAGTTGTATTTGCTGCTAAAGAGAAAACTGGATCTTTGTTGGATGTTGCCCTTAACCTGGCTGCTGGTCCCACTGGGGCCAGTGAGGATCTTGCCATGGTTTCTTTTTCTTTGTTATAGGAATGAGCTCTGTGAAGTTGAGAGGGGAAACAGAGGCTGCCTGTTGTCAAGCCATGAGCAGCATAGTTAGATCAAAGTGATCATCTGTCTGGGCTTTGCCTGGAAGGATCACCCCACCATAAAAGGAGTCACAGATCACACTCAGCATCTGCATTTTAGAGGAACTGCTTGAATTAAGATTTGCATTTCTCTAAGGTTTCTCTACAACTAATAGAGGAGAGAGACATGTCCAGAGTCTGATTTAGCTATTTCAGTAAATTAGCTGACTCAGATTCAAGAAATTCTAAAGTTCAGCCAAATTGCATTCATGTGGGTCATGAAGTCAGGATTTTTAAAAAAATATGTAAAATAAAGTTCCTTAGTATCTTTTCAACTTTTTTTCCTGTTCTTTTTACAAATTCTCATTTAAGTAATTGTTTTCATGTGATGTCTTTTGTCAGCTAAGGGTAACAGCTTTGATACCTCTGAAAATTTGCCAGAAGAAGACTCAGTTAAGGTCTATTAATAATTTGAGAAATATTTTGAATGGACTAGTCAACAGATTATTATTCCATGGCTGCATTCATTGTCAGTCTTTCTTCCACTCTCCTGAACAGAGGACCTTATATTGTTAGCTAATATTCATTTTGTAAAGCTTCCTTGAAGCTGGCTGAATTCTTGGTCCTCAAATTGGAGTGGAGTAGTAAGAATATCAGTTGGTTACACCTAGCAGAAATAATTGAATTTTCATTCAGATATTGTTTAGATTGCATTGTGACTGACTGCACAGTAGTGTCTCTGTGCAAATGATGTTTAATATTTTACTAGAAACGGTTAAGAAATTTAAAACTTGGGTTGTAAATCTCAGTGTTTTGGGAGCAACTTCTAAAAGAGCATTTGATAACCTACAATTTTATTCCTGGATTAATAATGCATCAGCACTGTTTTCAAGGGAAAAAGTAGAGCTTTGTTCAAAGCTCTGATAGGCAGCACGGTATGGGGAATGCTATCAGGCTTAAAGCACGCAGCTTTATCAAACGAGAGTAAAGCCATGTTGTTACTGCTCTGCACAGGAATGCCACAATGGGAACCTCTGTTTAGAGAAAGGCATCTTAAGGGCACCAAGAAAGCTTTGTACACCAGCTTCAAAGTGAAGCTACATTTAATTTAAAGGCCTGTTTGGTTTTCTAGAACCGGTCTTTATCTGTTTCTATGGGATACTCTCCTGATACACTACAAAGTGTTTTCTGCCTACACTTTGTTATATTTGTGTTCAGTACAAGGATTGCAGCAAAAAGATTAGAAAGTATTGGGTTCTGCAGACAAAGAGTGAAACAAATTCTTGGGTTCATATAGTTAGTCAGAGAATGACATCCCTTTTCAAAGTAAAATTTCTGCTCCTCTGCAGTGATCTTTTTACTGGGTAATGACAGTTCTGGTCCTTGTGCATGTCCACGATGCTCTGGCCAAATAATCCCAATTGTGCCATGGAGAGAAGTCAACAGCTCAACTCCCACCTGCCACTGATTTGTGATTTAGGTGATGGTTTGTGCTTGTGGGTCCATGTTTGAACTGTGGACCTCCCTGCTGGCATCTTCTTTGGCTTTCAGGTCTCTCTAGTTCAAATGCACTGGCTACAAAATTAACATAATTTGCCCAAGACCCTCCAGTGTATCCTCGTGAGTTGCATGAACAATAATATGCAAACATATGCAAATAATTTTGATATTTTCATAGGATTGTTGTTTTATTTTGGTTTTTTTCTGGGTCACAATGCTTACTGTCATAAACCAGAATGCAGCCTTACATCTAGTGTGATAAGTTTTCCATGAAAGCGTTCAGAAATCATGGATATACTATTTGCTGAAATGAAGCTTCATTTCAGCAGGGAGTTAAAGAAGGCTGTGAACTATCTTCTCTGAAATGACTCTGTAGGATGACAGTTTTGTACATAACAAAACTCTTTTGTTAGAGGAACATAAACTTTACTCAACATCTACAGACCAAGTATCACATTTTCATTGTGAATAGGGGTTACTGAGGGAACAGGGGACATAAGGAAACAAAACTCTCATTTAGTTACTCCTATTGTTGACTTATTTCAAAACTAAATGAGGATGCTAAATCTAATCTGCTTCAACGAGAAATCAGAAATACAGACAGCACTGCATTCCTTATGGTTTTAATAATAAGTACTGCAATATTTATAAGTGTATACTTGTGTAAATATATGCTCAACTGCTGACTACTAATTATATATGCAATTATATTTAGCTATCAGCTTCATAGAAATAAAAGACAACGTCATATGAACAAGAAAACCAACATCACTGGGGTATTTTGTGTCATTCTACAAGTATTCTCTTGAAAGTTAGCTTATGAGCATCTGACTATATGTATTCTTAATCAGTAACTGCTCTAACACTGCTTTCAGCTGATAATATATGGATTTTCTAGAAAATTTACTTGATTAAATTGCCATATTTAGCAGTCTTATCCTCTCAAATTCTTTTTCAAACCATGGGAATTACTTCTTGCTGTGCTAAGGCAGCAGGGTTTTCTCTCTTAATTCTTGTCATTCCATTAAGTAAACCTGCTGAGCAAATAGCTGTTATTATAATAGTGTGGATTTTCTGCTGCTCCATTGGAGTGAAAATAAGGTTGATAATTGACTGATACATTATAGCATTTATCCAGCATCTTGAGGCAATCAAATCCCTATTTAGGTGTTTTGGGTTTTGCCTATAAATACCAAAAAAAAAGGGGAAAAAAGTGACCATATCAGCAAGAAATTCTGGTGAAATAGGAATGAACCACACAGACTGTGACTTACCAGTCAGCACAACTGTCCTCCAAAGGAGAGTTTCATTCTTACTCTAAGAGTTTCATTTTGTTGGATGCTTCTCTACATTGTTTAATTTCTTTTATATATTCTAACATTGCTGGTCACTCCATGATTTTTAGCAAGACTTTCAAAGGAGTCAGATAAATGTATGTACTCAAATCAAACTGATTTTTGCACTATATGAGGGAGGCTTTTCCTCACTGGAATTTTCATGCTTCTCCTTAAGTCAGCAAGAAATGCTGACTTCTTGGAGTAAGAGCTAAAGAGAATGAACCTGGGTTTTTTTCACCTCAATATCCAGACACTTTAGAAGAAAGAGGAGGAAATATAGTGAAGTAGACACTATGGTCTTCCACTGCAGAGTCACTGAAGTGCAGAATGAGATTCCCTATCAGCATTCCTCATTGAAGACTAAGCTCTGTAAGAGATCCTGCTACCACAGGGGCTGTTTCCCTATATAATTTCAGCTGCTAAGAAGGATTAACATTTTTAATGACAGCATTTGCACCAGCTTTTCAATACAAGGCCATGGATATCAATCCCGTTTCTCTCTTCATTCAGATAGTGTCCTATAAAAAGGAGAAGACTGCTGTCCTTTGATTCTGAACTTCCTTTGTGATAGGCCCTTTAGGAATTCAAAGATGATCAGTAAGGTGCACTTTAGAGGACAAGCAAAAATTAAGACCAAAAGCAAGGCCTTGGGATTATTTAAATTCTCATTAACTTTTATAAAAACTTTGAGTTTAGATGTCTGATTTATAAAGTTTTGGATTTATATCTTACGGGACAAGAACGGAACAGAAAAAAGCAGAACTGTAAGAATTCAACATTAATAAGTGGAAAACATTTCAAAACAAGGTTAAAAAAAAAAGTTAATTTCAGAACAAAACACAGATAAATGCCAGAAATGTAAGAGGTATTGCTTTCACATTGCATAGGCCGAGGATAAATTTATTTTCAGAGTCCAAGTTAATGGTCACTTTTTTAAAGTATCCAACATTTCAGTTTTCACATAATGGCGAGAACAGATTGAGCTTACCTAGCTGCTGTTTTAAGACAGAAATAGAGGCTGAAAATATGGTTTATGTTTTCACCTCCCATGAATAATTTAGGCTTGTTTCATTCTTGCTGTAGCTGTGTTTTGATCAGAGGACATTTTCTGTTCAGTGCAGCATAAAGGACCGACAAACCTTCTATGAGCTGAAACCCTCAAATTCTTGATGAAAAACTTAAATTAGTTTTTCATAGATCAATATTAATGTATTGAATTTACGTTCAAGGAGTAAGTAAAATTATTTCTGAGAAAAAGAAGTATGTGTTGTGATACTCATGAGAGAAATTTTGTTGTTTTTTTCATACATCTTGGCTTTGGTCTTTGCTCAATGATCAAGATAGCTCTCTTAGATACTACTGTGTTGTGATGTAAAGTCCCTTTTCATTTCTTGATTGTGTGGTATTCTTGCATATTTTTATTTCTTTCTTTTTTTATTAAGTGCTTCAGTTTACTCATTATTTATAGTTACCGCATTCAGATATGGGAAGAAACTGAAGCTTTATCATCTTGCTAGCGTGCAAGAAATTCAAGGCCTTTCTCAAAACAGAGAGTGGCTTGCATTTTTCCAGTCAACATTTTCTTTATTTAACATGAGACTTCCTGTTACAAAAGAGTGACTTGTATAAGGAAACACAAAAGTAAATGTTTAGCTCATTAGGAGTTCAGTTTCTAGAGCTAAGTTGATTTTGCTGAAGTTTACCATCCCTTGGGAGATTATTGACTAATCCATAAGAAATTAAAAATAGCAATAATTACATCTGTGTAAGATAAACAGAAAGCTGCATATGGAAATAAAAAGAATAGTTTTTATATTCCTCTCCACTTGTCAGCCTTCCCATGTTATCCTAACACAGTAAATAGCTAGGATTTGGGTTGTGTTTTCAACATCTTTGCCTCTATCCCTCAGCAATGGACATAGCTGGACACACCACTATAATCATGAATGTGTGTCAGCCGTTGGCACTGCAAATAGCGTGAATACAGATAACATGTAAATCTAGTTTCTCAAGGAAAAACTGAACATGAAAATCTAGGTCAGACACTGATGATATCTGTGGCCTTTCAGAGAGTTTCTTAATTCCATTGGTCGTTGGGTCAGTTGCTACTCTCTCTCCCTATCAAAAACTGCGGTGGAATCTTTTTGACCACTATATGTGGGAATTGTATATTTTCCTTATAATGACTGAATACAGTCAAAAAATTTGGTGGAGGCCTATGCAAAGCAAAACCTGAGTGCTTAGGTTCGCTGGATGCAGTCTTAATTGCCTTCCAGTACTACAGGAAAAATGTTGTGAATGACACTGGAGGCTGTAAGGGCTGTGAAGGCTGCCAGCAGCAGCAGGGGCTTGGCCAAACTACCCAGTCACACAGCCCCATATGCCTAAGCCTTTGCACTGCCCTCAAGTACAAATCAAAAATCTACAAGTGATTTCAACTGGTTCACATTGGCTGTGGCTGGAAAATCAAGCTCCAAACTTCTGTCACAATTCCATGCATACCATAAAACTCAGGAAGACCAAATCAATATGCTTGGTAGGATCAGAGGTTGTCATCATGTGGATTGTGGAGAGAAAAGGGTTGACAGAGGGTCTCGCAGACCAGAGTGATTTGGCAGCAGACCAGTTTTCCCAGGGCAGAAGAGTGTAAGCAGGCCCTAAATAGTGGTTCCAAGTGACTCCAGTACCTGCAGACAAGCCAGTGGCACAACTACTTTAGGCGGAGCAGTTCCTGCTGATAACTATGAGATTGCAGAGAATTAAGACAAAACACTCAAAATCAGGTGCAGATTTTCTTCTCTCCTTCCAGAGAAAGTCAGCTGATCCAGAGATATCATATTTGGGTCCCAAAGATGATCCAAAAGTGAGTCATCAATTTCTAAAATTTGAAAAATCCCGATACAGCACAATATTGTGAGGTTGTCCCAGAAACCTTGTCCAGTGTTTTTTTACTGCAACTTAGCTAACATTTCTATTCAGGAATATTTGCATTAGGCAAGGAATCTGAGATCAGCCAATGTTTTTTAACATGTCAAACTCAGAGACAGTCTGCAGAGATTTGTGAACTCTTTGTTCTATAAGAGCCGAAACTAGGGGGAAAAAAGCTTCTTGTAATAGTTCTCTTGAAAATCTAATTTAATCCTCTTTAAAATTCATTTGTTTTCAGTATAAAATGTTTACACAACTTGTAGGAAATTAATTTTTGAGACATAACTGTCTCTTCCTACTGTTCTTTTATCTTATTTCTTCCTCTTCCCAAGCAACCAATAAAACACAAGAATGCCTATAAAATAGCTGTTGGAATCAGCAGAATAATTTCTTTACAAATATAAGATGTTTCATGCAAGGATTTCTTTTTTCTTTTTTTTTTTTTTGCATGCAGTGTGGCATGCAGTATCATGTCTTCCTTTCAATGGCAGGAAGATGTCTGATCTAATTCAGAAGGATCATCAGTTAACTATTTTTAAGAGTGGCATTGTTTTCACATAGACAACACTGAAACCATATGGTCTTTCCTTTTTCTTGTCTTGTGCTTTCATCTAACAGATATTTATGTTTGAAAGTACTGGAAAGCATTTAGCTTTTGAATCTATCCCTACCTTCTGGCACTCTGCTTAATTTCCAACTTTTTCATCAATGAAATTAATGCTGCAGCATGAAAGTATTTTTCTCTTTCTCATATTTACCTTTCAAAGTAACTGTTCAGTACTAATGATGAAACAGAGCAAGCTAAGGACTTGCTGAAAAGAAGCAGATTTGTCTTAAAGTTTTTAAGCCCTTTTAAGAGGACTGGTATATTAGGAAAAAAGTTTGAAAAGCATACATGATTTTTTTTTTAATTACGCGGAAAAAGCTACAAACATGTGTTGGATGGTAAAATATCTTAAAATTATATTTTTTCTGTAATCACTCCAAACTTGAAACAACTGAAGATATATTTTATGAGCAAGCAGATGATGGAGTCTATCTGACTCAGCAGGGTACTTCAGTATGGGCCCACACCTGAGTACAGCTCATCTGAAGAAAGAGCGTTACATTGATCTTGTTTACCTGTAAATCTGGTGTGTAATCAGTGTTTTCTGAGGCTGGAATGTGACTGATGGCTCAGCCTGCCCTCTCTGAGCCAGCAGCTCTTTGTGCAACATGTCCCAAGGGACGTGATGATTTGCACTTCCTGTCATACGTGGATGACGTAGGTCCCTCCGCCCTAAGGAGAAGTTAATCTCAGCTCCACCCACTGCTTGCCAGCGTGCAGGTTAAAAGGAGTTCAAGTTGTGGGCAGTGAATGAGCACATTTAGGAAAGTCTGAGTTCAGCGATGATCTCCTTTGTGCAGATGAATGCTGGTCTGTACAGTCTTCCATCTGCCTCTGATAATCATGGGCATGCATCCTTAGGGACCTAAGAAGGGGCAATCATGCAAGAATAAGTTTGTCTCTGCCTTCTTGCGTCATTTGTTACATTTGCCTTGTCAAAACGTACGCAATAATCCTCACTGGTGCCCTGCAGGATTAAGTTCCTTCCCTACCATTTATTTCCTTGTCATCAGCAGCTTTAATTTCCCTAAATTTCTGAACATGGGTTGCAGACACTCTTGTGGATGTTTGTTGCTAAATTTTGGCCTTAAATCAAGGGAATTCAATATGTAATGATGCATCCCAGATCTAAAGAGGTGGTGGGCCACCCAGCAGCAAGGGTGAGAGTTTGCAGGGGAAGTGAGACACATCAGACAAACAAACAAATAAAACCTGGCAAGGCGATTATTCATTGACTGAGCTGAGTGCTGCATGCAATGAGTGACTCCAGCTGAATAAAATGTCACAGAGAAGGAAGAATATGATTGGAGACATTTATGATTATTTCCAGTTTTAAAGGGCTTCAGAAAGTTACATTTGTGCACCTTCTGTCTGCACAGCTCTAGCATGACCTTTTAAGATGTTTACACGTCACAAGATACATACTATGTTTTTATTTACATTTTAAATTGTAGATGCTTTTACTGACACCAGGCAAAGTTATTTTTTCCTATGACAGCAACATGCATCCAGAGGAAGTTGTGTTCAGACACAGTGCTCGTTAATGCCACCACCATGGCATGTACCCAGCATTTATGGTTGAGCTCAATGATCTTAAGGGTCTTTTCCAACCTAAACCATTCTGTGATTCCATGCTAGGCCCTGCCAATGGATTTTGAGCAGCTCCCTGGGACTGGTATTGGGAAAAGGGATCATTGCACTGGAGCTGCCATTTCTTTGGGAAGACACTCTGGAGTTAGCCTATCTGGTGTTGAAACTGGTCATTTTTTTGCATATGCAAAATCTGGGTATTTAAATAAAGTGAAGAAGTTAAAAATTAATTCACATGTTTGGAACCATTATGTATTGATCCCCAGAGAAAGAGATGAGCACCAAAGAATCAAGCTCCAAAGAAACATTTTTTTTTCAAAGACCTGGTTTTAAAGGAACTAAACATACTGATGGTAGAATTTAAAAAGTTAATTAGACTAGCACACCACTAAGCTATAAAAAATACATATAGATAATACTAAGAAAAAAGAAAAGTTGGAAGTAAATCTTAGCTGCACCAAAGAAGTTAACCACGATGACTGGGAGGGTCTTTACATCTACAAGCAGAAAGCTCAGCATAGGCCTGAGGTGAACCACCTCATTAACCACCCGTCTTTACAGAGATTAGATCTGAGATGTAACAGCCTTATGTGTTAATTCTGAGATTACTTCAATCACTGAGGCCTTGTTCCCTGTAGTCAGTTTTAACTCCATGGGTAAAAATTACCCATGCTTATGAACATTTCTTTGATTCTTTTTCCTTCAAAATCTCTTTTTTGAACAACTGAAGATCAAATCTCTCACATTTTCACGTAAAGATCTAGAAAATGCTACTAGTTTGGATTGTCTTTATATAAGGTACCTTGCTATTAGAGTTAGAAGCAGTGTTTTGTTTGCACAGCAAGTTGCACACAGGGATATTGGCTCCCCTCTTGTTTTGTCACAAGAAGTGAATCAGTAACTATTCCTTCTTCCCCAGCTTGCTCCAATGCAGGAGCTGTGCATGGCTGTCACATTGTGCATCCTGCATGGTTACCAAGTGAAGCAACTCGAAACGGGGAACTCTCCCACCCAACTGCTTCTTCCTTTCCTGCTCTCAGGGCCAATTCTCTGTCAGGTACCATGAGAACAAATCTAACAGAAAAGAGAGGGGAAAAGGGCACATTGCAGGCAGAGCAGGAATGGGCTCTGGTTCACCAGAGAGAGCATGCACAATGACTGGGTTTTGATGACATAGTATGGGTATAGATTGTATAAATACTGCCCTTCTATATATTCTTTCATGTCTGTCTCCTGTCAGGTCATTTGAGGAGTCTAAATTTTGATTCTAATGAGAAAATGACAGACTCCATGAAGATAAGAATGTGAAGGTTTGTGTTCAAGGGGTCCCTTCCTGGAGCTTGCTCAGAAGGCTGCTAGAGCTTCCCTGCAGAACCAAACAGCCTGAAACTGGCTGAGTGATGCCAGTTAAAGATGCCACCTTGCAATACAGAGCCAAAGCATTTCCACAGTAAGGAGAAAAATAAATAAATTGCTAACAGTTTGGGAGGCTTTTTGAAACTCTTTCCATATAAAGCTGTTTCACAATCTGTCATCAATCTGCAGCAACCCAGTGAAGAAAAACAAAGCTATGGTATCAGTTTGGATGTCAGGTCCAGTTGCAAAAAGCTGCTAAAAACATACAAAGCCAAATTTGGAAGATCTCAGTTTCATATTACTGGAAAATGATACATTGGCAGAGACATGAGCAGAATTTTTATTTTATACAAAGAGACTTGTCTAAAACATGTTTATATTCCATATTTGACCAGTCTTTGGAGCTTCAATTATCGTATCTTTTTGCCTGAGCAGGAAGATTTGCTTTCACAGTATTTCTGATCAACCCTCCTCTACAACTATAAAGAATTACACAAGGTAAATACTGGGAAGCTCTCATTACTAGTGATTAAAAACCTCCAAAACATTTAAAAGCCCATCTTGGAGCCTGTTGTTATGAACACTTTCCAAAGATTACCTTAAAAGCTTTAATAGACATTTTGTAGAGTTGTTTCATGTAGCAGTAGTCAGTCTAGTTTTGTCTTCTAAATTTTTTTTCTCTTTTTTGTGAACACATTTATTTTTGCTTCCAGGATATGCAGATAGACTCCTCTTTCTTCCTAAGGGAAATTCCTCTCCCCCTGCTTTTTTTAGGGTGCTTTTTGGTTCTTTTTTGGGGGGGAGGGTCTTGGGGGTTTTTGGGTGTTGGTTTTTTTTTTTTTCTTTCACTGGAGTTCATAAAAACAGGACCCCAAAGGAAAATGGCCTTTTTGTCACATGGAATAAATTATGAGAAATAAAATTAATTTACTATCCAGCTCAAATCATTTCAGTGACAGAAGAGAATCAGGATTTCTCTACTTTTCTCTTTTTCCCAGAAATTCCTTAATCTGCTGGGTAGTGCCTTTGAACCACACTGCTGGTTAGCAGCTCAGCACAGATCAGCAGAGATCAGCAGGGGAGAACAGCAGAACACTTTGTGCTGTTACACAGGATCCTGTTGAACCTTTGGCTACCGTCTGAAATCCATCTCATGGTAATGATCATGATCTGTGCTGGAAGGTACCTGTCACCTTCTCAGGTAGGGATCTTATGGTAGGCTTCTGTAAGCAAGAGTGTAAATTCATGGACTCTGCTTTTGTTGTAAAAGACCCAATATTAAAGATTGGGCTTGTATAAACTGCTGTATTTATTTGCTCCTAATGTATGCAAAAAATACATTAAGATTATGTTCCCTTATCTGTAAAGCATTTCACTGTGTTAAGTGATAAATTAAAATTGAACAATGACCTAATATATTCCTACTTATGTTGAGTTCCAAAATGCTGGCACAATAGAGTTTACAAGGAGACAGCTAAATTTTGTCTAAATGCTACAGATCTGTATTTATTATTCAGATTTTTTTTTCTGAAGTTATGAGGGATTCTAGGGAAATACCAGAATAAAACAAGAGAGACTTTAAGACTAAGATGACTGAACTGAGACTATCCTTTATAATAGTTATCTGATCTTAGAGAAGCATACAAATCCTGGATTTTTTTGGTGATATGTTTTAATTTATTTAATGTAAACAAACAAATTAAAATAGGAGAGTATTGTGGAATTCTGAGATCTGACAAGTTTCAGAGGAGGGCATGTCAGTACTTATGCTCAGATAGTACACCTCCAATACTACACTGATGATATTACATTGTCCTTAGAGTATAGGCCCCATGGATTCTATTTTACTATCAAGCCTTGGAAAAATTATTCTTCACAGGATCTGTAGTTACATGAACTGTAATAACAGTCATTCATTTTGCATGAAGACATTTGAGAACAGGTGTTCCTTCATTTTTTGGTGGTTTTTCTCAACAAAGCTTCAGAATAAGGAGTAAGAAGGCTCATGAAAGTGAAGAGATTCAAAAATTTAGCATTTCTACAAGAACTAAGTATGTTACTAAGAAAATAAAGGCAGATTATTTTTATTCTGAATTCAGATTTAAATGAGTCATGTCAACTTTCATACAGTCAGAGTATGTAACCACATGTAACCACAGTTAGATGTGGTAACACATGTAGAAGAAGTGATGTTCCCATAAACACATTGAGCTACACACCCAGGTAGTGCTGGTGGACATTTAATCTTAAACATTAGCATCTGGAGAACCAGAAGGACAACCAAAAGTGCAATTCAACTAGGGTTTAGATGTTTTGTTCAGACAGACAATATGTGTGTTTTCTTTCATTCAGTCATTTTAAAGTATCATCACAATGACAGAACAATGTTTCTATAAAAATGAGACAAAACAGATTTCTGACTACTCTTGGTTCTCTGAAATTGGACAAGAGGTTATCTCGTTAGACAGTTATGCAGGTTGTATTTCATATTCAAAATGGATAGCTCCATCTCCTGCTCAACTTATAATTAAGAGATTAAGTTAATATTTTATCATCAAAAAGTTTCAAAAGGCTTTTCATACGTTTTAACAAATTTTTAGTCAGATAGCTTTGAGAGTTCTCTGGCAGACTACAAACCATTTAATGTTTTAGGAATGTTCTCACAATACAGCATTGGTCAATGTTTCTTGTTTACATATGATATCATAAAGATGAGGAGCTGGGCAAGTTTTGGGTTGAGCTATTTCTATGGATATATAAAATTGTAACAAACAACTATAATAGTCAGAAATTTGGCAGGAATATAAATTCTCATGCTTAAGAGAATTGTGCTGCAGAACAACTGTAATGGAGAAAATGTTTTTGGCCAGCTGCAAGTTTGGATTGTAAGTTTTCCCGTGCATTTTCCTAAAGCAAATGTTACTGTAATATTGAAGTTGACATTATTTTGTTTAATTATTCATATACATTATTATTGTAACATTTTTTAAGAACTAGGAATAATAATTATAAGGAGACAGAAGATAGTTCCACTAGAGTGCAAGACTCTTTAATCTTCAGAGTGGTATTACCAGCTCTGGCTCTTTGTAAATGGAAACCAGCGGAAGTGAATAAGCATAATTCATATGTATTGGATTTCTTCCCAGTTCCTAATTTTTCATTTATGTTGAAATGTGGGAACTGCTTTCAATCCAATTCCCATGGCATTTAAGGAACGGCCTTAAATACAGATATATTTGGTACTACATATTAAGAGGAACATGCATATGCAGAAAAAAGATGACCCACAGGAGATCAAAAATATTGTGCCTTCTTGAGATCAGAATACAAGTCTTGGAGGGTTCAAGCTGGTCTGCCTGCCTGCTTGCTGTCCACATACTGAATCCTTGGGAGTATAACATTGGACACTACTGTAGCTTTATGTAAATACTGAGAAATTCCGTACCTAAACTTGGAAGACTAAGTAAAACTAGTGAGATGAGGACATCTGTCAGTAAGAGAGCCAGAGGACAGAGAAATGCCCATAGTGCACATTTTGCCCTTCCAAATAGTTTCTTGCTATGGTTTAAGCCTGTAGTATATTTCTGTCACCCAGTGATGATTTTCTGGATACAGAAGTGGGAAGAATGCTTTGTAATGATCACACTGCACCTTCAGTGCTGCTCTCCAAGTTATTCTTACATCCCTCCTTGGTTTTATTGGTTAGAACCACAGTGGCAATAGTGCTTTCAGCATCAGAAAGCTTTAAATGACTGATATATACTAGGGCACGATTCTTCCTACCATTACAGACAACTGTGAATTGCTATGCTAAAATTAGCACAATAAACATAGAGCTAATATAGAGTTCTACTCAAACACCACACACGAAAGTGTTCAAGTCTTCTAAAAATGAAAATGTAAAACTTATAAAGCTTCTTCCTGCTCAGTTGTGAAGAAATCAGAAACTTTATTTTGATATTTCTGAAAAACTGACAATTTCCTTTATATTCAATTGGTGAAAGAGCCAGGAAACAGAGTACTCTACAGCCAGTGAAGCAGATCAGGGTTAAATGAGTACTCCAAACTTATGATCTTTGCTGTATTTGTCACTGCATGTATAAAACAATGTGAGGTATCCAGCCTAGATCCAAGAAATATTAGGGACCCAATCTGCTTAAACTGATTGTATTATTGCTATATATATATATATATATATTTTTAAGTAAGCAGTAGCACATGGAGTATGAGATGAGGATCTCAAAATCACAACTGCAATCTGAAACTAAGGATGATGGAGTTAAAAGTAGTTTCTTCAGTGTACCTAAAACAGGAAGTCATATTCTCTGAGCTGTGCTCTTCTTTACCAGAGGTATTTATCATGAGAATCAGAAAGCGAAGTGAACATATGATAACTAATGAGCTGCAAAATACAGCATGCCAAGTAGAAGAAAGCAGAAAAGAAGCTATGTGAAGATCATACTGCTTTTCTGGAACACTTCCTGCTGTCTCAGTTATCTCTTATTTTTACACTGGTATATTAGTTCTGACTGCATGAGTCAAACTGTCTGGCAGCTGTCATGCCAAGAGAATTACAAGTGGCTGTATGGAAAAGAGAGAAATGCTAATTTGGTTATTTTTCTATTTGTACCTTTTATGTTTAATAATAAAAACAGCAGCAGAAGTACTATGAAATATTTCCTTCATACAAGAAATTTTCAAAATAGCCTGGATATTTGCTATATACTGAACAGCAAGTCCTTACAGTGGCAAGGTCTCCCATTTCCCTCCATGAGCTTTGCCATGCTCTGAAGGGATGGCTGAATGTGCCAGGAAAGCTCCTTAGCATGTAGCTGTGGCCTTGAGCAATGAGCTCACTCGTTTGGAAAGCAACTGGTTTTTAAAGACAGCTCTGGGTAGAGAGACCTTGCTCTTGGGTTGACAGTAGTCTACCTGATTCATAGACACTCCATGCTATAATGATACCTGTCAGTGGCAGTGGAGGAATACCTGGTTTTTCAAGCAATTTATTGTAATAGAAATAACCTGTTTCTTGTGACTACTCACCACCCTTCCATCTGCTAAACATTTGGAAAAGGCACTTTCCATCCAAATTGGATCAGATACTAACTACACTGGCACAAATGAAATGCTAAAGCCAGCTATTCCTGCTTGGCAAAATTTGTCTCAGACAAAGCTTAAAATCTTCTTCACTGATGACATTTGACATGCTTTGTTTGTTCCAGCAAAATAGGTTCCATGTAATAAAACAGGATTTTACAAAGGCTAATTTTCTACTATTCAAGCCCCACAGGTCTCTGATTTCTCAAAGCTAAGCAATTTGTGAAGCTGCGAGCACTTTCAGTGACATAACAATAAAAACATAATTGATAATAGCTGGAAGTATTTACAGGGTTGCAAAAAATGCATTTTAGCCATTGACAAATATTACCATGCTTTCTATTGTCTCAGTGTACTTTAGCATCTGAAACTCACTTGCAGTCCAGGCTTTACGGTAACTCACTAATTTTAAATGCAGGTTTAGCAGAATGCAGATTGTGCCAACCCACCTCTCTCTTTACACCCCCTAGTAAAACTGTTTTCCTTTACAGTGCCAGTTTACATGTGTAAACACCAGTTCATGAACTTGTGGGTCTCCATCTATTTTGCTTCCAAGCTTCTTAAGCTTCCCCTGATGATGCAAAGAATGGCATAGAGACCCTGTCCTGGTTTAATGAAACAGCAGAGCTGCTTTTTTTTTATTATTATTTCTGCACCAAATAATAAGATCTATATATAGGGTGCACACTCTGATATTCCTCAGGGTGAGAATCTCAGCTTTTAAAACGTTTGAGGAATTTTAGTTAGTTTTACAAAGAAACAGCAATAAATGTTGTGATTATGTACTACATTGAATGAGGAGTAGAGCCCCTCCTTTTGCTAAGCAGGATCTATATTTGCCTCTTCTGTTTCCTTCCCTGTCATCCTTGTATTTTCTAGCTAAATATCTTCCTTTGCATTAAAACTTCATCGAAAATATGATCCTGCTATGTACCACTCATATGCAATTTAGTATTTCTTCAAGTATGGATCCAGATAAACTTTCATGGTTAAGTTGATGCTGGGACTTGAAAAAACAATTGTGTCTTCTATTCTGGGATAGAATTGATATATTTTTGCTCTTTCATTGAGTTTTAATGCAAAACATAAGATCTGAACATTTATATCTGATGCTCTTTATACGCCAGTGGAGATATATCTCACTGAAAGTATCTATTTTCTAGTAATGATTGATACATATAAATATTTATGTAATTTTTCATAGCTCAGCACCACTAACTATCGAAAGACACTGATTTTGTTGTTGTTTTCTTTCTTTCTTTCTTTCTTTCTTTCTTTCTTTCTTTCTTTCTTTCTTTCTTTCTTTCTTTCTTTCTTTCTTTCTTTCTTTCTTTCTGTTGTAGTTGTTGTTGTTGGTTTTTTTCTATACAGCTTCTTAGTGCTAGAGTAAAGTGGTTTGGAATCAGCTTTCGAGGTTTTCTTGTTTTTATCAATACTTGGCACTGCAGACTTTCTGTGGCAAGCAGTTTTCTTTTCACTCCACTTTTATTTCCTTCCTTGCTGTCTTAGAACATATGTCTTTACCAGTGCCTAATTCCAGAAGACTTCCTTAATATAACTGAAGGCACTGACCAGGGAGAATGTGTTTTGCTCCTAAACATTCACAAATACAAAAAGTCAAAGTCTCACATTTTTACTTTTTCAGACTTGCAGGATTCACATTGATTTAGTGTAAAATTTTTAAACTCATTAACATTTTATTTTTTGCCTACAGTTCTGTTGAATACAGAACTTTAGTTCTTTGGCAAAAGAAGATTTTTTCAGTATTCTTAAAAATAATTTAGACTTTTACTCATTTCATTTAACAATATCTAATTATTCAACAGTATCATTTCAGAATTGTTTGAGCTGTGCTTTTATCCTGAGAAAATTGATATGTGTATTTTTAATTATTCATGACATTCTTAAATTTCACAAGGTGAATAAAATTTGGTTTATCTTCTTTAATTATATTTAAAAGATCCATAGAGCCCAAAATTACGTGCAAAGATTCATGTATGTTAGTTTGAAAGGATTGCAAGAAGGTGGAGATATAAAAGTAACTTTTCCATAGCAGAGAAATAAGAGCCAGAACTCTTGGTAGCTTATGTCACCCAGTAAGGAGCAGGGTAATAAGTATTTGTCCAACAACATCAGGTCTTTGTTAAGAGTTCTGTGATAAGAAATGACACTAAGAAGGGCTCTTGGGTTCTGTTCAAGACCCTGTCAATAACCCACAGCTGTTTGAAGAGTGCTGGGGGTGGGAGATGCTGGGAGCTGTGCTGAGGGGGCTCAGATGCCATTTGAACTGCCTCCTATGCTTTCTTTGGAGAACTATTCTTGTACATTGTTAGCCACAGTGGTTTATTCCTGGTTTCTTCTCAGTTCTTGACTATGTATTTTTTCTATCACTCACAAGAAAGAAACTCTTCATGTGGAAAGAAAGAAGAGAGGTAGATACATGGTTTCAAAATGACACAGATATACTGTGATAAAGACAAGCATTTTGAAAGCCATTAGCTACTGATCTCCTTATTTCTGTCACTTCTTAGACAGAACAATTGCTTGACAGACTACTACACTTATTAATTTATATAGAGCAAAAAATGACTGGAACGAGGTCATGGGTATTATTTTAAAATCAAATTAAGGATTTAGCTGGAGCATATATATGCTTGAAAATGCTCAGCAAAGGTAAGCAGAATAAGGTTAAATATATTAAGAATATTTTCAGCTTAATGTTGGTGTAAAAATTTAGACTTGATTATTGCATCATAAAAAATGTATTAGGAGGTATGCAGTAATTCTTCCATGTAATTTTTATGTAAGAATGAGACCATAGAAAATATGATGTATCGTAGAAGAAAAGTATTAAGGACGTGGATAGACAGCACAGTGGAAAAGAAACAGTTATTTCATACTTTTGTACAGGATTAAATGTAAGAAGGAGAAGGCCTAGCTTCTAAGGTAGTCTCCTATTCCATTGCATAGTGTGATATGCTTAACATGGTGGTTAATTTCTTTGATCTGTTTGTACACTGGCATACAAATTCATTGCTTTAAAGGGCCTAGAACTTCTTCTCAGCCTTCAGATGACACTCTCATAACATGACCATATTGTTGCAAGGTAATTACTTGGTTGGATAAGTATTCTTGTATTTGCGGTCTATTTATTGTCAGTTCACCATTGTTTTAAATGGATTTAGCAATCTGTAGCAAAAAAAGGCTGTTATTTTTTTGTTCGTTTTTTTAATTATTAAAGCTGCTAAACAGTTCATGCAGCGAGTTTTTTACACAGTTTAAAATCCAGCCTGTATTGCAATAGGTGCAATTTCTGCCAGACTAAAAATTCACATTTAGACAAGTTCACAACCTTCACATCATACAAGCTAAAAGGCTGCCAGACAGCACTCTCCAGTGTGTTTCAGAGTAGCCTCAGAAGAAATCATCCTAAGAATCCATCCACAGTGTGGATCCACATCACCAAAGGACAAACGGCCTTAAAGCAAATTTTTCACATTTACTCTCAATCATCATCACAAAGAAACATCTTTCAAACAGGAGATGAAATGTTTTTACCCCAAATTACCAATTAGGTTGAACATAGCATTTTCCATATTCATTTTGATTGCTTTCAATAAAGGAAAGCAGAACACCAAAACCATCCAATCTTGAAACAACTTGCTGCAAAATTTTAAAGCAAAATGTTTCTACAATCAAAGCAGCTTTTATTGTAGGAATTGAATTTCTATGTATAAATGGATATCTCCTGTTAGCTTTTTGAAATGTATCAATATGAACCAAAGTGTTCCATTCAGACAGGAGGGAAGTACTTTTCCATATATAAAATTTAATTTACCGGAATTCCAGCCTGTCTTAATAACAATCTTTTTCCAATTCCAACAATCAAGAACATGTTCAATTATTCATAGGTCTGTGATTCTAACTGTTTGCAATTGTTTCTCATGTTGCTTGGGAGAAAGATGTAAAATCAAATTGCAGAGGAATACAATACAGTAGAAATAACAGCTATTAAAAAGAAAAGAAGGTTGGTGTGATGAAGGAAACAGACCAGAGAATGCTCCATCGGCTGATAGTCCAGCCAGTGTTACTGGACAGCCTGAGAGAAACCACCTGGCTTATGGAAGAGCCCATTATCTAATTTACAGACAAAACACAGAGAGATGAGTCATTTGTAGAGGAGGAAAGATCAGACCAAATCTCTCATTTTTTCCTCTTGTGCCCTGTTCACAGTGTGTAACCCCTCCATGTGCAGATATCTATCCTGCAACTCCAGCACTGGGAGACTCTTGGCTATCATACAAGTTAGACTGGTGACCAATATAAATTTGCTTTCAGGCTGATTGGATTTACAGATGAAACAGCGGCATGCAGAAAACAAAAGTGCCCCATGCACCAGTTTTGAATGGCAAGCAGTTTGATGCAAGGCCAGAAGGAAAGGCATGTGGGATCTTTTGATAAGCTTTTGTGGAGAGCAGCAGCACCTCCAGTCCCTGGGTGAGCAGTGGTCAGGAAAGACATCATCAAGAGGCCAGGAGTAGCACATCTTCTTTGTTCCTTCTCACAGTCCTGGTGGGTTCCCACAAACACATATATCTCAGATGGTGAAAGAATAAAATAGAGCAAAGATGTCACCCTGACAGGTTGTTGCCACTATCCCCTGTCAAAGCAGGGCTTGCAGTCTCCATAGGGCTTCCTGCCCTTTTGAGATTTCTCTGACTCCAGCTACAGTTCACTCTGATTTTCATCCTGAAATGCTCTTCCCCAGGAGAAAACAGAAACTAGGGCTACCCACCATGAGATCACTCTTTAAAAAAGTAGTGGAGCAGGGCCAGGACCTAGCTGCTTATGTAATACTGACTAAGGTAGTGTCAGCATTTATACTTTCTTTCAATTGTGGCATAAAGAAAAGTCCTTTCATAGCTTATCCAGCTGGAAAAAATTAAGAAGAAACAATAGCATGACATTTTCTAATCAGATATTTTTCCCACTTTTCCAGAAGACAGTGTCCATCTGTTTCAGCATCTGCTCAGTGTAGTTCAAAATTCTCCTAAAACCGACCAGTAATAGAAATGGCTTCACTGCCTTCAAAACATCAAGATCTAGGAATTTTCTGGGGGGAAAAAAGTTGCATATCTCATGATTATACCTGAAAAAATTGTCTCTGACCCCTGCTCTCTGCCCATTTAAATAGAAGATACAGTCTCCATTTATTTCAGCAGATTTGAGAAAGTACTTGACTGAAAACCTTGATAATTGCAAACAGAAATTATTTTCTTGAACTGCAAAAATTTTCCCTGCTGTTAAAGGCAATGACTTTTGTTGTTCTTTCTTCAGAGCCCTTACAGCGATAATGAGGGATCAAACACTGTCCTTGAAGTATCACCTATTACATGAAATATTTGGGGTTTTTAAGTAATAAAACCATGTACATAGGTTTTGTTCCCACACATCTCCCTATCTAACCAGAGAATACGGGAAAAAATCTGAAAAAAACCTGCCTAAAACTATCCAAATTTAAAATTTTCCTGTAATTTCTATTTAAACTTCATGGAGGGTGAGATTTGGATCACATTTTCTCCTTTTGCAGCTTCAGTGATCCAGGACACTTCACCAAAGTAATCTGGTATCAGAACTCATAAAAAAAATTCAAGCTGGAATGGACCATTGGAGGTAATTCAACAGTTTTCCTTCAGTTATCAACTCACAGGATATGTTCATAAAAAAATTTTATCTTGGTAAACATAACCTGAGAGCATATTGGATATATGCCTGCCTGGCATGTGAACATTTCTGCTGAGAGTTAAATTTATAAATTCACTTTTTCTTTCACACACAGTTTAGTCTGTTTTGTTTTAAAAAGCTTTTACATAGGTTTTGATATGACAAAAAATAATGCCATAATTTTCAGTTAAGTCAAAAGAGAAGTGGAAAAGAATGCACTGAAAAAAAAATTGCTCTAGTTTTGGATGTCTTTTTTCACTTTTTCAGACTGTTCAAATATGTACTGACTTCTTAATTTTATAATTATTGCACCCTGTATATCATAATCTCCTTTGCATGTGTGCTCACTCTTCTTCTGCCTTGCACAGTATTGATTCCAAATGTGACCTTCCAGCTTGTGTTTCTGTCACTCTGTGTTGGCAGTCTGATATTACCTGCTTAAAAGAGGAAGTGATGCAGACACAGGTTTTCTGAGATCATCAGCCAGTCTGACAGATATTATTAACATGAGATAACCTAACTGCAAACTACCAAAATAACTGGAAGACCTGTTCCCTGTGGAAGCCAGATGAGACTCCCCATAAAGCAGACAATAACATATTTACAAAAGACTGCTTAGGCTCAAAACATGTAGCAAATGTATTTCTAGTAAGAATGATCCCCTATGTTACCCAGGGACTTCAGACTAGAGGAATGAGACACTATTCCCTTGCCATTGTTAATGCTGCCCATCTTACTGAATGCCAGTTGCCCATGTTGAACATATAGCAGCAACAAAGGCTTCAGTTTTGCTTCTGTTTTTACCACTGGGGAAAAACAAGGTCTGCATATAAGGAAAAGATGTTCACCCATGTGTACTGACATCTGCATTAGTTAGGAATGAAATCTGATTTATCCCATGTATTTCTGCTCCTTCATTCCTTTATCCCATAGTCAGAGCTGTTGCTGGTTCCAATTAGCATTTGTACATTTCCATGGAAATTAGTAGATTTTTAAAGAAAGGGAGTTGGAAATAACAGGAGATGACAGTGACCAGTGACTGATACATGAATGGTGTTAAGAACACAGCAATCCTACAGACAAATGTCGGGGGAGAGTAAAGCAGGGTGAGAAGCATCATGATGCCTTAAGAGGAGATGAAATAGAGTCAAATGAAATATAGATGACACACATATCAAAACCAATATGTCTAAAAGGCTGACCTTATTTAGCAAGGAATGACATTTACATGGCAAAAGCAATGAAATTTAAATTATTACCTTTAAATGACAGTAATTACAGAGTATGAGGCTACAGCAGTTTCCTGCAGAAATAAATAGATATATGAGATCATGAGTTAGTGATGGAAAAGCCTCCATTCAGCATATAATTCTCAGCAGATTTTCTTTATTTGAAATGAGTGTTACAGCGTTATCATCAGAGTGATAAAAATTAAATGAATTAAAATGTCATGTGGAATTAAGTAAATCCTTTTATTATTATTCAGTCTATCAAAGGAATCCTTACATAACAAGGGGAAACACTTCACAGTTTATCTGATAAAATCGGCATGATCAGTGATTTCAACCTAAAATGCTTATTGTTTTCAGTAAATTGGTTAACATTAGTTGTATCAAGGCTTCCTACTTATTTTTTTTTAGCTCTGTGGACAGTTTCATTGAATCAATGGAGTTATACCTCCTTCAGAAAGTGTAGAAGAACTGGTCGATGTGTAGATTTGGGTGAGAAATACTGGTAATAAAGCTAGAAATTCTAGTGCAGCTATAGTTACAATTATATTAAATCCTTATTTACTGTGAAATAATAGGTGTTTTTCTTTCTCTTTTTTTCTGATAAATTCTGTGGAGGTTGGACTCCTAATCCAGATTTCTTTGGAATCAACTTTTTTTGAAGTAAGCATCAAAAAGGATGAATCCACATATCAGATACATATACATGCAGCTTTTTACAAAAGATTTAATTTCTGAATATTGGTGAATATAAAAATGCATCCTTTCCTTTTAGCATGTTTTGGTAATATAAATATGAATAATCACTCTTTGATAGGTTAAATTCTACAGTCACAGGAGCAGTTACATTTATTTCCTTGTACCCTTCATTAGTTTTACCTAGGAGCACTTTGCAAGCCATTGCAGTGAGCAGTTTTGGAAGCTGGCCAAGGGTTTGTATGTGGAGGGAACTTGAGGCAGTGATGTCCTGGGGCTGGCTGCTCCCACACAGCGCTGCTGCTGTCCGTGCAGGACACAGAGCTCTGCAAGCGCAGGGACAGGGAATTGCTTAGGTGCTTGAACTGATGAAGCAGCTCAAAACTTTACTTGTTAGGAAAAGCTCCAAGTCTGCTTTTACATTAAACCACTTGCCTCCAACATGTTTAATCTTCTAACAGGAAGGAAGGAAAAAAGTAGGGAAAAATGTTTGAATTTTTCCTTAACACTCCTGCTACTAATAAGAATAAATCAGGGAAACTCCAATCAGGATGCCAGTTTTGTTTATTCCGTAGCACTGTGTTCTGTTCTTTGTAGGATCTGTGAACTGATGTTTCTGCGTCCCAAGTATGCAATGCTATATATTCTGTATGAGTTGTTTAAAGAGATCTTATATACAGGAGAAGTATTTGTTAGTGGTTTTAAGCATAAGCGTAGATGAAGTATAATTAACAATCTGTTAAATGTTAATGTAATTTATCCTTTCTTAATTTACAAACATGACATATTGCATGTATTTAGTGTTAATCTCTTTTAGACACTCATTTGTTTTGACCTATGTCCATAATATATTATGTACCTTGAGAAATTTATCTTGTCACTTTGAAACAAGATTACAATTAATATGACACACATGAGTTTAAATTACTACTCCAACTAGAGATGTGCGAGTAATGAATTAGCCACAGTCTTGAACTGTTGGCAGACAATTTAAATTGCCTGACTCTGATGCACGATCTGGAGTTGCTAAAGATGTACACGGTCTTAAGTCAACATGTTTTTTAGATCAGTGACTGAGCAATACTCTTTAAAGACTTTTTAATAAGGGAAAATAGCTAAATAAAAGTTAGCTTGGGCCTGTGTAGTCAGATGTCTGACTGCAAACAATTCTTCCACAGATTTGTTTTGTCACACCACATTTGGTTTGCAATTGTAAGGTCAAGCCTAAAAAGTTAAGTGGTTGCCTATAGGAAGCAGGACTGTAATTGTGATATCATTAGAAATACTGAATTGTGGATAATACTTTATATTTGTACTTGTCACTTGTCTGGTTTTTGACAAGAGGAGGCAGTTTTGATGGGCTTCCTGTGGTCCTTGTGTTTTTTATCCTGTTATCCAATTTTCTGCTGCACTGCTTTCCTTCTGTCACACTGACTGCTAGCCAGCCTTGCGTCCTTTACTGGAAGGGCATACAAAGCTTTTCACTATAGTGGACAGAAATAAAAGGAGATGCAATAGTAGGGATGAATTTTGATAAGTACCTTATGTCCCCTGTCCAGGCTAAGTCATACATGATCTATATAATCACCTGGAGGTCATTCAAATCTTATAGAAAAAGTAATTATGGAATCTGTGTAGGTGTACATATAATTTTTAAAATTAAAAAAAAAAAACTGAAAAGAGAGAAAACAATCTATGATTTTAAAGGCACTTTGTAGATGACAGGAAAACATTTAAGTTTAGTGACCCTGTATTCTTTGGAAAAAACCAGACAGAACACCAACTAGTCCATAAAACACAATCAAAGTCCTAGCATATATGTAAATGAATACTACCCCAAAAACTCTACTTTTTATACAGCTTATAATATCCAATAATCTTTGGATATGAATTTCCACTAACTTTTCTTTTTTTGGGAATTAGCGTTTGGCATGGACAAGACTGAAAGGGTTTGGCATGGACAAGACTCAAAGTATACAAGGTTTATACTCTGTACACTTTTACAAGCTGATTTAATCTGCTCTAGGTATATCTTATGCAAAACTGATTTAGTCTCTGCTAATAGTCACATTTTTTCCTATTCTTTGAAAGCAAGTTATGTGGGGTTTGAATTATTGGATAAAGTCCTTGCTTTTTGTTATACCTGTTGTTAGATTTATCTGTCTGAGTGTTTTAAAACCCCACATCCATAAATTTCAGGACACGAGTGTAACGACGCAGGCAAGGGTCTATATAGCGTATAGCAACAGCATAACATCAAGGCTATGTCTGAATTTACAAAGCCAAGAGTGCTTTGGGTTTCTACACCCAGGTTCCTGAGCATTAGGATTCCATCATCCAAAAAAAAGTTAGGAGATGTTTGTGACACCTAACTGACCTCTCACCATGCCCCAACCTCTTTGCCAAGGACCTGCAAAGCAGAAGACAGGGAAGTGGCCATCCCAGTCTGGACAATCAGGAGCCAAGGAGTGAGGGCCCCAAGTTCAGGACAGCTATGCCTCATTGCGTACATACCTCGTAACCTACTCTAGGTCTTCAAACAGCTCTCAGCCACTTCGTTTCCTTTTTTTCTTTTTGCATAGCTGAGGTAGAAATCTCTTGTTAACAGCTGTTACTACATCATTTGCCATACACTCCTCAATAATGTGGCTCCTGGCATTGTTGAGAAAGAAGACATAAAATGGGAAGAAAAAGTGTTCTGTTAGCTGTCAAAGAAGAAACTGCATTACTGAAAGTACATCTTCAAGACCTGGCTGAATGGGGTTTTGAGCAGCCTTGTCTAGTGGAAGGTGTCTCTGCCCATGGCAGGATGGTTTGGGACTAGATTATCTTTAAAGTCTCTTCCAACTCCAACCATCAGTACTCTATGGTTCTATGATCTAATACGGTCCCATGATCATTGACAATTTTAGAAACTACCATTCTCCTTATTTGTTATATTTTCAGCATTGGGAATTTTTGCCTTATGTAGAACATATTTTGTAGAACTTATCTATTGTTCTTGTTAGACTCAACACTAGTGTCTACCATAAAGGAAAAAATAATTGCTTTAAATATCTTTGAAAAATTGCTAACACAGGGAATGAGGCAGTCTCCCAAAGAAGCATCTGAATCCTTGTTAGCCACTTTTAAAACTACTGTGAATAATGTAATAAGTCATGAGATTCTAGATAATCACTCTACTTTAGTCATGCACTGGACTATGATTTAGTAGCTCTCTTTTTATAACTTTTTTGTAAGAGTTTTTTCTATGCCATATGGGGTGTAGGATGTAGCTGGAACAGATTGGTGCTCATTAATCAGGAATTCGTACTTCATAAAGAGCAGAATTAGTATGAAAAGTAACAAATTCTCTAACATTCTTGGTCAGGGACAGCAAGCAATTACAAACATAATGTTTGCTGTCCCTACAAGGCTTCTTCCACAGCCACCTCCTTCATTCCCACAGAATAGTGAGTGCTTGCAGTTTTATGTTTGGAAATGAGTGTCTGCAACATTCACACTGGGTTAGTAAGAAGCAAAGGTGATGCAGCAACAAACTTAGTTACACACTGAACAAATCTGGGATGAGACCACAGGAGTTATGTGATATCATAAGAAACCTGACCACATAAAAGAAAGTTAAATGTATTATTAAACTTTGAAAAGTCATGAAAAAGGAAGTCAGATGAGTGTAATGCTCAAATGTTTGGTAGGTCAGAGAAGAAACATTTCTGTAAAGAAATTCATAGAATTTTTATTATGTACTGTAACCAGCTCTAAGATGCACCAATCAATATATTAGCAGGGTGTTATATATATATATATATATGAACACCTTTCTGGTTTTATTTTATGCTATCAAAAATCTTAAGAAATCCTACTTTTCATGAGAACACTTTAGGCTTAATAAATGGATGACACATTGTAGCTACTATGCATAGGATCACAATCAGCAGAATAGGCACTAAAGAGTCCTCTATAATATATGAAAGATGCCTAGAAAGTGCCTTCAGGTACAAAAGAAGTCTCTGAATTCTTATTACTTGTGTGATTAAGTCTTTTGGGTTGGATTTATTTTTACATTTAATATAGCAGGAATTTATTGAAGCAAACAGGTCAATAGTGGTAATAACGGTACATATCTCTGCTACTTTTATTCTGTTCTCTCTTACATACTGATGTGGTTTTTAGACCTGAGAAACTAGTACTTTTTAGAGAACTTATGTATTTATTAGCCCAGGTGTATTTGTGTGTATGTGTGTGTGTGTGTGTGTATGTGTGTATGTGTGTGTTTATACTATGTGTTCTTGGGTTTATGCAGAATATCACAAATCAAATCACTGAAAAACCTGGAGAAGTTTAACTTATTGTTCTTGTTCCTAGTGTGCTGGAGAAAATGCAGCCATGACCATCAAAGAGCTCTTAAATTTTCCTATTCCAGTACAGACTAGATGGGTATAAATCAAAACATAGGCAACTCAAAGAGCTTTTCTGTTCAAAAATTTGCCTACATTTAGACTGTGTTTTTCTGTTTTAATGCTTCTTTTTCTCAGGTAGTTTTTTATAAGTTCTCATGGTTTAGTGCTGATGAGTCAAACCTGACTGTGATGCGAATCTGAAATTCATGGATTATCATTCATATTGCAACTCCAGATGTCTTGTGGTTTTGGTGTCATAGTAGAATGATGCAAAATACTGAATGTTGCCACCCATGATGTAAAGTGAAATGTTGTGTATCTGGATTTGAACAACCCACTACAGAAAGAATGTGGTTGTGGTTTTTTGGTTTGGTTTGGTTGGTTTTTTTGGCCCAGTGATTCTAGCCTTGTAATTTCAGCAACTTTGTAACTCTGAGCTCTCTGCATCAACCATAGAAATAAAGTCTCCAGTTTCCTCACTAATAAATGATTCAGAGACAATTCCTCTTCTAAGCAACAATTAAGGCATTAGCTGAACAAAGAGCTTCATCTGGCAATTAGTATTCCTGTGGTGAACAGGGAGAGAATTAGTCAGAGATACAAGAGGCTCAGGCTGCAAGAGCTGAAGCAAAAGGCTCAGTGCGCAAGTTTCTAATGCACCAATGCCTTTTTGCCTCCCAGTTTGAGAATCTCTTGCATTTATTTTTCACAATAGTTTAATACTCTTGTGTTGAAAGAAAACATCATGGTTCAAACATTCATCTCTGCTTCAAAAGATAGGCAACAGCTACTGGAAACAGCAGGGCTCTCTGCTGTGTTTTTAGTCCTGAGGCTGATCAATAAACTCCAGCGACACGAGGGAGGAAGGGGTAACACACTCACACACTGCTCAGCCCCAGGAATGCAGAAAGGATGAATAGAAAGCTAAATGTTTCTTTAAGGAATGAGACCCAAGCACAGATGGCACTTTGTATTCATGGAAGGCTCCCACATGGTGCAAAGAATTAAAGCCTGCAGGGCCTCATAAAAATAGCAGAATCACCTATGCTCAAAATCTTCAGCCTGATTCACTCTCAGCTACATTGCTGTAAGATAGTAGGAGTAAAGGTATTAAAGTCATTGGATTAATGCACTGTAACGCTGTCCTTAGAGCTGAACCTCACACCCACTGTGTGAAATGCTTATCCAAAGGGCTTGTAGTGACTGTGTCATGAATAAACCAGCCAAAAAACCTAAAACTCCATCTTTAACTGTGATGAATCAGATCATGGGTTCTATACGGGGCCATGATATTTCCATCCTGTTGAGGTGGAAATATTCCAGAAATCTAGTTTACTGGAGCATCTGGGGTTCTCACAGGGATTGGAGTTTGCTCTTGCATTAGCATTTCTAAACTACCATCTCTATAATTCTTTTCTTTAGCTCACAAGTAGCATGAAGTCTGGAGAAAGAAAAAAATAGAAAACCTTTTTTTCTGTCTAGTAATATCCAGATGCCTACCATACCTATAAGAGGAAAATAAGTTGATGTCATGTTCAACCTTCTAAGATGCAAATAAGAAGAATAAAGTTTCAAATATTCCAGAAGTTCAGAATACCTGGAACAAATTAAAATATTGCTGCTGAAATAACTTGGCTAATTCCAGGAATCTGAACCTTAAATGGAAAAAGCAGAATTTATCTGCTGGAAATTTGTAGTGGATATAAATTATGCATGTCACATATAAACAAACATTTTTATTAACTTTGGCCAATTAAATCTTTCCACAGTTTCTATATTGCTAAATTCATTTGTGCTACATACATGAGTGATAAAACAGATCTAAGACAAAAGTAAAATAATCTCTTGATATTGATTCAAAACAAAGGCACCATTATCTAGTAGATCACTTGGCAAATGTAATTTCTTCAGAATTTATGTGCTGTGGATGTGATAGTTCTGAATTCTCCCTAGAAATGGGAAAAGCTAGTTATGTCAGTATCATGTTTGCTGATGTTTTAAAATGAACTTTTAGCTGAATTTCTGGTCCCATGGAAATTCTGTTAAATGGACACAATGATAAACTTAAAGCAATCTGGTGAGATAAAACCTCTTCATTTAACTGTTCCACACCCAGATGTGTCAGGGGAGAAGTGAGATGTGTCTCTAGCCCAGGAAGGCCCTAGGATTTGTATATGTTCATCTGAAGAGTCTCCCTTTCTTGAGTTTTTTAACTGAGGAAAAAGCAAATTGAAAGGGAACTCTGTTTGACCCATACCCTTCATGTCTTCCCAGTCTCAATCATCTCAGCCATGAGTGATTTTTGTTGTGGCTTTCTGCTAATGAGGGCTCTCCACACTGGGATGCCTCTTGAGCTGTGCTTCATGAGGCTGTGGACCAGGGAGGGTTTTCAGAAGGCACAACTTGATGTAAATCCACCAAAATGAAATGCCTGGTAGAAGGGGTTGCTGATAAGGTTCTAGCTGTGAGAAATATTTGGGTTTGAAACAGAATTGACTTTGGAGGGAAAAAACTTCATCAGACAGGAGTCATGGCTCACCATAAATCTGATCAGGTACGTAATGGTTGGAGTAGGGATAAAATTAGAGACAGAGAAAGAAGAACGGATTGTTATCTGAATACCAATGGGATTGTTGTTCTTTATGAATAACAGCGTGTGTTCCAATTACCATGTCAAACAGAGGCAGTGTTCTCTCTGTAGAGCTCCAGAGCATCGTATGTGCAAGCTTTCTGCCTGCCTGGCCATGGATCAGCCCTGAGAAAAGTGCCCTGGCAGAGCCAGGAGATCCCTGACAGCCTAGCAAGGCAGCCTGCAGAGCCCCAGTGCCACTACTGACTGCAGCTACTGCTGCTTGGAAGGACACTTAAGTACAACACATTACTTACCAGACTGATTTTCCACAGGTGCTACAGTTTCCTAGGTGGATGCTAGGTTGTTCATTTGATGGAAACACCTCCAAGAGCAACATAAAGTGTAAGAGGTCAGACTGATCTGGTCCTAGACGTATAGCTTAAATACATGATCCATGTTCAGTGAGACTGGATTAAGCATTGATGAATTCTGAGATCCTAGAAGTGCTATCTTACAAATATACATGCTTATTAAGCACTATAGAGCCAGCACATAAACTAAGTTGGAGTAATTAAATAAGAGAAAGGCGAAGGGGTGAAAGAAAACACCATCTGCTAACTCTCGATCAGTCACTTATAAGCAAACTGGAATATAATGAAGGCCATTGCATTCTGATCATGAATAGATCCGTCTGCTTGGCTTGTGTTATTCTTCCTCAAAAATAGTGCATATGTTTTGTAACAGTTTGGTAAACATATGAAAGAGAGAGGAAAAAGAAAGCTAAAAAGTCTCTGCTGAACTGTATGAAATGAAGCAACTTGTATGCTTCATGGCATTTTTAAAATATTTATTTTACAGACAATTTTCACATTTACAGTATCAATAGTTTGGTTTGAAGGTAAGAGCTTGATTATGCAGTCAGCAGTTTCATGTTGCCATAAGATCCTTTCATTTGACAGAAAGAATCCAGATCAACACTATTTCATGACCTGACATTCTCAGTTATTCATAGCCATCAACTGATGTACTGATTCTATTAGCTGGCTGCTAAAAATAGGGTACTCATGGAATCTCTTCTAGGATTGAAATAGCAATTGTTTTTAAGTCTGTGAATTTTTCAACATGAATGGTGACTTTCTAGGCTATTAATATAGAAGAGTGGCATAAAATGTCTTAGCCACCTGTTGTGTTAACTACCAGCAGCCAATAATCTATGTTAACACAAGGCAAATATTCTCTAATTTTATATGTATATGTATATATATACATATATATACATGTGCACATGTGTATATATGTACATATACATATACTGAAAGGATAATTTGATTAAATGCAAATAATTCAATTATTGCAAGAAGTAAAATTCATTGTGGCATTGTCATTGTCATGAGCATTCAAATTCTGCTCATGAAGAACTTAAGCACTTGAATGACTTTATATGAGAAGGAAAATGCAAAATACACAAGACAATAATACAGAAAATGATTTTGTACTGAAGTCTTTTTTTGAAAGCCTTTATATCGAGACATGCAATTACTGATACAATATTTTAAGGACACTTTCCAGCACAGTGTGGTAAAGGTTCAGTCCTAGTGATGTTAGCTCAGTTTAATTATGAAATCAAGAAAGAGTTTTGGGAATCTCTGCAGAAGCTTTGAGGTTGGTGACTGTTAATAATATTTAAAATTCAGTATCCCAATTTGAATGGAATTTTTTAAAAAGCTCATTACTAGTTCTTTTAAAACAGGAATGCTTTTGGAAGTTGATTTTGCCATCCATTTGAGATGTGGAACTGTGCCTGTTCTGATGCCAGGATATGGTGTCATGAATAGCAGTGTGGGATCTGTGTCAGATTGTTTATTGTTTCTTTGGCTTTGAAGTTATCAGCAGTCAAGTCTGTCTTAGGAAGACTATGGAAGCACTCCTTTACAAGGAAGGCAAACTGCTTCACCTGCAGAAGGCACAACTACACCCGCCAGGGAATGGAGCTGTATAGTACACAGGGAACAAACTGCACCTAAAATGCTTCTGGGGAAATGTCCAGTCTGTCCCACCCCAAATACATATGTTTTCCTGCCCAGAATTTTTAGGGAGAGGCAGTGTGTTCCTTAAAAGAAGCACTGAGCAAAATTAACCTAAGAGGACATCAATTTTATTTTAAAACTATGTTCCTGATGCCATTAATTTTACTTTTGGTTGTTACAGCAATGAAGCACCACATTTTAGCTGAGAGAAGGAAACAGTGCACTTACACCAGGCATTAATTAGGACTTCAATATACTTGAAACTAATTTTAAGAAGCGTTTACATATATACTATGTTTTTCTGCTTGCAAATGCTCTCTGGCCTAATTTCAGTTAATGACCTTTAATTCTTAAAAGTAAACTGAGGGTACCCAGACATAATTGTGCTTGAGATATGTCAGTGATATTCTGTAGAGAGTCAGCATGTTTGCATCTTTTCCAGCTCTTAGCACATTTTTAAAGGTATGCTCCCAGAGATTGCAAAGTTGTTTCAGTGCAGTTCAAATTGGTTTCAAGATAGTTCAGGCTGGAGGATGAGAGCAGAGTATTTCCGCCCAGAAAACCAGGATAGCTCAAGCTCACACATGAAGCAGAAACATACAACCCTCTCAGGGTACTCATGTAAGATTTGGGGATTCTAAGACAGAGAAAAGTAAAAGTTCCTCCAGATTGCTTAAAACAATACTTTTTTCTAGCAGCTAATTCTTGTTGCTGAAGAAAAGTGAATTGCTCCCTCTACACTCACAGTGTCCCAGCTATGACCAGGTAACATTTTTCCACTCATAGGGCTCCTTGAGGACTTTTCCCAGAGTACCATGCTTATTTGCCTTGCAACCTCCACAAAAATAATATGTGGTTGCTTAGATGTAAGTCTTGAGGAACTTTCTAATCTCCACAGTACAATAAGGGAATGTCAGTGCTACATGATTATAAGTGTGTGGGGGCTGTTTCCCTCATTTTAGCAGAAAACCTGTTTTTTCCCTTGTACTCAACTTGTATCACATAATCATCAGGGACAAATGGATACTGTGGGAGCCATTTCCACAGCTAATATTGAATATTTTACTTAATACAGAAAATGCATCTTTGCTGTGATTTTATTGTTTAAATGGAGTTATTTAGGAATAGCTGAACACTACATTGAATTATCTCCTGCAAAATAACCCCCCCTTTTTGTCTATCTGACATCCAGAAACTTGAAGAGGTTACTTGCTGTCTAATGTTATAGTCAATTACTTTTTAAAAGACAATTTTACCAGTTGGCACTTAGCTAACTGCCTGTGGCTGCCGTCTCCTTGAAGGCAGCCTCCCCAAGTCAGCTCTGAAGTTCAGAGCTGGGGAGCATATGCACCTTATAAATAAATAGATGACATCTCCACACAAGAAATAACCTGATTTGCCTGGTGATTTACATAAAGGCTGTGATAGGAAGTTGTATCTGCCCTTATTTAATCACTAAACTTTTGTCAAGATCCCATTCCTATTAAAACTTGAAAAGCCAGGAGGGAGAAGTACATTTTAGCATCATGAAACACATTATTCCTTGCATGTCATTTCAAAGCAGAGCAAACATGGGCCCTGTCACATATTTATTACAGGGAGATAGTGTACAATAAATGGGATGAAATTAAATTTGGGAAAAAACACTGTCATAAAAACTGGTGGAAATCACATGGATCCTGCAGGCTATCCGAGAAATATGCTCAATTTCAAACCATTCTCACCTCTCCAAACATGGTCATTTTGAGGCCTGTGCCAAGCTATTTCAGACCCTATACAGTCCAAGACTAAATGTTTACACAGGAACATTTGGAAAGATAAAATACAAGTAACGTGAATATGTAAACCACATTAATCCCTTTCTACTCTGTTTTAAATAATTTATTCTGAATGAGAGTATTCACACATTGGGATTTAAACTAAGACAACTGACTTCAAATTCCACCTTCAGATGAATCCTTTTGTGTGAAAACAAGCCATGATTTATAACTGATACATGAAAAGCTGCCTGTTGACTAACTTGGCTGTTTGCCTGAAAGCCTGAAAGCAGATGAAAAGGTGTTAAAATTAATGAGTTAAAAAGTATCCTGCCTATTTTTAGAAATAGGTAAGATTTACTCCTTCTGGTATTACAGATACAACTTCACTGTCACTGTAATGGTTGTTTGCAAAGTCATTCTAATGCTCTGTGTTGCGGACTATTTTTTAAATAGAATTTGCTTTTAAAAATTATTTTGACTATCTGCCTAAAAGTAATGTACTTAAAATCAAAAGAGGATATTTTCAGAAAGCATGCACTGCTATTTAATTATTTCATATCTCTAACATGTAATCATTTTACAAGCCAACTACATCTCCAATCAGCTTACAGAGAAATGGGAGAATTCACTGAAAATAGCAACACTGTTTGTTGTTGCATGAAAGACTGTGGTTGAATGGAGTGACCTGCTGTGATCTTTAAACTCAGGGGAATGGGAACTCCTAACAGGATATGTAACCAAAGCCTGACCTGTTCATGGAGTCTGGAAACTTTCAAAATACATTGTGATTTAATTAATACTTTGTACGATAAGGATGTGCATTTTAATGAAAAAAAATTGCAATAAAGTGTTAAGTTTTGAAAAAAGCAGCTGGCTGAATAGAATTTACATTGCTTTACTCATAGCTTGCACACATCAATAGTCGTATTGGGTACTTCATGCCTAAATTAGAAAGCAGGCAACTTAAGAACTCTTCATATCATTCATATTTTTAATATGCCATAACACACTATAGAGTTCCTGTTTTATAGGACTCCCACATAGTCATATGGGGAAAAAGACTCAGACACACATAGCATGAAAATGAGTCTGCAGTGTTCACTGGCATACAAAATCACACTGCTCCTTAGTAGAACTGCATCTTAGGTGATATTTCTGAGGGAGCTTTGTGGCATCATTAAAACAACAGTGACATTATAGAGTCATTTCAAATTTCAGTGTGTATTCTTCCGTCTGGTAAATTACTAAATCAAGTGCGAAGTATTTCTACATGAAAGAGATGTGATCTCACTACTGATGTCAAAAGACAGTTCCCTGTTGATGTTCTTGGCATCTTGACCTTATACTAACAAAAGAGCAAAAGGTAAAAACTTCCATTTGCTATTATCATTTTCATAGGAAATTGAGACTAAAAGGCAAGAGTAATTATTGAAAAATGTATTTAAAAGTAAATATTAGCTGCCATGATTAGGGACACAATTTTAGAGGATAAAAATATTTATAAAGTCATTCAAACCAGATATTAAATGTTCCAGTTCCTTGCGGGTTTATTGTTCCAATTTGAAGTGCCCTTGTATGTGACAACAAGGCAAAAAAAATTGATTTATTCTTTTTTTATAAGTAGACAGAGAGATTTGTCGTCTGTAACACATTATTTGGTGTGACCTAAGTTCTAAGAGCAGATTCTCTATTCTCACCCAGGACAAAAACAACAGAGCTAAACTTTTGGTGATAACCTTGGATCAGAATATTATTATTATTATCATTGTCATTGTCATTAATTATTGTCACCACCTGCCTTATCAAAAGAGGAAATGGATTATATGAAGTGAGTTTGGATGGTCCCTGTTTTTCAGTGGATCCCTGCAGCTTCTGAAAACTTGAGTCCAAACTGCAAATTCTAAGGTCCTTCCCATGGTTCAGATGGCAAAGATTTATAAGTAATAAAGTAACTTCAAGGGATACCAACTAAACCAATATTTTTTGTGTTTGTTTTGGTTTTGTGTTTCCTTTTCCCAAGCACAAGTTTATGTCGTGATAATTACAGAGAAACATATTTTCTGCATCATCCATTTGATAGTACTTCGTCTTTACTTTGTTTCAGCTTTTCCCTTTTTTATAATGACATGCTTCCTATGATTTTTTTAAACCTTTTTTCTCCATAGTGACAAAAACAGCAAAAGTATTTAAAAACAGAGCAAGATCTGCCTGCCACAAAACCCCAGAAGATCTGCAAATTGTTAACAGTATTACAAATGCTTGGGAAAAAATCCTCTTCTGAAACCCCCAGTCCTAGGACCTTCTTATAAGTGCAAATAGAAGTGTTATGTTTGGTGCAAGTTGATCAAGGACCCTAGCTGCCACAAAGTTTACTTCAGTACAGGGATAGGCAGACATATTTTAAAGGGATTTTACAGGGTGAAAATAAGGAGATAAATCCCATGAAAATATAAAGAAAAATACTTCAAGAAATATGGTACTAAGAATCCTGTGTGTGACTGGGGTTATAAAATCATATAATGTAAATCACATCATTTTATGAGTAATGAGAAGGATGCCACACACTACTGGCTGGAATATTTACTTGTCCCAAAGCACCTTCAGATGCAGTTTCCAGGTACCTCTCTTTAAGGCACTCTGTGCACTTGTGCTGAACTTTGTGCTCTCTCCTGGGAAAAGACTGTTTTGTTCATTGAAAATTTTCGTGAATAAAAGATGCCTGATTTACATTTAATGATTTCATGTCACCAAAATCAGATTGAATCTCTGTTTTCTCATAAGTTTTAGGTTCACACTTCTTAAAAAATACTGTAATGTAAATGGCAGACACAAATACCAGCTATTGTTCTTAAAATTTCTTGCCATGTGTGAAATTTCATTAAAACTGTCTTTATAGTAAGCTTTTGGTGAAAAAATAATAATTTGCATATAAAAATATACAATATATAATTTCAATTGTAGGCACTGCCAAAGCACAGAGAAGAGAAGCAGAGAAGAGAAGCAGATTTTTGGTAAAAGCCACAGAGTGACTGTTTCTGTTAAACACAAATGTAAGCAATCATTGAAGTCAGTTGGTAGCTATATGAACAGTTAAAATTTATCCATAACATAAATTCATAATGTACTCTTGACAAAAATAAAATAATATTGTAAAATTGTAAAATAACCATGTAACCATGTTTAGGTTCACACGATTGAGACTTTTCTTGATCCCATCGATAGAAACAGAACATATACTTTAAATTTTTTTCAATCAAAATATATAAACATGAAATGTTAACATTAGTCTAGGAGGTGAATCTTGTTAAGAAAAAAGTAATCAAGAAAATTTCAAATTAAGCTTCTGCCTAGAATAGATCCCTGTGAGAAAAGAGTCAACTAAACACTTTTTGTCATCTGAGGCCCAGAGGGATTTCCATCAAAATCCTTGTTGGACATAACTTACTATATGGGAACTTGCCTAGGAGGTAGTTCTGTGACAACTGTAAGAAAAATCAGTGAATGCTTCTGGAAACATGCTACTTCAAGTCAAAAATATTTTTTTTAATTTTTGGGTGGCTGTTTTTATCAGCTGTGAGTTCCTTTCTGAATACAGCTCTGAGTGAAAGAGCTGACTAAAGGAATGTTCTCGGATCAAACTGGTATTTTCTCTTTTCTGGATTTCATTTTAAACTTGTGTTTGTATGAGAAAACTTCTCTGTGGTATATAACTGACTTGTCTTAAAATACAGAATAGACTAGTCATTGATGAGTTACAGAATAGAAGTAGATATGAGAGGTAAAAACATATGACAGAAAGCAGTCAGAAGAAAACATGAGATTAATATTATTTCATGAAATCCGTCTGCTTCCTCAGGAAATGCTTTTACTTTGGATACCAGGGAGGTTGGACAGGGCAGTATCTTTTGGAACAATGTCGCATATTAATGTAAGTGCTGGAATAAACATATAAACGTATAAATATATCTAGTAATCCAATTTGAAGGGCTACAATCTTTTGATTTTTTCCAGTTATTATCACAACCTTTTTCTTTCATGCACATAAGTGTATGTGAATGCATATGAAAGCTGTAAATTCATGGCCTATATCTCTTTGTACCTTTATTTGTCCTGTATTGCAGTACTTATCTGCAGTACATGGGATAAAGCCAGACAGACACTGGAGAAAAATACAGATTTGATGAGTTCATTCTGTAGTATTAAATCAGGAGATGGGAAATTGCATCTTGTGTCCTTTTATTAATTTAATCTCTGAAAAATTCAGTTCCATACTTAGTGGAGTACTCTGTTTATTTTCTATAGGACCCTGTGGGAGAATCTATCCATCACGAAACCCACGTACGACACAATCTGAATAAACACAAGTTGGATTCACCAGAAGATTTGCCAGCAATGCAATAAAATATATTGACACTTCTTCACATACAGTTGCCATGTCCTATGTGCTTTGCCTTTATAATTTACCTTCTGGGAAAAGTAATATGCAATAAACCTGTTGCAGGTAGTAATATATTAGTAAATGCAGAACTGATTCAGAGTGGCTATGTCCGCCCATCTCTAGCCCAGATGTTCTGCTGAAGATTTAGAGATTGTTTTGCAGGCTCTCAGCCTCTGAGGTGGATTAGTTGCATGCTTATACAAAACTGGAAATAGTACTTTTTTGCATGGGCCTCTTTGAGTTTTTGTTTTTCCATTCCTCCACACTCCTCCCACACAGAGCCTCTCCCCTGCACAGCACGTCCATGTGCATAGATTAAAAGTGGTTTTTAATCTGCATCACAATATTGCTTCTGGTGTATTATAGCTTTCCTTTAAAGCATCTTGTAATATCTTTACTGGGACTTCTAATTATTTCAGTAATTGTATTGACTAAGTCACCAGAAGGTACTTTTATTTTGTTGAAGAACTGTTGCTAGATTAGAAAGGTATAGCATTAGAAAAGCATGTGGTCTGAAGGGTTAGTTTGGTCTATCATGCTATACTTATCCTGTCATCAATAATTAATCTTTTCCAGATTAGCAGTAATTCAACATTGAGTACACAGCAGCTCAAGCTTTGAGATTCATGTGGCTCCTCAGCACTGCAGAATAATATATTAATAAGGTTAAAGAGCACTGAAGACAAATTATTTAGTCCTTGCAGTCTTATTTCCTTCAGTTGTCACATCTTTAAACTGAAAATATAGTTGTGACAGGTAATGCTTATAGTTGAGGACAAACTTGTCTAACAACACCACTGGTATTTCTATTAATGGCAGACAGCAATCTTTCTGATCAGATGAAAAAAATGCTGCATTTAAAACCTAATGTGCAGCAAGGGCAACCTAGCAGTGACAGTGGCTGCTGAGAATTTGGGGACCCTTTGAGTAGATCTTCCACTGTATCTGTCCTTAGGGGGCACTGAACTGAAGAGCAATAATTGACTAAAGGAAGCTCCTAAGGAGGTTAATCCTATTTTACTGGGCAATATACTTATAAATTAAGGGCCAGATCTGTGGAGACATAGAGGTGCTTCAAGTGCCTTCTACCTTCATTTCAGCACTTAGGCCTTCACTGAGATAGATGGGAGATTTCAAGAAATTTCATGGCTGTGTATTAACTTCCCTAAGTGCAGCATTAACATTACACATTCATTACACATTATTTCAAAACATCTCAGATGGTTAATGTGATCTAGTTATACATCTTTAATGACAGAAGCATCAAAAGCAAATAAGCAACACAAAACTAACTGAATGTAATTACATTACTTCCTGGTCTGATGATGTAAAAGTCTCCCAGACCACAACAGATGCACAAAGAGGCCGACAAAATCTGCAAATGAAAACTTTTCTCTTGTGAGAACTCCCACTGTAAGTGCACATAGCACCCTTGCTGCCCAATTTTTAGTTGTTAACACTCCACTGTCTGAGAACAAAAACTCTAGAACATCGCAAAAGCTTTGCTGTGACATTTGGGAGTCACCAATAAAAAAGCAAATTTGCTTTGAGGACTGCTCTGGGTCTACACATTTTGTGCTTCCCAGAGCACCAGTGAAGCTCTAGACAGATGTAGTATGTCATACCTGTAGATGCAAAACAGTTTTTCAGTTGTTTTTTTCTGGTTTTTGTAGGTCGTAGTGCTACTCTCTTACACAGCAGAGTTAGATAATCCATGCCAAACTAGGAACTTTGGTTCATAGCTGAGCCAATTAATTCCCAAACTGCCACAGAAAGGATTTCTTTTGCCTCTGTTTCTAGTAGCATGACCTGCTGTGATAGCCCATGAGGACTGGTATTTATTGAGATGGGTCCTTCTCCTGGTGCCTCTGCTTGATAGACATCACAAGTAATGACTGGACCCAGAGCCTTACACTTCACTGTGAGCACTCCTGGATGCTCTGATGGTGAAAGGAGCCTGACTCCTCATTTCACATCAGTTATCAGAATGCCTGGGATTCACTTTTTCATTTGAATGAACACTATATAAACTGTCTTTTAAATTGCCAAGAGATAAAGAATGTATCATAGTCCTTGGATAACTGCCATTGCCAAGAACAGCACAGTTCTACTCCAGTCTGAGCTGTTCCAGTTTTACTGTTGCCTATCTGAATCAGTTACCTCCTGCTTGATACTTGTCTGCAGCACACAGACAGCACATACAGATGTAAATTGATACTTGTACCTAAAAAGCTGCTGCATGTTTCCTCTTCCTTAATAGTTTGCTCTTCTGTTGTATCTGTTGTCACATACCTATTGACTCTTTTTAAGCAATTATATTCCCAATTAGATATAAGGTGCTAATACATTTTCCTGTGCTGAAATGGCCTGTAAAGTCAGAGAGCTCAATTCCAAGCAAACCTCTGACTTTATGGTCATTATGTTGGTTATTACCCACAGCACATCCTCACAATGAGAAGGCTGAAGGGAGCAGCTTCCAGTACAAAGACATTTCTGAGGTACAGCTGCCAAAGATAAGCATGTAAGAGGTAACTGGCTGTAGCTTGCAGCTTCTGCTGAATTGTGAAGGCAGTGGGAGTTGACTCTTCATCTTGCAAAGATGACTTTTCGGTGTGCTCTTGGAGTGCGTACCAAAGAGCTCTCATGCCCTGAACACCAAAATGTCTTTCCCTGTGTGATATAGTATACTGATTCTAAAGTTGCACATAATTTAATGCAGGGAACAGCTACAGATTCACAGCTGAACAGACCTGAAAAGAATCATATTATTGTGCACAAAGGAAACCGTATGATATGAATACGATCTGACACAACCAACAAAACCTGACAGTATGTATCAAGCTAATCATGCAGAGAGCAAATATGGGCAGTTTTCAGAAAACAGGCTTTTGTCATTTGGTTGTTTTCCAAAATACTGCATAAAAGACCATTTTTGACCTTTTGCCCAGTTCCCTGAAGGTGATGGAAAAATCTTCTCTGATTTCATGGGTTGTTGGATCAGGCCCAGAGATTGCAGTAGAGTAGCAATTTAGTCTGAAGGGCACTGTCAGAGCCTTTTGCAAGCAGCGGGTTAGGATAGATGGAGAGATTCAGATGGAGCTGAGATTCATAGGGAGAATTATTAATGTGAATCTTGCAAAAGCCCTTCTCCACTGTGCATACCTCTGTTTAGCAAGATCAATCACTCACTTCCACATCAACCAAATTTGTCCAAGATTAGGAAGATAATAATAATAAATAATTAGCATTTACATCACACCTTTCATCTTCAAAGCATCTTACAAACATTCACTAATTAATCCTCGTAACAGTCTTGTGAGTTAGGGAATTTCAGCATTCATTAAGGACTCAAAAAATCTATAAAATAGAAAAAAAAAGGCAGCAAACTCCCCCTTCTCTGACTATATGAGTGTTTACTTAAAATGTGATATGTCTTGGGAACAATTCTGTAGCAGTAGTTCTTACATTCTCTAAAAAGTAAATATATATAGTAGCATCATGAATGAAACATAAGGTAAAATAAACCCTATTAAGTCTTTGTCATCACAAAAATATGAAATACATTAATTTTGAAGCAATTACATAGCTACTTAATCCTTTTTTTCAAAAAATAAAAAAAAAACAAATTTTGGAACCACATAGCATACAGGATGTGTACCTTTAAGTGCTGACTTGTGCAGTGCCAATCAAAAACATGAGGTGTCTCCTTGGGTTTTTTCCTTAGAAACAAACAACTATCAGCTCAGGTTATGGGATGTGATTGGGGCTGAGAATCCACAGAATCCTCTGTTTTCACTTTCTTTAGAGCTTGAGCGGACAAGTGTTATAGGCAGGTAAAAGAAGCTGTTCTCTGTAAAGGAAGCTCCTCCAGCCACCAAACACAGCTGTGCTGTGAGTGTAGACTCTTGGTTAAAGCCAGCAGGGCTGAGGAGGGCAAAAATAAATCTGCTTTTGAGACTATCTCATTTTCACAGCAACCCTGGCAATCTGGCTTCACCTTCACTCATGAAGCATTTTTCTGAGAGGCCTAAGTAGATAAATTACTTTGTATTTTGTTTCCCATTTACGTCTTGTTTCTAACGAGACTATTGCAAGACCACATATTTGAAGTGAAAGGTGCCAGCAGGTGCTTATCTTCAACGTCTCAGTTTCCTTTTCTGAGTGCTAATGGCAGAGACAGCTCACATACCCCATATCTGGTATGGCTCTGCCTTTCAGGACTCGTGTGGTTACAGACAAACCACTATTTACTCCTGAACTATGCAATATTTAGCAGTGCTGGAAATGTCCCATCTGCCTTGGTGTAATCCTCTGGGATGTCCTGTCCTGCAGCTCCAGGTGTGCTCAGGGAGCAGAATCAGGCCAGGAGTTGCACAGCAGAAACTTTAGACTTAGTTGTAAGGACGTGTGATGAATCCCCAACATTTTGCAACTCAAGATCATAAAGCTCGTTTCCAAAAGTTCTCCTGCAGAACATATCACTTCAATTGTACCTACAATCACAATTCTCAAAGCTGACAAGCTTCATGGTCTCATTTTTAAGTCCTTCCCACATCAGAACTACATGAAAAATATGATTTATTTATTCTTAATTAGAAACAGTAAAATTATTTCAGTTTCACTGGAGATGAGCTGCATTCATCCTCAAACACTAGGTAGAAATTAACATCTTTTTGGTGAACTCAGACTATGAAGTTTCAAAATTTGGAAAGTGCATGTGGTTTGGCAACTAATTCTAATAATTTTACCACTTCAGTGAATTTTTTCCCCAGTCCATGGGTATTCTTTCCAAAAAAATCATGGTTCCATTTTGTCAAATATGTGGATGGTTTTTCATTTTGTAAATTTTTTCGTGTAAAGCAAATTGGACACTTTGTATTCAGCAGTAGAACTCATTTTGAACAATAAGTAGGTAATGGAGCAAAAGATGTATAAGGTAAAAACATGTGCTGAACATATGTATTCCTCTGATGCATGCCAAACTTAATTAAAAATCAGACCATAATTTGCTGTGGGATCTAGACAGCATACCAGTTTGTCCAGATGTTTATAAATGAGAAAAATATATTCTCTATTGTAAGTCTGCATATGCAGACTCTGGGAAACTATTGTCCAAGTGTTTTACACTCTCAGTTCCTTAAATACAAACATTCACATTGTTGAAGGTATAGTTTATAAATCCTAAGTACAATTGAGATCCTCTGAGGATTGCTCTATTTACGTGAAATAGACTTAATGTAAAGCCATGTATGGAAGTCTAAATAAAACCCTCTGAGAATAAAGGACCTTAGGCTATCCAAGAGGAGTTTTCCAGCCTTTCTTCTGAAGTACAGGGCAAGCCATAAATTCAGATAGTCCAATATTACTTTTGTATACATCATGAGAAATAGAGAAAAAACACTTTCTTCTAATATTTAAATTTTTGTACAGTTTAGTGATACGGTGTATCTATTGCAGGCAATTATTTCAGCTTACAAATTTAGTGACAGTTCTTTATTTTAACACAGGCAGCAGCTAGGGGACTTTGAAATCCAGTATATTGATGTACGCAGTCATTAAATGCAATTCTGATTCTGAAATTTAATTACTAGCCTTCATGCCATAGAAGAACTGTATTACAGTTATAAAACACCACCAAAAAAACACCAAGCCTCAAAACATATTTAAAATACCTGTTTGCACCATTTGCAGTCATCTACTCAAGAAAAGAAATTAACTGCAAAAATTACCTTAGGAATTATTTATGAAGCAATTAAATCAAGTTGTATTTTTTTTAAGAGAACTACTTATAGAATAGGGAAAAAATGCATTTTATATCATTTAAATTGTTTTCCTTAACATAACTTTTTAAAAATATTATTAGCTTTTGATAAAATAATAACAAAGGTGGGGCTTTTAACTAGGAGTGCTTATTGAGTATAGTAGAAAAAGGAAAATTTCTGTCCTCTGTGTGAAACACTGACAAAATCTGATGCGGTATTTTAAATCTTTTGAGCACCTCCACTGTCAAATGGAAGAATCAGTACTCCTGTATCAGCTTTAACTGGCATGCAAACAAAGTTTTATACTTGTTAATGCAATGAATTTGATGCTCAACACACCAAATCATTTTATTACACATCACAGTTTCAATACCCTCTTTGCTACAAAACTAGTTTCTATTTAAGAAAGGTTAAAGTAGCCGATTCTCCTCCCTCCTTTCATTTAATATATACCTCTTTATATTGTGAATAATGTAATAGTACTGAAGTTTAAGAAAAAGGTCTAAGTGATGGCTCAAAATTAGAGTAATGTGCTACATTATTAGCAGCACAGAGCTCCTAATTTAAGACCAAGGTCTTGGAATGATGAGGGACAGCTAATGTTGATACCTCTGCTCTGCACACAGTTCAACCTGCTCCACTCTTCCCTTAGATTTTGCACAGCTCTATATTCAACCCTCTGCTTTGCCTTTTACTCAGGCTGTGAGAGCTTTAAAAATATCTCTATTGTTATGCTTTTAACATTCAGCAGAAAGGCATAGGCTTTCTTGGCTGTCTTCTGGGAAATGAAATAAAATGTGTAATTGGTCCTGTATTTCTAGGGAAAGGACTCTTGACAGAAAGGAATTTCTGTGTCCCCTTATGACTGTGAGAAACATACAGAAAGACTCTGCAACAAGTCACAGATTTTTTTTATCATGACATAAATATAATGAAAACACAACAGATTTTATCTTGCTAATATTGTAAGCCAGAAGCAGCACTGACTCAAGAAACACTGACTATAAAAAGTTTTCAGAGTATTAAATAAATGTATTAAATTTATTGATTAAATAAATTAATTAAATAAATTTATAATTTCTCAATATGTCTGAACACTTTTTTCTACATACATTGTTATGGAATCTCTCATGTAAATAGACTAATTCACTAATTGTTTTCCTTCACACAGTTACTATTAACAAACACACTTTTATTGTTTTTTCCCGTTATTTTAACCATTATTTAACTTTCTACAATGGTGGAATTCTATGGTCTATTGTGACATTTCCTGGTAGGCCAAAAATGCCACCACCATTTCTTATCTTGTCTTCAGGACTAACTGACAATTGCTTCTGCTGGTCTATGTGTGTAGTAGACCTAAGTGGAGACTCTGCTCAACTGAGCATGACAGAAGAAACAGAAATTCCTGTCTTAAAGCTTTTCCTAACAGTTGTCTGTGCAGTAACAAGAAAAAGAGGGAAATAAAATAATTTCTTAAAAAGCAGGAAAAATTCTCCTAAGGCCACCTGATCCTCTCACCTGATGTTTAATAACTTGCACCGAAGGGATATCACTGCTTCTATTTAATCTTCTGTTAATTAGTTACTTTTCCTTCAATTATAAACAAGTCAAGGAAAGGCAAACCTTGCTTTTCACATTTGCAGCTGTTGAAGAAGTCCCATTTTGATGTGCAATGCTCACCCTGTAACACCTGCATTGGTATCAACAGGACTCTCCACTGTCAACAGGTAGCATCTTGGAATTTCTCCTTGGGTTCAATGAGAGCAGAATCTTGCTTTCTCTGTCTCACTGTTTTCATGTGTTGCTAAGAGATGACTGTTATCAACTTAGATAACAAGAATTGTTATAATAAGATATAATATATATAATGAATAAGAAACAAGAATTGTTTCTTGAGACTTTAGAAAATATTAAATAGAACAGAAAAATAAATAACACCTTCAGGAAAAATAAGATTAAAAATAGATTTGAAACGGTTATAGTCTAGTTCATTATTAGCATTTCTTCTATGTTTTCATGCTATACATTTTATTAGATATTTTTCATTGTTCAAAGTTTTAGGTGTAAGAACCACAAGCTTAATGAGAAGCAATATTTTTCCTTACATTATAATTATCCCGACAATGACTCTGAAGAGTTGTTCAGAGAAGCACAGACAAGGAGTATGTCCTGTCCTCTAAAGTTAGGGAGTAGGTTTCCAACACATGAGGAGCTCAGGCTCCTTCTGACAAGGCCACACAATCAGCCAGTGTTGATGACTGTGGATTAATACTAACTTCCAATTCCAATGTAATTAATGATTATTTGAGGAGTTCCCAATGGCAAGTTAGAACTGCAGTGTACCAATTTAATTCTCTGTAAAATCTGCAAACAACATCTATATGAAGCTATAGGATTTGAATCAGTTGATCAGTCAAAGAACATATGCTAAAGCCAAGACATATTTTAGAAAGTAAATAGTGGATGAATGCATTTGTACATTGGTAAAAACTCAAGGATCTTAAATACTGAAATGTCAACACATAGTGTTAAATTTTGAGAGAGAAACACTTAATAGCTAGCTTGCTTTCGCCTAGAATCATTGTTATTAGTGGCAAACCATGTTATTTATTAATTTTTTCCCCTTTTGATTCCCCAAGAGGGAAGATGATAATTCATTGGTATTCCCTGGTATTGACTGAGTTTTAATATTTGTAGTCAAAAGAATAATTTGTGCAAGAGAACAAGACTTATCTCTTCCAAAGGTTTGGTATTCTGCCAAGTGGTGTAATTGCTGTCAAATCATGATGTCACCTGTCTGTCTCACCAAATTAACCGGTAAATAATAAATCTGCAAACAGCAGTACTGTAACAGTCTTGATTCATGTTCAGGTAATTGCACACATACTAATTTTCACTCGCATGTTCCTCTTTGTAAACACGCAGCATAAATATATGATCCACAGGAGCAAGGGAAAGGCAATATACTTAGGCAGAAATAATTCAGACACTTCAAACAGTGGTTAATGCTTTTGTCTGACTATTGGAAAAGCTGCCAGCACATACTTTCCTGTGACTGCAAAACCCCAGGAAGTGAGACTCTCTTACACCATTTGAAGAGGCAGCACAGGAGGGCCCACGGATGGGAATTCACAGCCAAGCAGGAGTATTTTGGACAAAGTGACAATCGTGCCTTCTACCATTACTGCAGTGAGAAAACAGCTTGGTGGAAATCTTTAGCTGAAGCAGCAGAAGGAGAGATAACTCCCCTGGGAAAACAAGAATGAACAGAGCAGAATACAATCCCATAAATACTGCAGAGGCAAAATTTAGCTAGCTCTCATTTAACCCTTTGATGATCCATCATTTAAGAGTAAGATTTTAGACCATGATGCATTAGGGATCTGAATTTTATCTCTCAAATTAAATTGTTCTTTCCTTGCAAGATCTAAATAGGTTAAATTGTCTCATCATCTGTATTATTTGAAAGTGTTAGAATCTTCAACACTGCTTCTACATCTGCCTCACGAGAAAGTCAAACACAAGACATATACAAATAAAATCTTAAATTTTTATGCAGGTCCTTCCCTAGAAGTTATTGTAAAGGAATGTTAACGAAGCTATGAGCTATACTTATCATTGAAGACAACTTCCTTGTGTCTTTTAGGGCTGCAAAGAGCCACCTGTCTGCCCATGGCAGTATGCCAGAAACCAACTGCATGATTTACGCCCACTAGCTTCCTATGAACTGTGGGAGTGTAACCTTAACCACCATCTTCTTGCACAAAAGATCCTGAGAACCATGGTTTTTTTCTTCCCCCAGAAGAGCACACTGAATGAAATATTAAACATACTTCCTGCCTCCACATTCTCAAAGCCTGACAGGGATAGGATCTTTTTAGGAAAGCAACTACTATTTTTCATGCAACTTGAGAAATGCTAGCTTAGTCAAAAATTTACAGTAGGAGTCTGACTACATACTGTCAGCTTTGTAAAAGTAGTTAGACACTTATATTGCAACAGTGTTAGAACAATTAGGCATCTGAAGATTCAAACTTTGGCTGTTATGCTATAGCTAGTCTTAATGTCCAGTTCCAGAGCTGAAATAGCAAACTGCTACCCTAGACATTTTAAGGATCCATCTCTCCTGAAGGGTTTGTTTGTGAAATGTTGTTTGCACTAGGCAATAATTCATTTTATACACAGTTATTGTCCCACAATTAACGAATTTACAAATTTAAGAATTTATGAAGTATTATAGTATTTAGTATGTTAAAAAAAACACAAACCTGTAAATAGTTCTTTAGGATAAAATTTTAAGAAAAGATAACTAGAATGGTAAACCATTGACACTACTAGAATATCACCCACTAATTAATAGATGTTTCTCAAAATCTCAAATGTTTATAAAATATAGGCAAGATCAATGCATAGGCTAGCTTGGATGCTAGGGCTAGACTTTCTTTTCAGATTTTGGGCTATGTCTGAGTGTCCACGCAGCATCATTCACAGCTAACGCCAAAGAGTGCTTTCTTTATTCCCTGCTCAGCTTCTAGGGGAAATCTTTTCCCATGGGTACAGAAGGGATCATATTTTGCCTCTTGGTTCTCAAAATAAAAGCTCACTCACAAGTCTCTAAAATAATTTCCTCTAGAAAGAATCCAGATGACAGATTAACCTATTTATGTGGTGTTCTGTATAGCTCCCTGAAGACTCACAACCAATTCTTTCGCATACTTCTTTGTGTAGTTCACTCTTTCAAGGAGATACACAAGCTTGATACAAAGAAATGTATGGATCACGGGACACAGCATTGTGATGCTCTTCTCAGCTGTCTGCAGCCCTAATATCTCTCTTCGCCCTTCCATGGTTAGAATAAGACTTAGCAAATACAAGTCGTTCTCTTAAAATTACAAAGAGTGAAGGAACTACCTGTAAACAATGATTCTGTGTTTTAACTATATCCAGTAAAAGGTGCTGCCTTTTAACACTGTGAGATCTTGGAAATGTGCTAGATTTTGCTTCCCTGATCAAATGCTGCACAATTACTTTCTCGTACTACTCATTGATGCAACAAAATGAGGACAACACTTGCTCACTTGAAGTGTCATTGCATGCCTTTTCACTTGTGGCCTAAAAACTATTGCAAAAAATAAAATGCACGGAAGCTGTTCTTAGCAGATACTAAGTTACACAGACCCTATTCATTGCAAGCAGATTCAGCATGCAGGATAGTTTAAAACGTGCAGTTGTCCTACACATTTTTCAGCAGCTTACACTGTGGTTTTTATCTGCTTTTATCTCCCCTGATTTTCCACTTAGAGTATTTCTGTAGATCATTTTACTTGCAGTCCCATGTGTTTTCAGGACTGGGTCAAAGTCAGATTGTGTTTTGTTCAGTGCCTGTGCCCAAACCCAGCAGCACTGCTAAGCACAAGTTCCCATCTTACTACATTGACTGGTTCCAGCTGGCTCTCTCTGGGGACCCTCGGAGGAACACGCTGCCTACAGGAGCTGAGCACGGCCTGTGCTGCAGCCCTTCCTGGTATGCTGCAGCTGTTGGTGTGCAGAGCACGGCTCAGCGAGGCTGCTCCTCAGCCTCAGGAGGGAAAATACCCCCAGCATTTCCTGCAGGCACCACAGCACGGCTGCACTGCTCTTACCTGGCAGTTGATAATGCAGAAATTCCCAGCTCTTCCTAGTATCAGATAAGCTAGCTGCTATTACAGGGAGAGAGTGCTGCATCATTTAGGGAATTAAATGAGTCTCCTTAGCTAACTAGATAAACTAGGCTCTGATATTTCTATTCAGAAAGGCTTTAAAAGCCTACATATACTTAACCTATTTGCCTTCTTTTCTCTCCCACCCCTCATTTTTATGTAGGTCAATGTTTAAAAATGTATCTAACAACCAGATTTGATATCTTTTTCCTGTTCTCATTACTGTCTATAACAATTGAGAGTTGTTTCATCCAGCCCAAGAATGGCTTTGTAGGTTTTGTTTTCTGAATGTACATTAGTTTTCTACCTATAGCTCTTTTCCTACGAGGTATAAGGATCTCATGGGAGAGGATCACATGTGAAGAAGCTCATGGTTATTTCATTGCTGACAGTGGGATTTGGTGTGGGGAATGAGGAGTGGACATTGGGACAATGATAGCTATTGAGTATATTGTACCACAACTGGGCTTCACCAGTAAGACAAAAAATCATTATGCCAAAAGTAACATGAGGGTGGAAGATGGGAATGTCTGTCACATCCCACAACCTGATTTCCTCTCTAATGTGTTTTTGGCCAGCTGCCACAGTTGCACCTCACACAGCAATTCTGGTGTGCATTATCTCACTTCCCTCTCATTCATTTCTATCTATAAACTGCATCTTCAGATGAATGAAAGGCTGTTTCTTTGTTTTCATCATTGGCAAAGGTTTTTGTCATGTAGCTCTTCCCTGTGTTTTCTCCACAGGACAGGTCTCCCTAGATTTTGACCATTGTCTAAGATGTTCAACTCAACTATGCAAACCAAGGAGGGCATTTTATGATGTTGGTTTTTCTCACTGATGATTTCCTAGCCCTGTTTTAGCAGGTATCCTTTTTTTCCAAGAAAAAATATAAGATTTTATACACTGTAATACAAATTATCAGCTTATTAAGTGGTACTTCCAGGTTATAATAGAGATTTATTGTTGAGAAAATTTAAGTTAAGATCATGCTGATGATACCCATGGGCAAAGAAAAGACAAGCATGTAAGAAGAGTTCAGAGATTGTATAAAAAACATGCTGTTTTTTCAATTATTAAAATCATAGGGGCAGGGGGGAAGAGGGGAGAGAGAAAGAGAGAATAATGTGATAAAAGGGATGTTCCTGGTACTGATCAGACCTTGTGCTTCCTTTTCTAGTTTTTATTTTGTGATCATAGCATTAGGTCTTCTTTAAGTTACATGGATTTCTTATGAAGGTCAGGTCATATATTATTGTAAACAGCTGTGCTTGAACAACTGCTGGTGTTTATAACTAATGGATATGTTATAATAGTAAGATATGTACTTAAAATATAACTGCAGTATTTTTTCTTTAAAAGCACATATCCAGTGCTAGGGATTTAATTCTGTACCTTTAGTTCAAAGTAAATCTTTGCTATTTCAAAGATCAAGCTCTTAATACTCAGAAACTGCCTTTCAAAATATTAGTGTGAGAAGTAAATAGTTTTCTGCAACTCACAGACTCTAATACTAATCTAAGTTTTCCCAAAGCTCCATTATCTGATACAATCAGCAAGCAGCTTTTTTGCTTATCTGCTTTTGTAAAAATTCTATGCAGTAAGTTCTTTCTAATATTTCCTGGCTGCAGTAGGGAGAGAACCACCTGTAACAAGCCATCTAACCAGCAATGAACAACTACACCAGTTTTCATGTCCTTGTAATGTTTTATGTCTTGCAAGGGTAAGGGCTCAGTTTCCACAAGAGCTGCACGTTTATAAAACATTTTCTGTTGTCTGTAAATCACAGGTAGAAATCTTAGCTTCTGTTACAAAGCAGCATTTAATGATACACAGATGTTATCTTTGAGGTAATGCATGTTCTATAAGCACGTTAAGTGTAGCTGAAAACCAGAGAGATAACTTTATAAAGCACTTTTTAAGATCCATCCATCTGCAGATAATAATTGGAATATACCACTATTTAGTATTTAGTATTTAAAAGAGCATTCAGATTTGGAAACAGAAATTATTTGATCAGTTTAAGGTGTCCCAAAGTGATCCTTGACTTCTGCACTGAGCGGCTAGAGTGTAGTACAGGGAACAGCCCTGCTTTGTAAAACACTTTCAGCTTGCAATCAATAAAGTAGAAAGTAAGAACTGAAAGTACAGGGAAGTAAATTTACTTGTAAATGTCTCAGTGAAATTTGAATTCATGTGCCAGCTGTAATACTCCATTTTGCACTGAAATAATCAGTGAGTCCCATATCAAAATATTAGGCCTTCTCCAAGCTAAAGAAAAGCCAGGGAAATTATTCACAAATGTTTGCATGAATTCTAATTTGCTTTTCTATTCAAAAGTGTTCACACCCCTTTTGGTGATTAATCCTTGAACATTTGTGCTAATGGACATCTGCCCACACAAATGTTTGGCTTTTCACTAAGTGACAACTTATTTTATTTGCAAATAAGGTATTGGTGCCCTAGTAGGCACTCACCATCCAGTCAAAGAGTAGGAGCACTGCCACATGATTTAGGATACTAATCTTATATAATGAGTTGTGAATAGGCTAAGTTATAGAGAAATTAAGAGTTGAGGAATATTACATGAGTAGAAATGTTCTATGGATAAGTGTTTGGCATGCCAAACTAAAAACAAAAACAAAAACAACCTCAAGCAAAAGAACTCCTGAAACAAGTCCAAAAACCCAACTCAAAACCTAGGCTGCTGTGAAAATAGGAAAATAGCTGCTTTCAAAGGACTGCTTTCAAAGTGATAATATTGGTCAATGTGCTAATCCAGGGGAAACAGGAAACGAGCTGATATCCCATTCTCAAATATTTTATAGACTTTGCAAGAAAGAAAGATTTTAAGGAAAAGTTTGACAAGGGCTATTGGTTGACAGATATCCCAGAAAGTTTTCAATTCTGGATGCTAAATAATTACTTGAATGCAAGAACTTAAGACTTACTTGGCTCAACAAGCTAAAAGTAGCAAGTAACTCGTGATTGCATACATATCTGTGGGAAAGTGCCAAGTTGAGATTCTTTTTTAATTCAGTTTGAGACTTGAGTTTGGATTGTTCTGGACAAATGCATGCTCTCTCTAATCCATGGAAAATGACCCTGTCTAGCAGAAGCTATAGTTTCAATGAATCAATACCTTTGGAGAAAAGTGTATATTTTTCATTAAGGCTTCATCACAGAATTTTCAGCTGCAACTCTGAGCTTATTGGTAATTCTGTAAGTACATCTAACAAATAATAGCTTTAGAACTTGCAATTTTCAGTGGCCAGCTCTCAAGTAGTAATTATTTTTTTCTCAAGACACATCAGATCTCTACAAACTTGCACACTTTAACATTGTCTTATAGATAATCTAGTGCCATTTAATTTCCTTCTTGATTGATTTCAGACATCAGGAAAGGTCAGGCCTAATAAATGTTTGGATAGGTAAATTCCCAAAAACCTGAGTCTGAGCAGGTTGTGGTGATTCCGTATACTGGACTCACACCTCAGCAGGGGGTGTTAGGTAGAACTTTCCACAACAGCTTGTAGTCGCTACTGTTCCTGCAGTTCTCTGTTGTCAATATGATATTAGCTATCATACTTTAATCAAACTTCCACTGAGAAATAACAGCAGGCCTAATTCTGCTCGTGTTGAAATAGTCAAACTGATTTTAGTGGAGGCAGAATTAAATTATAAACCACTATACACCTAACAGTTCCTGCACAATTTCAGTTTTGTAGATGATGTTTGCTTTTTGTCCTTAGTCATTGGGTCGTGTTATGTCCCTTTAAATGGCTCCCCTCTTCTACCCTAGAGGTAATTGTGTGACAGATCAAGTTGCCTCTTTGCCATATCCAGCCTATGACATGCCCTCATCTTTGCTTGAGGAGTTCTAGGCTACTGTATCACCATCACTCCTTCTATTGTGGACACAGCATCTTCCCAGTCCTCAGCAGCACTTAGCGCAGTTTCAATTGGGATAGAAAAGAACCACAAACAGAAGCTCAGAGAAAGCCAAGGTGTAATTACCATTAAGCCTGCCTGCATAATTCAGTAGCATTTACAGTACTCTACTCGATATATTTAGCAGTGAAGTTGGTGGACTGTTTTGCTTATTCTTGCTTCACCTTTGTGAAGCTGCCTTGATCATGTGTCTCTCTCATCCAGCTGTGTTTAACATCCACAAATGTCTAATATTAAATGTGACAGGCAACCCTGCATTCTGCTCTTATGTTATGGTGCTATCTGCAAGGGTAGGACAAGCAGTTTTTTGCACTCCTCCTTTTTTGCTCACTCTCCTTTTGGTAGCTGGTCTTTGTAATCAGTTTATTTTCCTTTCTGCCCACTGCATAAACCCAGTATTGTGCAATGTGCAATGAGGAACAAGGGTGGCACAGACTGCTCCTGTGTGCTCCCTGCCATTCCAATTCTCTTGTTCATTAAAAGCTCCTGTTGACTTTAAATCAGCTCCACAGGGCTTTGTGTTGACAGAAATTTGCCCAGAGATAATTTGGCTGAATTTTGTTCCAGACTTCAAAGAATTTTGCACTTGTACATGTAGTTCAGACAGAATTATTGATAAAGTTTGAGTGGAATTAAGAAAAAGTGCTGCTGCAGCCACAGCTATAAATTCTGAACCTGTAATGTGTCATGGATATTGGGGTTTATGCCTGATTTTACAGCTCCTCAAATCTTTATGAAACCAAGTCATAAACATACTATTTGTTATCAATTTTTGCCCATTTTTGGATTTCAAATTTTACTCAGAGATTTTTGTGTGAATTTTTCCTACAGGTACTTCAGTCTGAAAAATATTCTTCACAGTCAAAAAAGATAAATCCTAGACATTTAACATACAAGAAAAAAACTCACCCTTATATTGAATTAACAACCAAATCTGAATGAGCAGAGTGGGAATGGGGGGAGGGAAGGAATAAATTGCCTTAAAGACTTCATTTTAAAATGAAAACTTGAGGTATTTCAGAAATGTTGAGATGGTAGTTAAGCAACCTGAGTCTCTGTTGAGAAATTCGTAAATGGGATATCAGTTTAAATCAACTCTTCCCTAGGAAAAATTGTTTCCAGAAATCACAATAGAAAAAAAGAGAAAGATCCTACAGACTTGTGCTGTGATCTATTTCTAAAACATGGGACAGGTGATTCCAAGAAGAGAACCAAAAAAGTTTGACATAAGGCTCCTCCTGTGGAGAGGGAGGAAGAACAAGCCTCCCAAGAATAAATATCATTAAACATTTGCTACAGCTGTGGGGAAATAAACTGGAAGTGGAGTGGGAATCTTCTCGGGGTTAATTGTCATAGAAGATTTCCATCATAAAGTCTTGCTAGTTAAATAATTTTAAAAGAATGATTAAATGCAGTGGCCAGACAGATCACTGCACACACTTGTTTATAGTCCACAAGACCTCTCCTGTGATGACGTTTACATAGTTTATTTAGATATTTCCAACTTTGATAACTTTGATCTGTGGGACAACTTTTTTCCCAAAGAAATTTTGAAAATAAAAACCTCCAAACAACATCCTCTGCCAAAAATCCTAAAAATTCCTCTCCATCCCATATGCTAATATTAAAACAGTACTTTTAACTTAATGAGATATACTATAGTTCACAGTTAAATTTAAATAGCATAGCATATCCAAATGGGGTTGACAGCTCATGGGATAACTGAGGCTTTTAACTGCAGAGGTTACTTGATTTGTCTAGCTGGCATGGGTAGAATCAACAGCTGGAAAGCCTGATGGGATTTTACCTCCTTGCTAAATGCTGTATTTGCCCTTCCTATCTGCTCCTCCTTTTCATGCCACTGGTGCAAAGGGACAACTTTTCACGAGCAGGGGGGAGGTGCTGGGGAGAGCCCTCACATGGGCTGTGCAGAGTGAGACCCCAGACCCTGTGTGATGCACCAAAGCCTTCAGCAATCACTTGCTTCTTCCTGTTTGCATATTTGAAGAGTGGAAAACGCACACATAGCCTTTAGGTGTTAACTCTGCGTGTGGGAGCCTGGCAGACAAAGACAGTGGGATGAGGAGAACCCAACACTCACACATGGATGTAATACAGTTAAATTCTTCATTGCTTTTTCGCTAAGACACATCTGGTTGGCAGTTCCTCTGAGACAGTTCTCCATTTCCCCAAAGCAGAAGTGATATCACTGTTGGTCACTAACAGTCTGTCCTATCAATGTCTGTGGAAGTTGAGCTGCAGGAAGATGAACCCCCCTCAATGGTGAATGGTATTTTACTCAGGCACTGTTAGGCTCATTTTCCCTATACAGCTCCAGTCATTTTGCAGCACGTCACCAGTTTTTTCTTGTGTCTGCCACAGCTGCCAGGTAAACCCAAGAGCCCCCCCACATCGAAATCTCTCTCTTATCCTAGGGCAGTGTATCACTTTGATTCCTCTTTTGTGATCACAGTTGATCTTAAGGGCCAAAAAGTCACCGAGTCATACAACTTAAAAATTTTATCACTACCATTCCAGGAGGAAGGTCTTAAACACTTTCCCTCCTACAAAAATAAATTACAAAGCAACTACTATGATCTGAAGAATATAGCAAACTTTGTCTCCAAATAAAAAGAAGAATGATGAAACGATTGTAAAATATTTTTAAGCAGCCAGTTCATGTCTGTAATATATCTCCTTGAAAAACACATTAACATATTTCCTCCCATAAATAATTAAATTCCAGATAAATTCCTATGAGAATAAATTCTCATCAAGGCGAGCAAACAAAATCCAGCCTTAAAGCAGTATAGACTTTGACATTTTGTGGCAGTTTATGTACCTGGTAATGAAGATATGATACAAGATACTGTGGGTGGTACAGTGAAGAAAAATACACATTGTCATGTTTCAACTGCATAGGACAGCAATCCCGCTGCACTGAATTCTGTGCCACCTACTTCCAGGAAACAATGTTCCCTTTATTTTAAACCTAATTATTTAAAGACTAAATTGTCCTAAAAAACTACTTTAAAAGTTAACCAAGAGATACAGAGATTGTTAAATAATATAGATCATGAAATCCTAAACAACTTCTGATAAGTCTTGATACAAAAGTTGCTTTGTTTTGTCTTAGCACTGCACTGAAAACAAAATGTACTGTGAGTAGATTTTAAGAAGAGTCTCTTTCAAAATATAGTATGCAATAAAAAACAGTGGCTTTTGTACATACACAAATCTTAAAACCTTTTCCCTGTGCTGGCAGTATATGAATTATCATACAACTGTTGTGTGGTTAAGAGCAATGTTTTTTACTTTTTGCCATTCAAAGTGCATGGCAAAACCTTTTTGCCTCATCACCACATTCTCAGTAATTGGTTTTGTTTATACCATGCAAAGCTCACTGCTCTTTGGCTTCTTAATTAATGCAAAGATTTAAATCTACCTTTTCACACTGACAATTTGATAAACTGTTTCTGATTTTGATGGGAAAATAGAAGGTATTCAAACCCCCACAAAGAATCAAGATATTTCTGACAGTGCAGCATAATGCTAACAAGTACTAGTAGAGACATCTTTAAGTGCACAGATCAGAACTAGAAGCAGTCCCATACTAGCAGTGACTGAGTTGAGGTGGGAATTTGCTGATCTGGGTTATTCAAACCAGATGCGTATACATTATAAATAGATGCTCTTCTGGCTTAGGGCAACTTTCTGCACACCCTATTCAGCAGAGAATGAATTCAGACTGACAAATGTCCTTAAAATACCAGTAAAGGAAATTACTCATAAGCTTCCTAGCAACTTCACCAAACATGCTGAGAAATCATGCAGCAAGGATCTCAACAAGAGGGAGTGTGATATCCACCCAAACACTACAAGAGCTGTGAGGAGCAGTTCCTTAGCTCACGATTTACTGCAGCTACCCAGCTGGCCTGATGTGGTGGGATAATTTCCCTGGCCATTATGGTTAGGGTTTGCCTATTTCTTCCCTGAAATCCTGGATTGTGGACAGCTTCTGCAGACCTAATATGTTTGTGGCTTGAGGCACATACGAAACACAAGTGTAGAAAGTGGCCAGAATTTCACATTAATGCAAAAAACTTGCTGGCAAGCAGCTGTGTGAAGTGGAGCTAGCTGGATATCTCAGCCACAAAAAGGTGAGATTTCTTACTGGGAAAGAAATAGACAGTGTGAGATATTCACAGTGGTTTAGGACCACACACAGTTTTATTTCTGTGTCTAACACTGTGCTGTCACTGTCCCAGTATTTGGTGTCTGCCCTGTGCTATAAACTTATCTGATTCTGCCTTCTGGCAGGATTAGTTTACATTACCATGGCACTGTAAATCTTCCATTTTCAGGGCAGTTGTGGTAAAGTGAAATTACTCAATCCATTGAAACTCAAAAAAGATATTTCAGGTTCCGTGTGCGTTTGAAGAAGTTTTTCAATTTTAACAAAGTGGCTTGGGTTTCTGAGTCTGAGCATAATTTACACTGGTTTTGATTCATATTTTTCTCACATGTTTGAATTTCCTGAACCAATTTTAAGTTGTGCTTAACACTGTAAAGATGATCTTAGCCTACAGTAGGTATCCTTTGTATTAGATTGTTATGCAGCTGTATAGGCTAGGAGGATTTAACAAGAATCTTCAGTGTAACAAGCATTTACAAGTTTCTAAATGAGTAATTGTTCAATTATTAGATTATTTTAGCCACTTTTCATCATATTGTTTATGCAAATTTGTTCACTACTTAAACCTATTAGGCAGATGTTTTCCAACAATACAGTGTGGCTACCAAGCCCATATTTTGTATAGATTCTTCAGTGATCACCTTGGAAGTCACTTGCAGAAAAATATTCAACAATGTATAAAATATCTCTCTCAGTTCACTATCTTCTCCCATATTCTCACTAGGGGGAGGTGTATATTCTGTAGAGTTATTTGTTTTGAAAAAGTTTATATTTGATGAAATTGTTTTACCTTGAGCATTACAGAAGCAGAAGTCAGTTTGTTGCTATGTGTTTCTTGTGATAGAGACAGTAAAATAAATGAAGTGGGCACTTGAAGTAAGAAATAAGAGTATTATACCTGGGGAAGAAAATTTCATTTCCAGGTGAATTCCACAGAAATTTTTATTTCAAACTTCCCTTCTTCCACAATAGGCAAATTTGCCAGGCATCACTTTCATCTCAGAATTTTAGTGAGAATGTTTTGAGTTTTAATGTGTCAAACTCCAAAGGCAGAGACTGAATCTCAATCAATCAAGATTGAAAGTTTATGGGAAATTTGAGCTTAAGGCCTAAAGACTATTGTCCAGTTACTCTTATCCAAAAAATGGTGAATGAAGGTGTTTCATTCAGTTTGACAGCAGTGCAATTTAAGAAATAGTAATTTTTTTTATCTACATAGATGAGAACTTTATCATATGCTGTGAAATCCAACCTGAAGTAGACTTTCTACCGATATTTTTGTAAATATTATGAAAAGTCTTAGAGTTTCAAGATGAAGGATGTGATTAAGTCTTGTGATGTTAGGCAAGATTTTGAACCTTTATTCAGCCAGTTCTAATTCTGAGTCTTCTAAATCTCCACTGCTGAAGTACCCACTACCTCTGTGAAAGCCAGAAACTGCAGAAAAGGTCAGCATCTCTTCCCTGCCTCTCACATGTCATCACTGCACATCAGGTCCTAGAGGGCTCAGGATGGCCAGCTGGCTATTGACACGTCAGTTTTGCTCTACAGTTTATGGGTTTATTTGAGCCAGAAGGGATAGGTAGAAGAGAAATGAGTGAGAAAAATGTAAAATATGCAAATTAATTTCAGACACATTGTCTTAAATAGGTAATACAGGATGACTTGATTTTCTTACTCTGCAACTCCTGTCTCTTTTAAGAAAAGCTCCACAGGAAGCAGGCAATGTAGTTGATTTTGTCAGTGAGCTGGACAAGAGATGCACCAGCTCCTGAGGGCTGTGAGAAGGCCTGAGTCTGCCAGCAGCTTGGGGCATGGCATAGATATCTTACAACTTATTTACCCTGGTGTTGTGGATGACCCTTTCAATATTTTCTTCATCACTTATTTGCTGTAGTTTTTCAGACCATGTGTATGATGCCAGAATTGCAAGCAACTGGAGGCAAATCATGAGCCCATGCCCAAACAGTCTGCCTGTTAACACTTTTAGGCTGAGGTGTGGCAAGATGTTAACCACAGCACATTGATGGTTGGCTAACAGTGAAAGCAAAGCTTACCTTCCTGTAATCTTACACAAAGAGCGCAAACAGGCAACACAGCTTCGTATTTCTGGGTGAAAGATGTCAAAAATACTTTTAGAGCACAGTATATGGGAGCCAGCTTCACACATATGTGTGTAAAAAGGAAAACAGACTTTCTTCTGACCTTTGCAGTACTGCCTCGAGCGCCTTAGCAGCAGACTGAACCCATTCAAGTGCCTCCATCAGACAAAACCACACAAATGCAAGCTCTTTAGGAGAGGAAACTGTAAGACTTATGTCTTTCTACCTCTTCAGCAACAAATATAAAGTGCTTTGACTGACACATGTTCATACAGGATAAAAACACTGCAGAATGTGCACAGAACCCAAAACACTTTTCACCACAGACCACAAACACCTCCTTCAACACTAAATTAAAAAGGAGGTTTAACATATTGCCTCTCCATTTTGGAGATTAGGTTTTTCCTTCTAATGTCTTGCCCTTATTTTGTGCTTAGCTTCAGGCTTTCAACAGAGCCTAAACTCCAAGTGCTGCAGGAGCCACCAAAGACACTGTCCAGTTGCTGTCCAAGCCAGTCAGGCAGATGCCACAGTTAATGAGGACATTCCTACATCTGACTGTAAATTCATGAGCAGACCTCCTGTGACCAAGCTGAAATATAATCAAAAGTCTATGAAATGTTGCTCTCTTTGAAGACACCTGTGAAAGACTGAGCCCAGTGGACAAGTTTCATCCTCTTGGCTTTCAGATCAGCACTAAAAGTTCTGCTGTAACTTTTCTGCTTTGCTAGGTTATTCAAATCTGTACAAAAGCAGCTTATATCAAGGGGCAATGAGGCAGTCTGGAGGTTTATAGGCCACTTGTGTGAGAAATATGCTAATAAATCAAAGATTTTAGTAATTTTAATGAGTTTCATTTTTATGATGTCACCTAATAACCCATTTAAACAAGGATTAGTAGTGTCATACAGAAACTCCAACTTAATGACTAGCTGAAAATTAACAGAATAACATTTATCTAATGAAGGTATAGGACTAGTTAGTAATTCTATAGCAGGTGTGTGGTTTTGTTTGAGAAATGCATACATAATTTTTGGATGAAAACATTGGCTTTTCATATGAAAATTTGAGTTTTAATATAAATGACTGGGCCTGGTTGAAATGTCCTTGGAGAAGAAAAAAAAGAAAAAACCCGAATATCTGAAAACCAATGTTTTGTCAAAATTTCAATTCCAGTAGTTGCAGCTGAATTTTTCTTTGCTGAGATAGATTGACTCCGGGTGGAATTTGTGAAGATACTTTCTTATAGTAAGTAGAGAAAGAGTTTAACTTTGCTCCCAAGCTAGGAAACTCCCATATCATCTTCCACCAAGAATTGGTTTTAGACAAGGGTTCTTGCTCTCTGTGAGAAGCCATCCACCACTGCTGTGTACCAACATACCAAAATGTCCACTCACAATAGATGGATGGCACAGTGGCTGGCAATTGCATTTTTCTACTGTAGACTTGTTTTCATTAATCAACTGAAAAATGCAAGGGAGCAGTTAGTCAGGAAAGAAGCTCTGCCTTGCAGCTGTGACAGTCTGCCACGACACATCTATCCTGTTCAAGCCCCCGGTTACAATTTCTTTCCCTCCGTATGGTATAAATATTTAGTACTTTTGATGTCACTGTTTCAAATTAATTGATTTACACTATTTAAATATGCAGGTATTCCTTGCCTCTGATGTATTTTGAAGGAAATAATATATCTTGACCCTTCATCAGTGCATTGTTTTTTTAATGACAAAACAATAATTTATTGATTTTTTTTATGATGACTGGAACCTAGCAGCCTTAAACACCAATTCAAGTATTCAATAACACTTATAATATCCTTGTCATTCTCAGCACCATGAGGGTTTACTGGATGTTTAACTTCCTTGTTGATGAAAATGAGAACTGCTTTAGAGTTCAATTTCTCTGGAAAAATCTGGTCACCTCAACAAAAGAATGGTTATGTTGCTCTGAGACCTTCCCTCTGCAAGATTTTCTAGTTTACAGCACGTTTTCAGATTTTCCAGTCTTTGTGAGTCTAGTGATTAACTACACACACTTCAAAAAGAGTTTCTATAGTGTCAGTGAGTGGGAATGTCAAATGAGCTGTAAAAGAGGAAATATTTTACTTGACTCTAATGTGGTCAGAATCTGCTTGTTTGCTCCATATTGTTGCTGAGGTAATCTCTGAAAACAATTGATATTTGTAATAGTTTTAAGTAACGTTAACTGTTGCAACATCATTTTAGTGTCTTTCCAGTCAAGGTTTACTACTGTTTAATGGATTTGCTGCCAAACTGATTCAGGAAGTAAGAGGGATAAATATAAATTTTCTCAAGATGGTTTTATTTCAATCTTGAAAACATCCATACCAAAACATGCAAATGAGCCCTGAACATGTGGCAAATCTGTTGTGAAGATCAACTAAGGTTCTTACAGAGGAATTTTAGAGTCAAGAATGTCATCTTTGAAACAGAAATTCTGTTCTTGAAGCACCACTTTATTTTATTGCACTAGGTATTGCCCTTCTTTCATTGTCCTAGCTAGTTATCACGTCCCTGCTGTTCTTCTGCAGCCCTGCTTGTAAGCTACCGCCTGTGGAGGGTGTTAGGAAGAGCCTGCTTACTTGCTTATGCTGTGCCTAACTGCTCTGCAAAGAAAAAACCCCACCTTCTGTACTGGTAGTCTATCACTTGGGGCCAAGATGAGAGGGGAAAACCTCCTTTGAAAACCTCTAGGAATGACACTAGTGATAGAAAGATTTTTGCAAAAGGGAAGAGGTTGTAATGTCGTGCTTTGAGGAAGGAGGATTTAAATAAAAGAAAACTAACAAAAAGGAACAGGCATGACAATGGTTAAAAAAAACACTGAGAAAAATTACCGTTCAATGTAACACTCACAATAAAAATTTTCTTTCTTTTCTTCTAAAGCATGAAATGCTTTTGCAGACTGCTTTAGAAGTAGTAAAGATACATTCCTACAGAAACAATTATGATAAGCAAAAAAAAAAAAAANAAAAAAAAAAAAAAAGAGGAACCAGAGACCTATCAGAAATGAAACTGCCCAGTATGAAGTCCAGCATGAACTGGATCTCACAGAGAGAAGAAAGAAGAGAGTGGAGGTATATGTTTGACCTTTTAAAAATTATTACATACTATATTATCCAGCAACCATTTTAAAATAAAGGAGGTAAGAGCTGGGAATAAAAATTCAACAAGTGGCATGAAGACAAGAGTGTTTCTTGCTATATATCCCAGTGAAAGGAGAAGCTGAATGTACATGATGTTGTGATAAGGAGGCAGCCCACGCACTTCTCCCACACTAAATGTTTTACAGTAAGAATGACACAATAGTAAAAACCCGATGCTGCACCCTACAGTATAACTGAAAGGAAGAGCAAACATAAGAAGAGGGGAAGGTAGTTTACACTAACATTATTCTAAGGGAGCAGGACAAAGTTCTGACTTTTGATTTTGATTTTCCATCAACATAAGACTTAAAATGCAGACTCATATGGTTGTGTCTTCATTCTGGCTTTTGGTTCTGGTTTTTTTGAGACAGAATTTGGCCCACCCAAGCAAAGAATAGAAGGTGAAAAAGAGGTTCCTGGTGTTTGAAAATTCATTTGACAGTTCTTCCCACTATCTGAAGATATTCTCCATGCTTCATGGAATTCACTTTGCAGTATTGACCCAGGCACAACTTCTGTTAGTCGTAATTGTAGTCTTCTGGTTGTGGGTTGTAGTTCTTAAGAATTTTTTAACGTGTATACTTTTCCTTGGCAGGATGTGAAGCACAGCTGGATTAAAAAAATAAACAGTTTTGAAAGTATCATTTGTTTTCACGCTTCAAAGAGCAGCTTCAGTTAGAGTGTTATTGTGCCTGTATGTGCAAGCATAATCAACGTTTCTTCTGGTGACTTAATATTATATTGCCTTTTTAAATGTCTTTTAAAACGGTTGATGAAATCATCTTAATTAGATTATTTGCTTTAACATCTGCTGCTGTTGTCATTTCATTTTCAGTATTTTCATTTGGTGGAAAGATTTTTCTATTCCATCTTGCAAAACAACAGAATATCTATGTGTACATATGTAACTGTAGAGTATTTTTACATGCATTGTACATGTATTTTTAGTACACTCTGCTCCTTCAGCTGTGCTTGGGTGACCTGGTAAGCTTCTTTTCCTTGTGTCTGCATGATCATGATGCACAGCATGGGGGGACTTTTGTAACATGATAAAAGAGCTGTGAAATCTCACATTTCCTTGTAGAAATAGAAAAAAAATCTGTCTCACCATGACTAAAGATTCTTTTGTAGGCTACAAAAAATCTTTTAAATAAACACTGAAGGGAATAGGACCATAGCCTACTGTAAATGTAGGGCAAATTAAGGTAAGCTTCGAGTAGATCAATATTTAGAGTTTAGAACTGCTTCCTGTTATTCTTTTGGCTTATTTTCAATCCTTTTTTAGACTCAGTCAGCTGCTGAGATGTTTCCTTTGTGTGAGACTTTTGGTTTTGATGAAGAGCTTCTCACAGTCCAGTAGCATGCACTGGAAGCAAATCTAGGAGCTGAACACCAGGGAAATACATAGGCTGGAAGTCAGGATGCTGAGACAGTTCTGTAGTCTCGGGAAAATTGGCCGTTTCCTTCAGAGGGTAAACAGCAAATGTATGAGCAACTCTATTATATACATTCTAATGAGCATCTGGATCTCACCTTCTGTGTAGTAAGAAGCATTTGCTTCACGCCTGACCCTAACCTTCTGACTTAATAAATAAATTAAAACGATATCCTATTACTGTACCGTGACGCAGATTCTGTGCAGAGGCAAGGGCAAAACCCCCACATGCTAGCATGCGAATTATTCCACATCATTTATTAGAAAAGCCTAGATGGCACTTTCTTATGAAAGGGATTTTTCTGTTTACTTTTTAAAAGCTAGAATCTGCACAGTATAAATTGAATAGGCCATAACAGTGAGAATATAGTGCATTCATTTTACCTAATACCAACCACCACAGACCATATAAATAAAAGAGAGCTATGTAGTCCTACTTCTTCTTTTCAATAAAAGAAGGTGCATTTTCCCTTTTGGGAGAATTCAGATTTTCTGAAAGGAGTTACATGCTTGTCATTCACTCTGTACCAGCAAATCTAGAAAACAGCCCAATGTCATCTTTTTCCCCTTCAATTTAACTTCAAGGCAGTTCAGTACTTGTTTTCATCTTACCTGTAAATAGCAACTACTTGTAACAATGTTGTAAGTAGGTGCTAACGAAAACAAGTTTGCAAATCAAGGACATCCCGTTTGTTATCCTCTGCACAGGCATGCATATTAGAGTGATAGATGGGGTTTGGGTGGAGTTCGGTTTGGTTTGTTACAGCCTATGGATCGCGCAGCACCGAGAGGAGCATGGCGCCTGTTGTGTGACACTTATTTCCAGGGAAGACGAGAGCTCCAAGTGTCTGACATAGATGTTGCTGTCTCATCATTTAAGCAAGCTTGCTTCATCATTCCCTTAAGAGCAGTGTGGGGATCAGCATAGGCCGTGAAAGTCTTTTCAAGACTGAACATTTTCATGTTACTAAGCATAGACTTAGAAAATTTGTCCCTGCTGAGCTCTGTGCTGCTCCATGTGCTGCTAGCTGGTAAACTAAATACAATAGATCTGCTTATGTAGCCAGCAGTGCCTGGAAACACTAGACAAAATTATTGAAATAATTCTATTTTTTTTTCACCATTTGTTCCTACTTCTAAATACTTGCTCTGTTTCTCCAGAACTCCAACACAACATCCTCTCTCTCCCTCTTGCAGGAGAATAATGAGGCTGAATATCCACTCACAGAACTTTCACAGATCTCAATCTTCCTTGCTGACATCCATTGGATGGATATCCAGAGATATCCATTGTGATTGCCATTGCCACTCGACACCTGGGAAAACTTTACCCTAAAAGCACGGTTTGGGATTCAATAAAAAAATGAAAATGGGAAAAAGAAGTGGTGTCTACACAGTGGAAGGAAGAGCTTCCTCCTTCACTGGAAGAAGTGGAAGAGAAGGACAGCAAAGAGGCTCTGCAGAGCACACAGAGCTCCACAGTATGTTCCAGTGCATTCCCTTTTGCACACGTACATACATCCTACCCTTCTGCAGAGCTGCAGAGTTGTGGTCTTTGCTTTAGGGTGGGGTTGGTTTGTATTTTGGTTTTGTGTTTGTTTTTGATTGTTTGCGATTAGCAACTCGATAGGTATAGAAACATGGTTATTTTCTCATGAAGGACTAATTCAAATTTTTGATATATAAAAAATGTTACATAATTACTTCAAAGTTTCACAGATAAGAAATAAGGTTGAGCCTTAAAGCAACATCTTTTTTCTTGTATCTAAGTTTCTTAAACTAACCATAAATGTCACTCTAAACCTAATCTAAGGATTTGAGGATTACAGGTGCTGATTACTAGATCTCTAGGCTTGAAACTACAATGAATCTTTCATAGAAGAAAAGGTATTCATCACTTAAATGAAGTCTTACAAGAAAAGGCAGAAGATCCATGGAGTTCCAGTAGGCTATGAGAAAGTAACGGCAAATTACTTTAACCAGAATGTCTGATGATATTTTACATTTCAGACTACATTCTTAATAGGGCAGTTACCAGTAGTTGTCATGGTGGTTTTAAGGTGGCATGTTAATCTTAACTTTGTTCATCTGCTGTTTCCAGTCTTCACCACAATATCTCCCTCTAAATAATCTAAATTTCTCCTTGTTCTGCTTATGTGTGCTGAAGAAGATTTAAACTGTGATTCATGTTTTAAGCATTAGAAGTCAAAATAGAAAAGACTGTTTCTAACAGAAAGGTAGAGGAAAGGGCAGCAGAGAAGTCAAAAGGATGTCTGATATGGTCCTACAATTCCAATTGGTGCAGGGAGAGGAAAACCATTACAGTCACAATTTAAAGAGAAGAATTAGTAGGAGGTGAGAGTCAAATATGACTGAACAATAAGTGAGTGGCTGTCTGGGAGGCAATGTCTTATATTTTATGGACTGAGAAATGTCTGTAAAGTAAGCTGAAGAAATCTGAAGAAAGCAACCAGCACTTACTGGAACAGGCAGTCTGCCTCTGCTGTTCTGAATCCATCGCCCCGTGCTCAGAAGGAGAAAAAGAATGAGTGTAGCATAGACTGCTATGAGTGTAGCATAGACTGCTATGAGTGTCACAAAGTAAGAGCATCTTAAGCTAATAATACAAACCACTGATGAGACAGGCTTTGAACTAGACCCAAATCATGTCATCTGTAATACTTGATGAAATGTGCTGATCATGGTGCATGAGAGAACACAAGGAAAGTATCGATATTACTTGTTGCAGAATCTCTGAGTGGCTGAGGATAGTGAGAAAATTATTTGGGGGAATGTGATGGATAATCCCTTGTCAATGAAACAAAAATGAAACCCCTTGTTTTCCTGATTTTTTTAATGTTTATTGCTTGTGCTCTTTTGACTGCTTTTTTTACAAGTAAGCAGCAGACCCAGTTTTATCTGTGTGACCTAAAACCTGTACTCCACAATGACCACAGATTTGTCAGCACAATGTACTTTCCACCTCCTGGATCCATGCAATAGATCTTAATTTAAAAAAAAAAAACTAAAGGTCTTGCTTTCTAAAACCTTTTAGGAAAGAGCAATTCAGTCAAGGTGGAGATCTTGACTTGCCCGAGGCAGTAGAAAAGTCAGATAGTTTCTGCTAATTCAGAAATGAGACAGTCATCTGTCTAAACGTACTTCCTGCAAGGTGGCTGATAAATAATTGCTGAAAAGGCTTTCATGTCTAAAAGAGGTTGAAAATCTTGCAAGTGATCAGCAGCCCAATCCATGAAACTCAAATGGTGACGACTAGGCCAAGCACGTGTCCAATCACATAAGGGACAAACTGGTACAGGGAAAATGTATATTATTACCTCTACATGTGTTGGTTCTGTAAAGAAAAAATAGATTTATGGTGGTAGACTAATATGGGAAATGTGCCTTCTCATTATGAATGTGATAATGAATTACTATATGGGTACTGCAAACACCATTTTAATGGTTATGCTGCTGTTAAAGGACTCTGCAGGACCACACACTCAGCTCATAAAGTTGGAAAGGCCTGTGGATGGATTCTTGTCAACCAGTAAGATTATTTTTAATTAATTCATTAAACTAACTAATACCTTAAATACTACAGGATTGATGAGTAAATGCTCTACATTAAAACAAGTTTGAAATACTAACTCCAAAATTAAAGGAGAAAAAACCAATGCAACATATGATAATGCATCAACAAATGATCTCTAGCATTTCAGGACTCCTATTTTATTGACAATTACAAATGAAATGGCTGCATTTTTTTAATTTAAAAGTTTACTTCTGTGGTACATATATTATATTTGATATCTTAAGTGAAAATATAAAACATTTAAGAGCTTCCTTAGGAAGCAAATTTTGGCCTGCAAGTTCTTTTCCAGTGTTAATAACAAAATTTTAGTACACAGAGCACAAACTCAGCCAGTCAAAACTAGCTGGCAAAAACATCAAAAATAACTATTAATTTCTTTCTCTTTTTTGCATTAGAATGTGACTGATATATCTCCAAGCACTGGCTGCAGAACCTTATGTCAAAAGATAAGCCAACTGAGAAAAAAGCTCATGCAAAAAAAAACAAGAACCCAATCAAAATCCAAATAATGTTTTTTTCCTTACCAAAACCCTCAATACTTATAAACTTAGTGCAAGACATTACTGTATAATTGAATGGAAATTGTGCTAAAAAGGACATCAGTGCAATGCCACCAGGATTCCCCTGACATTTTATATGCAATGTGTGTATCTCCTTAAGCTGTAAGGGAAAGTCTTCTGAAAAAGGAGAAGTTTACCAAGCGAAGGAAACATGGTACTATGGCAACACTTAGTTATTCTCCTGGGACATTTGGCTGATTAGTCTGATTAGTTCATACTCCACCAAATATGTGGTTAGAACATTTGGTTAGAGTGCTTTACTGTGGGTTTTCCAGATCAGTATTTGCCATTAATATCAATAGAAGACAAAATGAAAGCTTTCTCTGGACTGAAATACTTCTGTTTTGCAGGGAATTATTTTGCTGTTTCTTTCTAATTCATCTCACATATTTAAAATTCTGGTTCTCTATTGGTAATACAGGCAGATGTAACTGATAGGATGGTGTTGCTGTGGCTGCTAACTGGTAAAAAGAAAAGCTCAGTGCTGGGAAAGTTTTTTTTGCTGACAACCGCTTTCCAGAGCAAAGGTGTAAGACAAGAAATTAGTAGGATGATATCTTTTGCCTGAATGAGAGAGGTACCTCAAAAACTCTGAGTAAATTTTTAATAATTTAGAACCATTTTCCCCAGGAGAATATGACACAATGCATGTGAAAAGTTCACACGGATAATTTAGAAATATAGAAAATGGGTATAGGACAAACATTTTTTAAATAACTGGTTTACTGAGAATAAAATAAATGAAAGTATTCTTTCATCTGATAGAGGAAATAATGAAGTAAAGATCTGGAATAAAAGAAGAAAAGGAGAAAATTGAAAACATTAGAAAGAGAAGAACTTGCAAGAACTGCTGATATTGTAAAAATAAAGCTTCTACAGGGAGAAAATAATAAATAATAATAAATAATTAAAGGAGAGAGAAGGAAGTCAAGACAGAAGACAAGCCTTTTCAAAGGTTTTGCCAGGACTTGTTAAAAAAATGAGAGGAAATTATAAAATGAGTGAATAGAGAACCTGCTATACTAACAGTAGCTGAAAGGCTACCCCCTTACCATATTCAAACTGAGAAGGACCTTTCAGCCTGAAAATCATGAGTTTGTAACAAATATTTCAGCACATCTGCATCATGCATCTTTGGGAGCAAATGTAAATAAAGCCTAAAAAAAAAAATGACATATAGATGAAACCTAGTCCCACTGTGAAATACATAGTTTTCCATGTATATGGAGGAAATTTTCTGTTCTCACAGAAATCTCCGCACACCAGTTGTTTGTAGCCACCCTTTTTGAAAACATAACATTCAGCCTCTCAAACTAACCAAGCAACATTAACTCCTGGAATGTTCCTAATTCTTTGTTCTGAAAAATATCCAACCATATGCCCATAACAACACTGACTACTGTGCTAACTCTACACTGAAAACAAAACTAACCTGTAGTTCCATATTATTGACCATTTTCTGACCAAGAGGTTAATGAAATTCCTGCCAGTGACTCATTTTTGTGCCCACTGTGTCAGCTCTGTTTTATTCACCTGTTTGTGAACTCTCTTACCTAAAGCAGAACTGTAAAATTATCAGGTTATAGCAAGTCACTTCCTTAATCAGCATTTGAAAAGTAACATTTTGTAAATGTAGTCCAGAGAATGGTGCCATGATTTCTGTTCAGGAATGGGAACTTGCCATGCTGAAGGTTTAGCATTGTGGGAATGCAGCCTGGTATTCTAGACTTGACTGAGATTTTGCCTTTCAGTTCCTGTGGTTTGTGCTCAAAACAGGAGCTCTCAGATCCCCCATCAGTTTTGCAGATTTCTTCACAATCATTTATTCACTCAGTTGGATTACTTGCTAAGAAAGTGTTTGGTATTGTAGGTACCACACAATGTAATCATCCACAATTTTAAAAGGGCATGGCATATATTTATTATTTTCAGAGGCAATGATCTAGAGATCCAGCAGCATCACATTACATGTTTCAAAAACAAGCTAAGCTTGTGACAGTAAAGACAACTACCATCTGCTACAACAGAAGATATTTGTTGTGTTCTCTAGTTTAAGAGAAAATACTGTCTATGGGAAGAGAGACTAAATTCCAGCATCTTTGTCTCCACACACTTCACTCAAGCAAATCTTCAATCATCCTCATTCAAATTTAAAAAAAAACTACATTTGCTTGTAAGTACACTAAATTACTTGGCTTAAGTACTTTTTTCCTTCTTTCTCAACAGAGGATGTCAACATGAAAGATGACAAATCATCTTAAATATTACTTAATCTTTAAAAATTACTTACAACAAGTCAATGCCCCCAAGAATAAAAGCATTTAATGTGGCAGAGCACGATGTAAGGGAAGCAATAAAAGGGAAACGCAGCTTGAACTGTAATATTGCAGGGTAACTTACATCTCCCTGCTGAAGGCAGCAAAGTTGCAGTTACCGAATGGCTAATCTGTTCTACTGTGTTTTAATCAGATGTTGGCATTATCTGCCACTAATTGCTTTTTCATTTCCACTTGTAATTATTCCATTGCATGTTTATGGTGAGAAGCTGAAAATGAAGCAGATCACCAAGAAAGAATTAATTGTTAATGAATAATCATCAGTAGGAAGCCAATTTCATTATCTTCAAAGAGGTAGCTAGAGATTAACTACTAACTGGGGTTCTCCTACATTCAGTGCATGACTGTAAAGTAATCACAAATAATCACACCCTTTAACTTCATCAATTAGTTTCTATTATGTGAATTGATACCCATTTTTGTTTTTGTTGTTTAATGTTAATGGTAGTATTCAAGCTGGGGAGTGCTAATTGGAAGGTGCTGTATTCAGTGGGCTCAAGCCCTAATTATTAGAGCATCTTTTTCATTAGCATATGATTCTATAAAGGATATATGGTGGTAGTTGCTAAATTCACCTTGTTATAAATGCATTATCTTTATCAATAAATTTTAGACTGTCACTTAAAATAGAATGATACATGCAAAGCTACTTTGTCAGCAATGCACAGTAGAATTCTGCTTACAAAACATGTCATCATTTAATGTTTCTGGAGAAATTCTCCATAAATCAACATGTCAAAAACAAAGGTTGCTTAGGATTTAAGCAATGGGTATAATAGAGTCAAGGTCTAAAAGTAATCAGCTGGAGTAAAAAAAGTGTTCAATACCAAGCAGAAGTTTAAAAAAATCACATCTGCTTCATCATTATTGCATAGATTGGTGGTCTGGTGAGAACTGGTGGCTCTCAGCTTTCCATTCTTTGCTACTGATTTCAGTTTAGTCCTCTGTGATGCCGAAAGCAACCAGAGAGAATAGCTCTCCTGATGCTTTTAGATGAATTCTGTATTACACTTGTATAATTTTTATTGAAAAATAGTAACAGAAGTAATGTCAGCTGTGTTATAGTTTCATTCTCTCTGTACTGCTGCACTCCTTGAAGCCTCTCATCTCACCCATGTGTGGGTGTCTGATAACAATGCCTGTAATTTTTACAACTTTGTACCTCTGCATGTAACACTCCCTGAACTTTGACCATAGAACAATTGTCATGCCTTCATTCTCTTCTGTTTTAACTGATTTAGGACAAGCCAGTTCTTAGACACAATTTTATTTCTCCCTGCAGCAGAGGACATAAGGCAACCCCACCTCCTGTGTCTGAAGAAACAAATACCAGTCGTAGTTTTGTTCATGACCCTCCTCAGCAGCCTCATTAATACTTTAACTGCAAAGGAGGACAATACATCACTGTTCTAGAAACCTAAAGTACAACTAAGGAAGATGAGCTCTTTATGAATGCCAGGTTTTCTGCAAAAAGAAACCATGGAACGTCACAGCAATCTTTTATACTCCTAACACACTGCATCTCACAGACTGTGCCAGGCAATGCCAGTAGTAAACGATTTCTGAAAACCATTATAATAAACACAGAAGTTTGACCTTTGCTGAGACGTAAGATTTGGCCTAAATGGAGTTTATCCATTCAACATGACCAGCAATTCTGGAAACTAGAAAGTTCCATTCCTGCCTGCAGGTGATAGTCACATCAAACCCCATGAAATACTGCAGAGCAGTTACAGTTATCTGCTGTCAATCATGTAACTAACCCTTGACACCTCTGTTAAGTAGCAATATGTTCCTTTCTTGTTGAAGATTGCAGTCAATGTGTTGTGACAGAGCTTGGATCACTGAAGTAATTTTCAGCCAAAATAGTCAAAAGCAGAAAAGGGAATTTTTTCTTTAAGGCAAGATATTTTTCTCAGCTATCATGACAAAGTGTGATATGCTGATGTCACTGCTGCCACAAAATATGCTTCAAATTGTGCATGTTTGCATTCAGAGTAGGGTAGCTCCTGTTATATTTCTTTTTTGGCACAGAATCTGATGATCTATTAAATAAATATTAATCCCTTGCTGCCTTCAAAGCTGTCTTTGCCATATTAGGATTTTAAATATCTTCATTAATTGCTTAACTACCTTTTCCTAAATTCCCCATGGGCTCCTTTGATACTAGTCACTCTAATGTGTTACCATGTGATTCATGGCTTCACTCTGCTATAACATAAAACATATTTTTAGCCAATTTTGTTCTACAGATGCCTTTAACAAAATGAAAATTCAACATTTTCAGACTCCAAAGATAAGCAGACCTAGAAAAGCCATTACAGTGCTACATTTCAAAGGATAGAAAGCACTCCTATCTCAGTTCATGTTTGTAGAAAATGTTTGTGCTCAAAACCATGGGTAAGAAAGCCGTACAGAAGTTTCTAAGACATACAGAAAAGATTACTGTGAAACCGGCAAAAGAAGCAATGGAACGGTTGATTATTGCAATATTTGTGAAAAAAATATTATATGGGGTGATTATACACATAAAAATATTCTTGTTTAAAGTTAAGCTACGATAGCTTCATAAAGAAATGCTCGATCAAAGTAATTGCTTACATCTGGTGCAGAGGATCCTTTAAAAATGAGATTTTTAAATATAGTCCAAGATTTTAGTTGCCCTACTAGTAGATAACTGCCTTGTGTTTGTTCTCCCCAGTTGCTGCATGTCACAAGTTGAAAAGATTGGTTGAAAGACAGTAGCAATATGTAACTTTTATGTATCTTCAGCATATGAGGATGTTGTGTATGTGGAAAAGGTCTCAAACTTAGTCTAGACATATTCTCAGAACAGATGTGAAATGTGAAAAAGTGTAATGGCAACTAGGGAAAAACAGCTGTACTTTGTGATAGTCCTGGAAAGATCACTTCTGAAATGTAAGACAAACTTATTTTAAGTAACATAATTTTGGCAGCTGCAAACAGCCAGAAGTACCAAAAATGTATGCTCATAGTTATATGCATTCATATTTTTCTGCAAAGATCAGATGAACATTCCATTCATGTATCCTTCTAAACTGAATTTGCCCACCTCCTCCAATCCCTGGTAGATGCCAAGTCATACACATTTTCCCATAGGATACTTCATGTTGAAATGAGCCCAATATTTTGTAATCAGAGGTTGCATTGCTTATTTTGTCATGGTCTCTACTGTTTAATCATCTTGGGCCAACATTTTGGGTAACACCTGAATCATCTCGGGCTAACAAAAGATCTTACAAAGCATCTCCTGGCTCCCCTAATTAGAGATTTGGGTTCAGTGATCAGAACACTGATCTAATTAGCTATGCCTATTCTTTTGTGATTGGGCAGGACAAACTGATCTTCTAGAATATTTCAGATTTTTCTCCTGTGACTTATTCTGTGATACCTTAGTCATGCTACACACTGAGGAAAGTGTAAGAATTGATTTTTCTCTAGATGGCAAAAGTTGGGTTCATGTGCTTTTGGGCCCTCTGTGAACTTCCCAGCTTTTGTTTCAGACCTTTCTTCCCATGAAGTAGGTCTTTTAATTTGCATTGATAATAGCTAGCTGTGACACTTTGTCCAATGTGCTTTACACACAGATAATACTGTAGGCTTGGGTTTCCCTTGTGTTTAGCCTAAATCTAAGGTTATAGGAGAACACTTTTATCCTAAGAAAAGTAACATATTGGTGCCACAGGGGGAAATAGTAGGAATTTTTGTTACAAAGATTCATAGCCAAAGGATCTTCAAGATTCGTTGGTTTTATTGTTTCCAGCAAGGAAATGCTGATTACAAGATAAAAAATGCAGAGTTAGGTCCAGAATCCAATCCTAGCTAGAATTTTTGTTACAAGAAAATGCAGATTTTATTTTAGATCTGTGTCTCTCCCAAACTGTGTTACTCCTTTGTCACTAACACATTGGATTGTTGCAATGAGCCTCTACATAGCAATATACCCAACTGTTCACCTCAAAAGTTCAAGGAGCAGAGCATAAAGTTGCCTGCCTCACTGTCTTATTTTTTGTAAGTGACATTTTGCAGCCACTCAGAAAAATGCATTAGTATCCATTTTATTTCTGGAAATAAAATAACTTATTAGCACAGTAGACCATATGTCCTTTTACAAAGAAGTGAAATTAAGTGGGGTACTTGAATGGTGAGCCTGGAACTTACACATTCACTAGATCCTGTCAATTTGTGACTTGACTCAGTTTCTAGGTGAATTGTAGCTGATTCTTCCCTGTATGCATGGAGGGAAGGAAGGAAACTTTTCAGATCTGGTGCATGAGTAGAAGAGGGATCTACAGTCTGCCTATAGAATTTGATGGTAGAAAACTCCTATTAAATCATAGAAAAATCCTATTAAATCAATCAACTTCACAAAATCTGTGGAGCCGTAACAAAAAGCATTTCTACTGCTATTACCAAACACAGGAAAAGGTGTTTCCTTAAAACAAAAAAAGAAAGAAAATAAGGCTTCCATGGGAGAAATTTGGGTTTCTCACAGCAGAGAAAGATGTTTCCTCCAAAAAGAAATTTTTTGTCACGTTCAATATTTCACCACGTTACCTCTTTAACTGTAATACAAACATTTGAACTATTAAATCCATATGTAGTTAGAGACCTCTTGGGTCTATATATATAAAACATCATGGGCTGTGTCCTCAAAGCCAGTTACCCTGCCTTTAAGGAAAGTATTAGGCATTGACAGTCAAATAAACACTTCATGATTTATGTGGCATATTACGATAACCAGTGCCAACCAGTAAGCTATTACTGATCAATTATCAAGACTCTGTAATCTCTGCCTTCCTTATCTGGATTCTTCACATCACAAACAAAATGTCACCAGAAGTAACACGAAGAATTTTTAAGCTTATTCAAGCACACCCCAGCCCTTAGATTGACACAATGGACTGTGACAGCTCTTTCAGAGGCATTCCAGTCCATCATGTCCTGTGTGCTTGTTGCTCATGTACACAAGTCTGTGCATGAAAACTCCTAATGAAATATTTATCCCCAGAAAGGTGCATTATCAGTAACAATTTCCCTAAACAAAAATTTGCCATTTTCCCCCAAAGCACTGAGAGCGCTTTGCAGATTAATGTCTTTAAATCATTTACTGAAAAAAAAAAAAAAATGAGAGGGGGCAAAATATTAATAACTGCCTGAATAAATAGGTGAAAATTTTATGCTTTTCAAATATTTTAAAAAGGACAAACAGCCAGCTGCAAAGTGGAATTTTTAATTGGAAGCAGTATACCCTACAGCAGCATCCAGAGTAGTTTTATAATTCTGTCACCTGAATACAGCATAGTTTCATTTGGCAACTCGTATCAGTCACTGCTGAAACACGCTCAATTCAAAAATGTAAAACACACAGTCATACTTTTGCATTTATTTATAGGCTTCTTTTTTTTTTTTTTTAATTTCAAAACCAACTTTCTACATAGCATAGATAATTCTTTCTGGTTTTAGGGGGTTTTCATTTAACTATAAGTGAATTGCCCTTCCGGCTGAAAATCTGTTTTCTTTTTCATTTCCATCCATCCTATGTGCTACATTCCATCTTAAATTCCACATGGATTCTATAGATTTTATTTAAGCAGGGCCAAGTTGCATGAACAGATCTGCCCTAGAGAAGTTTGCCTCTTTTAGCATGCAACCCAGCACTAATGCTCTTTTTTCATTTAGGTTTTCAATTTGGATGAATTCCAAATTACCATTTATTCCAATAGAAATGCAACTAATTGCACAAAGCATCTTAATAAAGAATGGAAACAAGATTAAAAGCCCTCCTCCTTCTGGTGTCTCAATGTGTAGAATTTATAAAACACAGAAAGGTGCTTAATTTCAGTTGTAGTTAAGCCTCTTAAACAATCTTTTATCCGTTTTTTACTACAAACTAAATAGAACTGTATTCAAGTTGAAGGTGAAATATAATCACTTTATATGCAACTATTACACAGGGTTTTTCCTTACTCACTATGTTTTCTTCACGTTTTGAGAAAAAACAGAGAGGCTCTTCACACATGGTGTGCTCAAAGCACCTACTCTGACCTAGAAAATTCCTTGCCCTGTCTGTCTTCAAGGGCTTTGCATACCTGAAGAGATAAACAAGAATGCAACTGGGGAGAAGAGCAACAATAGATATTTTACAGGTCATTTTAACCGACTGCAATCAAAACTCGAATGTATACAGCCTCTAGGAGCACTGTCCAGTTGGATAAAGACAGGTTTCAAACAAGCTCTCAATGGTCCTAAGCAGAAAGGAGAATGAGGAGGAAATGACCAGATTAGAAAGAAATTATGAGAGATGTAGAAGAGTGGCGAAAGAAGGGATATTTAAAGAAGATAAATATTACATGAGTCATAAAAGCAATGACACTGATACAACAAGAGATGTGAAGATGGTGACTGAAATACAAAAGGGAGCACGCTCTGCAAATGAGTAGGTCTGATGACAAGTTTTTATGCTTGAAATTACCCAACATGTACTATGAAGGTCAAAGAATTTATTTTCCCATGTAGCTATTGCCCACAGTCAAGCCTATATAATTACAGATTTGTGCTGGCAAGAACAGATTGTGAGTACAAAGGAAGGGGTATTTCCTTCTGCCAACTCCTCTGTGCCACAAAGAAGTTTTGGCAGGATCCAGTGAAAACAATCACTGTACACCACAGCAGAACATTTATGCAATGTTGAAGAGTCAAATTCAATCTGTGCAGGAGGAATCTCTCTTATACTCAATGTGTTGAACAAAATACAGTGTGGTGGTCAAGTAAAGAAAATCTGATATTGAACTAAATGAGAGAGCTATAACTCAAGGAAAACTTCTGGAAATACTGGAGAACATTATAGCTGGACATTAAATTGGAGTAAGGATGTACTTTATATCAGACAATATCTCTCTCTGAACACTCATGTTTGTAAGAATTTTGCCTTGATTTGAAGGTTACTTGTGAATGGGTGCTACAGAAATTTAACGAATACCACAGGAAAATGATCTGGCCACACAGAAGGACCACTGCAGCTGCTGGCCTTACTCTTCCTACATTCAGTGTCTGTATGTCCTTTCACAAACACACAGCACAGTGCTTGTTTCTCTCCTTGTCAATTATTCAGCTCATGGTTATAAGAAGTTTGGTCAAAAATAGCGTCTCCTGGTGCTACAGCAAGTGAGCATGTAGGAATTTTAAAGAGGTCAAAAATGGGATGTAGTCAAGGTTGTTTTCTTTCTCCTATGTTTAACTTTCAAAGGGATCACCATGGAAAACAAATGACTATGCAGAAGAGATTTCCAGATCTCACTGAAAGAGTTAGTGAGATTGAACAGGGCCTTATATAGACATACATAGACACCACTAAGATTCATGATACTCTCTGGTATACTTTCTTGTTATAGCAGCAAGCATTTAAAATACATAAGAGTTAGGGAGTACATAAGAGAAAAAAAAAGGCTTTTAGTTATTTTAGTCAACCTATTGCTTTTAAACCTTTGAAAGTGTCAATTGTGTTGCCAGTTCATAGGGAGAAAACAGTATGAAATAGAATTCAATTATTCTAGGGGAACTGATCTTTCAGTACAAATAAGAGGCTAGCACAAAACAGTGAAAAGTGTCTCATTATCTACAGAAGGTAAAAATTATATACTTTTATCTTATATTTCATAAGAATCACTTCCTCATATTTAGGGCACTGCTAGCTAGTAAGCAGCTATTTACAAAATCATTTCACTGTACTTTCTGGTACTAAACTCCTGACTGATCTGTTCAGGGCTGCTAAAATAGGACAACTAGGAAATCCCACGATCTAACAGCATAAAGGTCAAAAGCTGGGAGTGAAACACAGTAGAAATATGCCAGAGGCTACAGTAAAATGGTCAACTCATTATAGAGCTGCAGCTTTAACCTTTCAGTTCCCTCTACCCAGCAGCCTACAGCAAGCATGGCCTTTGTTTCCACAACAGCTCCCTTGAAACATCAGTATTCCTACTCCTCCCCACAATATTATCACAGTAGACAGGATATAGCTACTAATAACAATGTTATGGAATTTATGAAAGTGTGGCATTTTTGTTGTAGTATAGGCTATGCCAAACTGTATTAATTCAGTGTTAATTCTCAGTAATCTTTTTTTATGGGCAATAAAGAAACATCAAAACCGCTGTGCACATCTGCAGCTGAGTATCCATTAAAGAACACCAGTGCAATATCCACCTATATTTTTATAGTGTATGTAGGCTGTCTTCATATAACTGTTCTGGTTTGTTTTTAAGATCCAACCCTGCAGCCCTCTGCTCCCTTTGGGCAGTTCTCTATACTTTTACATGTATTAAAGATCTAGCCAGAATGTGTAACTGAAACCTCCATCAGCCCAGTTCTGCAAACCTTTTCCAAGTAGGTGTTTCTGAGAAGCTGCAGAACTGAGCAGCTCCAGAGCAGGGTGTGTATTCAGACCATCAGTCTTTTACTGCAGATTTTCCTGTCAGTGGCTGTTACAAAAACACCCAATTTTGTTAATCAAACTTTCAAGACATTGAGAACTACCAAAAAAGTTTCTGTAGAGATATAAAAGGAAATAATAAATGCTATGAAATAAGAGCAACTGCTTAACATCACTATTCTCGGATCTTGAGATCATCCTTTTAATCTCACAGCTGCTTTCAATATGATGTCAATTGGTGATCCTGTCATGTTTTCATCTGAAGAGATTTTAGGAAATACAAACTGTCTCAAGAGCTTCTGGATTTATCCAGTGTTTGAATCATATGAAGGAAAATTGAATATTAACTGACTAGTGCTAATACACTCTTTTCCTACAACAATTGCTATTATTTTACACAAATTAATGAATGTTTACAGGATCCAATTTCAAATTCGCTCCTTTCATTTACAAATTAATTGTAAGAAATATTTTCTCTATGTGTGAAGAAGAATCACATTTATTAAAAATTTCAGAAATCTGAAATTCAGGTTCAGTTTTACTCTCATCTTGAGAAGATATCAAAATCTCGCTACTTGACCCAATAGTGCTATAGTATTTTCATGATAAATCTACTTTTTACATTGATCTTGGAATAGATTCTATTTCTTTTCCAAAGAACTAAAATTTTTCTTTGGTAAAACAAAAGTGTCATATATCAAGAATCATATGGCTACTGAGTTCTAGTTAATTTTGTAGTTGTAGACTTAGTTATCTGCAGAAGTTGCACTCATAAAAGCAACTAAGATAAAAAGACATATAAGTATTTTGTGAAGGCAGTATTTTATTGATGATCAATACAAGTAGATGAGTCTAAATGTAGGACTGTTTTAACTCTCTGTGTGTGGCAAAATTGTAAAAACAAAAGTTGTTGAAAGTTCAAAACACAAAGAGGAAAGAGGATATTTGGTTATTATTTAATACTAGAAATAGTATCTTAAATTTATATAGCACAGCAAAGGCTTCCCAGCCATTTTATGAACCAAGATATCTGTGACTGTGTTAAACTGAACTAATACAGCAATGTGGTCTCAATAACAAGTGGAAATCCCATGTGAAGAGTTATCTCAAAACCATGAGAAAACTGCACTAAATGCTGATTTGACAATCAAGTAAATTATTGGATTGACACAACCATTTTCTGAAAAAATGACAATATTGTCAGAAAGTTTCTGAAAGTCACTGCTTGGCCTTTTTATACTGAATGACGGAGATGGGACATAATTGGTTGACTAAAAGACTATCCAAAAGCTGTGTTAAAGCTGTCAGGAAGTAAGAAGCAGGGAAGGACACAAAGACCAAGAAGCTATCAGGTAGCATTTGTAATTGCCCATGTAAAACATCATAGATTAATTCCAGTGAGGGGCAAGTTCTTGGCAGTGAGATCACAAAGGAGATTATCAAAATCATTTAAAGTGTGTGAATGGAACTAGACTTGAGCTGAAGCAGTGAGACAGGCTTGAAGGAATCAGCAGCCTCTGTGTGCTCTGAGGGAAGACAGGAACACCAGCAGCATCCCAAACACTTGTGGGACACCATTGCATGGCTGGGCACCCAGAGTAGGATGCTCAGAAGAAATATGAGAAGTGGAGCTGACAATTAAAGGTACAAATACTGCAAAAAGAAGAGGAAAAGGCAGCAACAAAGTGACATGGCCACTCCTCAGGAGTGATAATTTTATGATCTAATAACTATATCTCTAGTTTTTTTCTTTTCACACCATCACCTCTTCATGCATAATGTAAAATAACAAACATGTGATCCATGTTAGAACTTCCTCCCCTACTAATTTTGTACTGAGGTATAACTTCTGTCCAATTGTTCACACAAAAGGGGCAGCATGAGCTCTCTTCCCTAGCAACTGGGGATGCCTTGAAGACCAGCATCACTGCAACACCCCAATGGAACGGGCTGAAATGCAAAATTTTTCCTCTCATCCCTTCTGAAATGAAAATGTTAATAGGTAAGTTCTTTGTAGATGCCAGAGCTTAGAAACTGGGCCTCTTATAAAAAGAAAAAAAAATCCAATAAAACCAAAAAAAAAACCCAGAAGTTGCTGTTGACATCAGCTACAGCTACAGCAGGTGTCTTCTCCAGATGTTGCCAAGAATGACTTTTGCACACTTATCAAGTACATGTGCAAGGATATGCGTAGGCTGTAGGATGCAGTAAATGATGTGGCTGGAAGTGTTAGGAGTAGTGCTCAAGCATTAAGATGTGTTTAGCTTTTCTATGATGAACTGTTTTGAGTAAAATCCCACTTGGAATTAAGGGCTAGATTGCCAATGGTTATGCATGAATTGGTTGGTAGTATGTTTTGGAGTCCTATTTTTTTGAATGTCCTGTTCTCTGATGAGAACATAGTACCTTTCCAAACCTTTTGATATCATGACTTTTTTCTGCCTCACCATTCTGTTCATGCCCCCTTTCTCTTGCTTCCCATCTCCCAGCCTTTTTTGTCTCCAAACAAAACCCTACCTCTCTGAGCTTTATAAAGGTGAAAAAAAGGTGTTGTGGTATTAATATGACATCTCAAATTGTCACTATTTTATCTGTTTTATCCCTCCTACCCAAATCCTCTCTCTGTCTCGTCTACTCAATTGTAAGTTCTCTCAGATGGGAAGTTCCCGTATCTTGTCTGACACAAGTAGTATCATTGTCAACTGAAATTCCTTGGCACCATCGTAAATGCTAATGTTAATAAATCCTTATCTTGGACTTCCTTGAGTATAAATACAGATAAGAACGTAACACCAATCAACTCTTTTAAGGAAAAAGTTTCTCATATTTTCTCTTTTTCCCCTCCTGCTCATTATTTTTAAGTATCCTACCAAAAATAGCCAATTAAGGTGGCTTTTTTTAAATACTGTAGATTTTGAAGATGCAACTTTTGCAGGCATTTCTTTAATTTTCTTCTATATACCTTTATGCTGGTTTTGCCTGCCTTTATTGCATATGCTTTTTCAGATGGAAGCTGCTGTCATGTGCATTTCAAAGCACTTGACCGAGTCCTGGAGAATTCACACGCAGCTATGCTAAACAATACTTCCTCATCAGTGACAGACAGCAGAATAATAAATATAAGAGATGCCAGAGGAGAGTCACTGGCACTAGGGAGTGATCCAAGCCCTGTCTAAGGATTTCCAGCCTTCTGAGCTTTCAGGCAATGCACCTAGAAGGTGCCACTGTGAATTTATCAGTCGCATCACTGATTCACTGCCTCCATCAGAGTACCAGGACTCTGCCAGAGCGTTGCCAAGCAACATCATCTTGGGCTAAACACAAATATAGGTCCCACAAAGGCTTCATGATTGACTGAAGTCCGTTTTCTTCACACTGAGAATCTTGCCTTCAGTAGCCATACAAGTTCAGATTGCCCTAAAAACTTTGCTGCCCAAAGCTCTGCATGGCATGTGTGGGAATTCAGATTCCGAGCTGCAATGAGCTGTAACTCACTACTGCAGTGGTGTAAACAAAAGGCCTTTGCTCATTTTTCTTTTGCAAGAAACATTTAACTGAAGTTATGTTTTTGATGCTGCTGCCATTTGCTAACCTCATCACCAGCAAAAGATCATCTCTAGGATTTTGGCTCATATGCTGCATATAAGACCGTCACCATTGAAGAGTCTCAATCTATGTCACAGAGCAGCAATGCTAAATAGGTGTTTGCATTCATTTGTTTATTTCCAGCTGTCATAATAAATACCAATTCTTTCCCAATGCTATTCCTTAGCACCATTTTGAAAACACCACGAATGAAAAAGTCTCCTTTTTTGGAAGGCAGTGGCTAAAAAAAGAATCAGCATTTACGTACCTTTTTATTACAGAGAGCTTAGGCAATATGATTTATTTTAGTGAGGTTGCTATTGGTAGTATTTTGGTTTTTAATGTTACTGACTGGTTGTCCATTTTTATCCGAATTATTCACAAGGGTGTTTTGTTTAAAAATGCACAAAGGTATCTTATTAAATAATGTCACAAACATGAAGTTCATTATTATGCAAATGCCATCCTCAGAACAGATTTGTTAATTGCAACTCATTTGCATAATTAATGAACTCTCAAATGAATAATGCCTTTGCAGATTTGTGCAGCATTGTTTTAAAATAAATTATAAAATACATGTCAAATGAAGAGTGCTTCTTAGATTCCCATAGCATTGTTTGAAAATTAATTACCAAATGCTTGTCAAATTAAAATGAGTTTATAGTTTTTACGATGTTTTTTTAAATTAATCACAAAATAAAATGTCACCATAGTAAAGCCAATAACCTGTTCTATTTTTTTCAAAAAAGAAATGTGTAGAAATACATTTAAGCTTCAGTTACATTGTTTGTTACACTGGTCATGAGTTTTAGTCATTTTGTCATAGTGTTATGATTTAACAAAGTTGGTAGCTGTTGGTATGTTAATGTTTTAGTAAATTGAGATTAATTTAGTTATATTGTGTTGGATCTCTAATAGTATTAATGATTAATGATAGTGCATGGAAAAATTTTGTGCAGGCAAGGTCATGATATATTAGTAACAAAAAAGCCTGGACTTCCAAGAACTGTAGATTCACACTTGTTTTTATAAAGGGTTATGTATCTTCAACAGTCATTTGATATCTGAATATTTTCTAAACAGTGCCTTGGACCAGAACTCTTATTTCTTGTTATTTTAACTAATATTTCCTTTTTTTAATTATTATTTTTTTAATAGAGAAAAACAACTAAAAGTTCAGGATGCTAAAAATTTCCCCGCATTCATAACCATACAGTCTAAATTAACCCAGATCCATCCCAGGACTTCAATGCTACATCTTGATATCCCTTAACTTGTCTTATATTTTAAAACCTGAATTATGGATGATCTTCTATTCTGAAACACAAAATCTTAGGCAGATTCTCTGCTTTCTGTAAATTAGTGTTCACTGATTCTACAGCAAGAAAAACCCTTGGTGTCCTGAGTATCTGAACATCTCTGTAAATGAGAAAGGATTCGAATATACTGTTAGGTGAAGCAAAAAAAGGCCATGGAAGCACTTTATTATTCTTTGAAACTATCCTTGCTAGTTAAAGAGAGGGCTCTCAACCACTTCACAATCCTCTGAATTATGCTAAAATTCACCCCAAACTATTAATAAGGTCCACAGCCTATTTTTAAAGCATCCTGGAGGAGGAACCATTCCTTTTTTAACATTTACCTTAGCCATATTTCTTAAGAACAGTTCCATTCTTTAGATGCTATCTTATTTATGATTTTACTCAGCAGTGTGTTGGTAACACATGAACACACATACATACACACATATATATGTCTGTATTTGTGTAAGGAAGTATCATTTTAACTTAAGATGAGAAGTTAAGGGTAAATTTCATACATTTTTTTAAAAATCCAGTTTCTGGAATTTACTCTGGGCTACTTCAGGGTGCTGAAGCCTGTGGTGTGACAAGTGAAGACATAAACATGGAAAATAGATTGAGCCATTTCAAAGAATTCTTCAAACTGACAGTTCTTGGGATACAGTAGTAGGTTAAATAGAGATCAGGTATGTGATGTGATGTGATCCAAAGGAATCATCTTTTCTGGCCTTCCAAATGCAGCAGCCTGGGATTCATGCTTCTAAAGAACTAATAGGGATTATCAGTAAAAAAGGACAATATTTCTTTTGGGTTAGGTTGGTTTAAACTTGGGGCAATGACTCACTAAAATGACAGACTAAAAGCATGCAAAGCATACAAGAGATTAAAGTAAATGGTATCAAATGAAGGAGCATCTTGACAGTAACATTTTTCAAATATTGGAAGAATTAATGGGAGGTCAGATGATAACCAAATGAGGGGTACAGTAATAGGCATACACACTTGGTCATGCAGATGACAGAATGTCATTCTGTGCCTTCAGATGACCACAGATGCCACAGCAGTACTGCTGCTAAGGGAGAAGGAGCTGTAAAGCACAGCAAAGCCACTGCAGAACAGATTTCTGCAGACATTTAACATGGTGTGGCTTCTGGTCATAAATAACCAATGAAATATACTGGGGACAGTGATCAGAGGTGACACACAGAAATCTGGGGTGATAGAGATTACATTTAAGTAACTCTTAAGCTCTTGATCTCAGATGTCATCAAGTCAATCACAGGTGAGAGCTTCTAATGAAGAATATAGCCATGATCACTTTAAAGTTTATTCACTTGATTACTCAGGAGCTGACTAGTTGGGTATGAGTCATCCATCACCATGTCTGTTGCCCTGGAGATTTAAAATGCTTAGTGTGTTGTTGCTTTATTGTGCCAGTGAGTTTCCTGACATATAGAAAAATCGTTATGTCTTTGCATTGAAAGTACATGTAGAGAATACTAGTGAGATTAAATTCCCTGCTCACCCTTCAAACTAATCTCAACCCCTTAACACCAGGCAGAAATATTTCCTCTGATGATACAAAGCCTGTTTGACTGCCACAAAGAACTGGTCTGCACTAAGCAGTCTGGAAAGAGTCATCAGTTTTAGAAATTTCACTGGATTAAGCAAGGAAATGTTTCTTCTTAGGAGTCTCACAGATACTAAAGAACCCTGGATTACTTTGTACTATAATATGCATTCCTTGTTTATAAACTCTTTCTGCATTCCTCGTTTGTAAAATCTTCACTTAGATAAAGAAAGGAGCAGTTTAACTTAACTTTGCTACAGTGTCTTCTTTCTTCTTCCTTTCATCTGCAAATTAGCTATAGAATTTCTGGAGCATGGGGCATAAAGTTTCCGGACATCCAGAAGGAGGATATATTCTGCAAATTCTCCAGATGGCTGATAAAAAAAGCCATTTAGACTGTCATATGCTGGTGCAGGTCACATTGCATTTCTACTAATGCATACTGCCAACGAAGCTGTGTTGACAGAGATTCTGTCTGGATCATAGGCAGTGCCCTATGTGGATTAAAATCTAACCTTCATAAGAAAATCACCTCTTTACCAAAAATAAATATATTGCAACAGAAATTAAAATTTAAAAAGATGAATATGACACACTTTGTATGTACACACACATAAAGTGTGTTCTGATTAATAAAAAAACAGCCTGCAAAGATTATGAAGCAGCTCAATCTTAACTAATACTTGGAGAGATTGGAGAATAAAATAATCAAGGATCTTGCCTAGAATATTAAAGTCAGTTAAAGAAATAAGAAAAAGATCAGTATCTTAATCATATGTGCTTTGTCTTGATTCTACATCTTCACTGCAATGAGAATTCTAACATTCAGCTAGAATTTTCTAAATTCACCACTGTTTCTGTTTTCATTATTATAAAAAGTAAGAGTTTTTGTCTAATAATTATGTAGCTAACTTTTCTGTTAGTGCAAAAATTTACATTAATTTATATGAAGTTTTAAAACACACAATTATAGTTGAAAGAGGGTTTTGGCTGTTAACCACTGTGACTTCAGCTTCAATGCAATCACTGACAGTGCACTGATCTGGTAAGGATGAGATATGGCACTGCTGCACTGCTGCCGTACAAACACTCCCATTACTCTATCTTCTTCTACGAATGGCAATTTTTCTTGCTTATTTAAATCTTCTCTTAATCCAATAAAATTCAATGAGAATATATTAATAAGTCTATTATTTATTTTCCCTGAAACTTGTGTAGGTGAGGGACCAGAATGTCTGCCATTCAGCAGTCTGGAGAGCACGCCTGTGGAAGAGGCTCAGGCACCAGAGAGGAAGCGCGCTGAGCATGCACCAGGGGTGTGTCCTAACTGCACGCACGGCCAACAGCCTCCCATCCAACGCACCCAACCTGGTGTGAGGTTTTTAACCAAAGCCAGGCATGCAAAGGATTTTACTTTAATAACTTATTCTTTAATTTGATTAGGGAAAGAAATGCAGAGAAAGATGTTGGAAAACTATTTTCTTTTGCTTTTAAAAATTAAAAAATAATAGTCAGCCCTCTTCTTAAAAATAATCAAGGTGCAGATTTCTCTATGAGTTATAAAGAAAGTGGAAAAGGATTTTTTCAATCCTATCAGAACTGCAGTGAACTAGTTATATAAGACAATTCAGTGCTCTGGAAAATAATAATAATAAAAAAAAATCACTGAAGGAATTAAACCCTAATAGACCTGCCTTTAGAAAGTCACACATCCAATGTCAACTATAGAAGGATTACAGGGGACTTATTCTACAGTAATCTTCAAATTATAATCACTTAGTTTCTTTTGGATTAGATTCAGTCCATTTCATTAACCTGTAGTAAGGTTTTTTTTCCTTCCTTGCATTTTAATCCACTCTAGCCTGATTTACAAAGATTAACTTCAGATTGAAGTTCTTGAGATCCACATCCCTAAATGAGAACATTTGACTTGGAAACACACAAGTCATAAAATATGTATTGAATAATGGCTCCTTTAAATTTTAATAATTAAAAACATACCAGTTTGAAAATTATTGATAAACAAGTTTGTAAGGACATAATTCTTCTCAGACATTCTAAAACTTACTGTTGAAACCCAAAAAAAAACCCAACAAATTTGAATATGCATTTAGTGACCTTGAAGACAAAAATTATTCATTGTGCTCTAATTAATTAAATTATAATTAATGAAGATATATATATATATATATAACAAAAGCAAGCAAGATATCTCCTATTAAGTAATAAAATCTGGAAGAGACCATGAGTTGCTTACTTTTCATAAGTCGGAGGAAAAAGTATATAAACATGTAGTAAGACAACCTAGTTCTGTTTTCAATTATCATGTTGTAAATTAAGTTAAACATTACTGAACTCCAGTAGACTGAAGCTGAATACTTGAGAGCCCCTTTTCTCATATATTTTACGTTAAACTATACCTGAAAAAAAGACTCAGCTGTATTTTGAAAATGTAAAAGTAGTTCTGATACTTATATAATTGTTCCTATGGATGGTGACAATGAATCAATCAATATACTTGTTCCAGATGTTATAATACACCTTCATTTGTTGTGTTAAGACATTCTGCATTCATTCTAGCTGTTTTGTATGTAACCTTGATATTTCAGCTTTTCTATATTGCTTTTAATCATTGATACTTCCTTCCAAAGTATTTCCATTTCACAGTAGTATTTGGATTTCTAAGTATTTTCATACAAAATAATAAAGAAAACATAAGCCTTTAAGCCTTCTGCAATGATTGACATTTTTTCAATCCAACCTGCATTTTTCATTCTGAAAGTCCTGTACTAGAATGTAAATGGATTACCAGTTTGCTTAATGTATTTTGTCAACTGAGATCATTAGAATTACAAAAAAATCAGAACTCATGTCTTAGTCCACACTGTTCCAGTGACAAACACTGTAGGCTTTAGTGGGTATTCTCTGAATCATTCCTATCTTTGCCTAGAATGATGTCAAATGCAGCAGGAAGGTATTACAGAGAAAGGATATGAGTTTAAAATCATGTGCATTACAAAAAAGAACCTGAAGCAGAAAAAACCCTTTACATTTTTCATTTTAGATTTGTTTTTGGCTCTGCCCCTGGCTGACTCCAAAGAGGCAGCCCCACCTCTGTGTGGCTACAGCAACACCATGATCCCTTCTTCCATGATCCTCGATCAGTTGCTGCTCTCCAAGTCTTTCATATCCAACCATCATGCCCTCTTTGGAGACAGGTGTCAATAAAATGTCTGAGTCTAGGAGGCCTGTAGGAAATCAGCTGATTGTGGATGGATTGTATGGGGTTTGTGTCTATGATGTTTTTGGATGAGGCCAACCACTTGTGTGCGAAATTGTCTCTTATGAAAGTTCACGTATGCTTTGTTGTGTCCAGTACATGCTGTTTAAATGGATTTTACACAAATAATATTCAATTTAGAGGTATTTTTTTTTAATTAAATATCATGCCTTTTTTTTCAAAATATTACAGTTATGGCCTATTTGTCTCTTCTTTCTATATGGAGACATTATAGAAAACAACTGAAGTAAACAAATATGAATCTGACCTGATACATGGAAAACTATAATGAAAATGCATGTCTAGCAAGAGATTATTAAAATTAAAAATATTTTTTCAAATAATTAGAACAAATACTATTTTACTCATTGTTTTTCCAGAAAATTAGCTTTATATGCAAACCCTATACTACCATTACAAAGGACTTTATTAAAGCTGGGATTGATTTTATTTTTCATTTGGGAACAAAAGGTGTAAACTAAAATTAACAATTTTTCAAGCAAGAATCAAAATAAAATATTCAGACCCAAACCCCAAAATGTTTGATCAGTTTATATTTATCATGTGACTATACACAGTAATATATATAATTATTTGCTAATTTTCTTCTGCAAGATGAAAGTTCAATGAAAACATTTTCAAAAAAAACCTCAATATTTTATACTTGAAAAGATTATCAAATTCTTCACAGTATTTTTTGTAAAATTTTACATATATGGTATATTTTTGCATATTTTTACTTCACTAAGTTTATATACAAATTAACTTAATTCCAAAATAAAAACTTTGGTTTGGGAAAATTCCTGACCCACCTGAACTCCTGTGAGTTCTGGGATGAGACATAACGTAGGCAAACATCTTAGCCACTACTGAAGTTTAGGCTGAGTTGATTTGGGGTCAGGGGTCTTTTGTGGGTTTGGGTTTTGGGGTGTTTTTTAACTTCTGGAATCACATCCTGTAAATGATCAAGATATTTTTAGCAAAACACTTTTTCCATAGTAAAGGTATTTCATTATTGGAATTTCCTCCACTTCAGGCTAAGCTTTCATACTAATGTTAAAAATGAAACAATTTGGAGCACCAGGATTCCTGATATATTGAGTTCCCAATATACTGGATTCCCAAATTCATCCAGAATATGACTCATCAGGATTAAGCCTTTCTCACATGGAGAGAAGACAGAGATTTCAACATGAACCCCTACATTCTAGATGAGCATATTGGCCCCTAGGTTATTTGTTATTTGGATAGTTCTCAGTTATGTTGTTTAATTTTAAAATTTTGAAAACTCGAGGTTGTGGGATGTTTTCTTTTTCCTCAATGTAGAATGATTACCAAATGCTTGAAATCATTTGCGAAACAGAATTCTTGTTTAACAGCCAATCTCACAGCTGACTTCACTGGAGTTATTTAGGTGAATAGGGGAAGTAGATTTTGACCATAGTAGCTGTGTCTAGACTATTAGACTTAAAAAGCAGCAGGGAAGTGCTTCCAAGCACTGGAATTTGATTGTCTACACTGTTAAATTGTCATAAGAGTCCCTGACATACTCCTGGCTTGTCCCAGCTACAGCAGTTCCAAACAATTCTCAGAGACTTTTCCCCATAGGTAGCATGAACACAAACACCCTTTGGACAAGTGAGACAGTTTCATAGCATGGATGTGGGCCAGTTTGCACCGTATGCCAGAGAGCATACGTCACAAGTTTAATTTACTGATGTAGAAACAATCGGTGTAGATCAAAAAAGAAAATCAAAATCTTGACCTTCTCATCATGAAAGGGAAGGGGGAAACGGTAGGAAGGGGGAAAAAACCCAATTATTTAGTTTAAACAACCAGCATTTTTTAAGTGCAATATCCCCTTCACTCATCTTCTTGATGCTAGGGAAATCTGACATTTTTTGTCCATGTTTTATTTTCTATATATGTACATATATTTATTTATATAAAATATTATTGCTTATTTTATTAGAATTTCTTTTTTTCCTACTTTGTATTTAGATATCAAGAAACAGGCAATTTAAAAGTGTGTAGATTTAATTTATTAATAAGTTTCTCAACAAAAAGTGCAGCTATATTAATTCTGAGCAGGCCTTTGTCCAACCTAAACATTCTATTGAAGTTTCTGTGTCAAAGAGCAAAGAAGGGGGTGCTTTAAATCCTTCTCCTCCAAATAACCTATGGTCAAGAGAAAAGAGGCTTTTGAATAACAAGGATGGGCTCAGTTGGGGAACTAAAAGCTAAATTGTGTCCATGTCTGCAGAGATACACAAGGGCAGAAGGGCACCTTCGGGCATTCAGCCTCGGCACAGGGTCGAGCACAATGGCCGAGATTGTGCTCTTGGAATGACAGGACTCGGCAGGGCTAAAGCTCCTAGAAAAGATGTGTGGGAAGTGCTGTTCCCTCTCACCTGCTTTACTGCACCGTGGATATGGCTGGATTTGCAGGGGAGTTTTCTGGCACCTAAGTAATTCTTTTGCCTGTACTGATCACGTTCATCTTTTGGATTCCTAGGACTGCATTGACTGTGGCACTGTGGAAAGTGCCCGAACTCTCCACTGTCACTGCTGTTGTTCAGGTTCTTCTCAAGGACTTTTCTAGAAAAGGCAGTGTGTGCTATCCTGTTAGAAACAGATTCCTTACAGTGGGAAAGTCTGCTAAATTCAGTTTGAAGTGGCTCACAGAATCAAGATCAAGATTCTGTTTTTCCTTTATCTATCTTCTAATTGGAACGAGGCAGCACCCCAAGTAAATGCCCACTGATAGTTTCCCATCTGTGCACTGAAATCTATCCCACATAACTGCTTTCTGCCAGAGTTTGGGGATGAAAAACAGTCAAGTAGATAATATCTATCTTTTCTGAGAGCACAGGACAGCCTGAGTATAAAGGCCGCCTTAAATAATGAAAGGTCACATGAATTAGTTGTTTTGAGGATTTCTCCAGCATTTCAGAGGGAATTTATTTCAAATCATGTATATTAATAAAGCAAAGCCCATGGTGTTTCCAAGCATGCTTGGTGACATGTGCAGAACTGCCAAATGGTCCATTATTTCTAAAAATTATGTGTCCCAAGGTGATAGCAAACTTGTTTTCCAGACTGTGGGCATCAGTTTATGTGCTACATTTAGCATGTCTCTTTTTCTTGTGTTTCCAAGTTAAGCTTGATTTTAAAAATCCTGTTCTTTGAGTAACTTTTTTTTTTCAGAACACATGCTAAAGCGCCTGCTTATTCTGTGTTGTCCTCTAAGCTTTTGCACAGTTCAAGATGCAGAATTAAAAAAGCAAAGTACAAAAATTAGAGATCTGAAATGTAATGGCTGTGTTATAAGACTACATAAAGATATATATTGTAGTAAAAAAAAATAAGATATGGCTGCACTTTTATATGCCCCATGTATTTTATCATGTTAATTATCTGTTCATTAATACTGGTGAGAACAATTATTTTCTTTAGGGGTATAGCATTCCATATAAATCATGGTGCATGAGGATTTTTATAGGTTGTGCTTTTGGTTTTAGCTTCCACTGGATTATTATGTACTGTAGTGACAGCATTTCAGACCATCTACTTAGAAAAAAACAGAATTTCCGTACCTAAGAAAAAGCTTTAAAGGAAGTACATAGCATTTAATTTAGTCAAAACTTCCAGTAATGACATTTAGTTAAAGATAAACATATTGTATACCAGTGACAAATGCTTATCAGATTTTATATTTTAGATTTTATACAAAAGCAGGAAAAAAATCAGGCAAAATAATGCAACAGGGCACATCACACTTCTTTTCAGATCCAGGGGCTACTTGTGAGCATGTCAGCCATGATGGGTATTAATTCAGAAACTAAAATGTATGCATTTTCAATTTTAACATGCCTGCACTTTGGTGCAGCAGACCTCTACCAGCTCAACCCAATTATAAAGCAGTTTCCCCTATGAATTTTGTATTCATGAAGAATCATGGAACAGATCTCAGGTGACCCTTCAGCCTATAAACTAGAATTCAGGGGAACTTGTTTGACCAAAAACTTCATAAATAATTTACCAAACAGCTAGATTGTTCTCAGCACAGTGTTCTCTTTCCTGCTTTTAAACAGATGACCTCACATTTTTATAGAGCAGTGCTTAATATAGCAGGCATATTTCTGGCTTAATATCTGACTTCAGGACAGCTCCTCTATCCATTTGTCTGCCTCACTCATGTTCTGTCATATGCATGAGCACATAGACATTAACTCTGCCTCAGTTTCTTCACTTTACAGACAGAGATAATGCTAATGACCTCTGTAAAGTTCTTTGGAAACTGCTGATATGAAATATCATGTATAAGTGCTACTCATGTACAACTAGTCCTCCTTTTCCCTTTCTGGAGATTAGAGTGCCTCAAAAATAAGGAAAAAAATAAAACTTTTGTATTCATAAACCAATAATGCGGTAGAAGGATGAATGTTTGGAGTTGATCAGTTCTGCCCTCACCAGCAGAGCTGATAATAATCAGTCACTTATGTGCTATTTCACAGCTGATACCTCCTCCAAAAAAAATTAATTGCAAAAGTTTCACAGATGTCTGCAGCAGTTGACCAGAGCTCTTGGGTTATTGCTTGTCAGACTATTAATGGGTTTGGCTAACCATGACAGTCATTACTTTCCCCCTCCTGTGAGCTACTTTCTGTGTAATTTATGCATAGGTTTTGCCAAGATTTGACAACTTTCAGGATATTAACATAAAATTAGACTGCAGAGCTGAACAATGGGTGGCATTAAAATTAGCAGCAGTGGAAACCCATCAAAGAGAATTGGTTTATCTCCTGCTTTGCTTTTAAGTTAATATTTTTTTAAATTTTATTTCATAATCATTTTAGAAGGAAGAGTTAAAGAATAAATGCTGAAAACTGTTTTGTTTTGCTAGGTACCTTAGGAATCTTCAGAATGGGGGAGAAATTTCAATTAGACAAAATGCCTGGCAGCATCTTAAACAACAGCTAACCTGAAATCAATCACAGAGGAAAAAAAAGTTAGAAGTGGTTTTTTTTGAAAAAGGGACTTTAAACAGAGCAGAGTGTGTTCCACACAGATTGTTTAGTGAATGCCATTACAGAATGCGATGTGTGTGTTAATAAGTAAGGACATCTGGTAACCAGCTTTTTTCTGATTCATTAACTGACTGCTTCTGTGGCCACAGGGCTTGATAGGGAAAGCTGCAAGACTTTTGCTCATAGAAAATGGGACTTGGATGTATGCTTTGTTCCTTTGACCCAGCCATATCCTCTAAATTTTCTCCTATGCCTCCATTACAAATATTTCAATTTGAAATCTGGGAGAAAACACTTAAAAGCTTAGAAAGATACCCCCTCCTGTTTTAATTGTACAGAAAAAAGAAGTCTTACTTCCTCATTGATCTACAACAATTCACCCCATCAACACACATCAGTAAGTCATGTTCTCTACTTCTTAGCATTTACCATGGCTGTGTTTAAATGCTATGTTATTCCCCAGTTTCTCAATGTTCATACATTTTCAAATATTATTCATTACCATGGATGGAATATTTCTGAAAAAGAATTTAGAAATTATTGCTTTTTTGGTAACACTACAGTTTTTGGCAACCCAGTAAGGTTGTTGGTTTATTTTAAACACTCTGTGAGATTAACAAGCTTGGACAGAGAAAGTAAAACCATCACATTGTTCATATCAAGTGCTGTTTTTCTTCATATAATACAAGTGAAACAGCTCCAAATGCTCTAGAGAGAATGATTGAGCAAAAGAAATCTAACTTGATAGTACATGTTGAGGGATGAAATGGACAATGAAGTTTCCATATGTTGTTTTTACGCAGTAATTAGAAACTGTCACACACCGTTTCATTTTTTAGTTTCCTTGGGCTTATTTGCATGTATGAGGTTTTCCTTAGAGCAGAATTGCAAGCATCAAACTGGCACCCAGTTGAAATCTGAGGCAGTGATACGTGGGCTTCTTCCACCTTACGGAGAAGAAGCCAGTGGCAGGTACTGTGACAGCCCAGAGCAAGTTCAGCAATAGCCAGCTGCAGCCCACTCACCTCTTTGCCAAGTTTCCTTTTCCAGGTTGAAGTATTGGCCATTCCTGTAGTGTGAGTCTGTACATTCTTGGGCATGTGGACTAGCTTTTGTTTCCAACAGAAACAAGAAATTTACTGTATTAATATGCATGTACATTCAGCAGGAGTTTGGCTCCTTATTCCCTAAGGTTCCCTTGAAAATCCTAACACAGTTTCTCAAGGGCAAGACAGGAAAACAGTGCTCTGGCTCTCAGTTTTCCTCATGCCTACAGGATTTTGACACATTTTTCCAGCTCTTTGGTAATGATTCCTTTCTATATCTCGATAAACAACTGGTTCTCTTAAAACATTTGAATCTGGCCCTCAGTTATACCAGAGAAGAAAGACCAATAAAACTATTTGCATTTTATCTTCACTATCCTGGTGGTAATGATGACTGAGAATTTGGTCATACTGAATGTTTTTTTCCTAAAATAAGGGACATATGTATGTACATTTTTAAGTAAGCTAAGAAACTAAGTTATTGTGTGTGTTGTGTGAACGGGTTAATGTTTTCTGTGTCTGTTTTCCAAGATGCTGTAAAATCCCAGAAAGTTGGATGTATATCTCTCTTGTCCATGCAAGAGAGATTAGCCCTCTGGATTGTTGTTAAATCCTAATTCTTAAAGGATCTATAACCTCCAAGATGCAGGACTGTGAATAACTTCAAAGGATGCTGATTACATTCATGGTAACATCTGAAAGACAAAATTCAAAGACCTACCATGAAACTACTGTCTTTTAAACACTGAACCAGATCTCTGATGTTACTGATGCTCTTTTGTTCATTCCTGACTAAGGAAAAATCAGGTTTGTTTTGAAAAAAAGTCTGAATAAAGTTTTTCAGCAATCAGAATTTTTTGTACTGTAATAGCACTGAAATGCTCCCCTTTGTCAGCTACTCTGCAACTTCCCAGAGATTCAGTCTTCACACTTGAATCAGAGATGGCTCTAATATAAATCTAATTCTTCCATACTAATGAGCCTTTGAGAATAGGTCATACTTACTCATAGTAATTTAGAACTGCATAAGATAGATCTTTACTTTTATGGGTTCTTTACTGAATATTTTTAGTTTTTATTTATACTACATTCAAACTACCACTAGAAGTTTTTTCTAAACATGGAGGCAGATATCCTCAAAAAACTAAGAAGATAGGCTTTTGATTTATATCAGAAAAATATATGGTTATTATACTATACAGGAGCTTTCAAAGACAGTTACAGTATCTTGCTTTATTTTTGCAATCAGAAAGATAATAAAAAAATCTGATAAGAAAATGCTTAAAAGGGAAATTATGTAAAGCTAGTTTGAGAGCTAGCAGAGATATTGGTCAACACAGTGGAAGGCATGTCATTGGTTATAGCACAGCTGCTGGAGGTGACTGTGTTGGTATCTGTAGCATGTTGATGTGTGAAGTGCAAAAATGAATCTTATTCCTCAGGAGAGTCCTGCATATGTCACGTATATTGTCTCATTAAGCCAATCCATTTATCAACCCACTGAATGCCAATTAAATTGCACAGGATGGTGCAGGTATATGGTGGGCTGATGGTGCCAAACTTTATTACAGCTGAGCTTTTCTGGCTCAGTACATTCCTGCATAGCAAAATGGCAGACATATCAAAGCCAAATTAAATGTTCTTGAAATAATGCCTTTAAAGAGGAAGAAATGCCACAGTCTGGCACAAAAGAGTATGAAATGTAATGTCACTTCTTAGTGTACTTTTAGTTCCAATGAAGATGTCACGGCTCACATCCAGCCAGTGCCAAATGTCTTCACAGCGTGCAAATTAGATCAGTGTAATTTCATCAGGATGATGATCAGACTCTGTTGCAGTTCTATGGCTGCATACACAACTTCTGCTGACTGCTGCAGTCACTGGCACAGCTGAGCTAATGCTGCCATCCTCAGAAAGAGACAGAAGTTGATTTTATAGCATTCTCCTGATGCCAGAGTCCAAAGGATATTCATAGTGTCCTGGGAATATGTTGACTAGTATTTATTCTGGAGTTTTGACTCAAAGTACTGCCTTTTTTATCTCTGACCACAGTGACATGAATATTCAACATATTCTTGTTGTACATTATCAGGTGATCAGGCTTTGACTGAAAGTATTTCAACTGTAAAAATGTAAGCAACAATAACCTAGCTGAGAAATCCATTGTACCCCACAGACAAGGCAGTGGCTGGGAGAAGATCTACTGTTTTAGGAAAGGTCTAAAGTCTATCATGTGGACACCAACTTACTCTCTTTGGCAGTACTTATAAAAGGCCCTATCAGATGTACTCTGTTGGATTTAGTATCAGAGACTATTTTTCTGACTGTCCACAAGGCTCCTTTGCTGGAGGTTAAGACCTGCATAGCAGGGATGGAAAAATGAACATCTTCCTTCAGTTCACCATTCACCATATCAGCTTGAGTCATCACCCAGCGTATCTTATCTGCTGGATCTTTGGATATCAAATCCTGTCCTAAGTGGCCGGTGCACGCATTTTGTTCTTCTAACGTGGTATGGGGCCAGTAACCCTCAGTGCTGCGGAAGGACAGGCAGATGGGAAAAATGTGGACTTAAAAAGACTCAGTCTCCAGGTCTCCAGGTATGCAACATGAGCCTGGCTTTTCTCATAAATAACATTGTTGTTTAGCAAGATTAAATCTACTGAGCCAGTAATTTGCTGGAAAATGCTTTCAGAAGCAGGAACATGGTGTTTGGTGCTAGATAACAGTCCCAGTGCCAAGGTTTACCTTACATATATTGAAGGTTTGGGTTTGCTTTAGCTTTTTGCACGAAGAATTTTATATGTTAAATTGTTAGATTTGGTGATTTTTTTCTTATCCCTAAAGCATTTGGTAAAGGGCAATTACTTATACATATAACAGCTAAAATCCCCAAACACCATGGCACACAGCCATTTGAGGCAAGTTGCCAAGTCTGTAGCTTCAATTAACCTTCATATATCCCCCCAAACTTGGAACACTATCAGAAGGCTATTATGTTCAAGCCTTACTCATGTGGTGAGCACTTAGACACTGAAGTTGAAATCTATAGCACTGGTGGATACACGACTGCTCGTGTATTCAGGTTTGCACAAGCAGACTTGACTTTGTAGCAATCTCATCCAGTCAGAAGCAGAGAGACAAGGAAATTTGCAAATACACGGCTAGCTCAGGATTTTGGCACAGAGATCAAGTCCATTGTCCCTCATACAGCATCTGCCCTTTACTGGCATATTTGGTCCCAGATAGTAGCCACTGAAGGTGGGTGAAGGGAAAGGAGCACAGCAAGATTTGGATATCCCATTAAATCTTTGAAGTAACCACTGATTCCAGTAACAGCTCTATGTTCACCAGACATACTGTGTAAATGGGTTGCCCTCCCTGGAGATTGGAACAGAGACTCTGTGCATCCCAGATGTTCCTAAGCAGTTTACTTACCCTCCCCTGTGTGCATTTAATTCTCAAGATGGATGGAGATGGAGCAGAAATGGGAAATGAAATAAAAAGTCAGTTTTGGCTCTAAAGTGAAAATGTTACTTATGCTCACATGGAAGATGTAAAGCCTCAATAAAAGCAGATAAACACAGTTTTTATGTGGGGGCAGACAAAGGGCTAAATGCCCAGCTGGTACAAACTGGCATAGCTTCACAGTGAAGTTGATTAAGCATAGTGTAGTTTGTGCCAGCTGAAGATCTGGCTTGCAGTTACTGCTCAGTATCCCTATTGTGTGGGTGAAATCCTATCTGTCTAGGACAGAATATGGCAACCAGTGATGGATATATCCTGTGCAAAGGCTACAAGAACCTCATAAGATTCAGCCTGAAAACCAACACAATTTTTAAACCTCATGAATGCCCTTATGAATTCCTATAAATTGAGAGAAAGTACTACTACACAGAGCCCGAAGTCTGGGGGAAGGGGGTGGGTGTGTGAAGAGCTTCCTGCCAATAGAAAAAAGGGAAATCAAATTTAATAGATGAACATGTTTCTATATAGAGTGAGAAATATTTAATCTGTGGGACTTTTACTCAAATATTTCACATTTGTGGTCAAGAGGATCTACACTCTGAAACAAATCAGATCTTTCAGCTGAGACAAGAAGCAATTCACCCGGCCTTTATGTTTGTGCACCTACCCTAATGAGGGGGTAGCACCCCAGGCTGCTCCTGGGGCATGCCAGGACCCAGATGCCAAGCTTGGGAAGACTCTAGCAACAACATCTGGCTGTGGTGAGGTCTAAAGGCAGTTGTGCTAACAGATCTGGAATAGCCTCTGGGTCTGGGCTCACTCACGCTCTCCTAGGACACATTTTCCTTCTGCTTACCTTTGTTTTGTCAAATGTGTGGGGTTTTCTTTTATTACACATTAGAGTAATATGGATGGGCTTTCAATCTGATCAGCAAGGATGTTTCCTACCAGTACTCTCTATTTTTTCCCACAACCCTTGCCTCAATAACTAATGTCCATGAAAATTCTTGCCACTTGACTTTTGCCTCTTTTGTTCTATCAAGAAATGCTTTGTAAGATCTAATTGCTGACTGAAAACTTGTGACATGAATTTTTAATCTCATTTTTAAACAAAAAAATGTACTCTGACAAATCAGTTTGCTAAAGGTGAAAAACTGCAGGGTTGCTAGTATCTTTTGATTGCACTTATATTTTTGCACACATAGAGGTAGAATTAATCAATACTGATTTTTCACTACTATTTGCTCAAGTTGCTTCTGTTAATACAAAAATACCAACAAAAGGGCATTAAGCTATGAAAGTTGCTACTGCATTAATAGTTGCCATTACATTACATTAGAGGTAAATCCTTTCATGCTAATCTTATGTCTTTAAGCCTTTGCTGTGCATTTTATATGCAATACAAAACTTATGAAAAGACAGATCCTCACATTAATATAGAATGAAAAAGTTAAGGACTTCTGAATTAATGGTAAACATTGTTCCTGTAATTGCTCAAAATGTAGATATATGACCTACAGAAAAAAAAATTATTCCAAGGGCATGAAGTCTGTTGCATCTATTTATGTCCTTCCAAAAATTTGTGAGTTTTCTTTAATTTACTACAAAAATTTAATAAAAATGGCAAAATATTTTTAAATAACATCAATTAGGCTTAAATGGATCATGGCTTAGGAACTCACTAGGTAAGCTAAATAATACCTTGCAAATAGGGCACTAGCTTTTGGCCCTGAGCTAGCAAGAAATATGTCATCGCACTTCTAACATTCACTAATATTTAATAAATTAATGCTTACAGGATGCAATTTTTTCCACAGGCAGAGTACAAAAAGAAATATCATGGGATGGCATATGTTAGGTGTAATGTTCTGTGCACTGCCAAAGGTATTCAACAAATTTTAATGCAAGCTGAAATTTGCTTTTATGAGCCTCTACAAAGCAAAGAAAGAAATATATGATAGAAAAATAATGCTGCAAGCGTTATAGGTGTCTAATGGCAAAAAATTATTTTTCCTTATTTCTTGTGGGAATGAAATAACTATGATAGTTATAATTCTATGGAACTAAGGAGATCTTATTCTTCATGGATCAAAAAAACAAAAATTCAAGAAAGTATAAATCCAGAAAACATAATCCAAGGGAATCAGAAAGGACATGTGGATTAATATGGAGAAAAATTAATTGGAGCATTAAATGTTAAAGAAACCATGAAATGGATAAACAAGAGATCTCTAACTTAACATGTTTTTTAGGGATTTACATGCAGCTCTGCTTAGCTACAGGCCAATTCATGGGCCCGAGCTCAATTTGTCTTGAATTTAGACCGATGCTTATATTACATTTAAGTACCCATACTAGGGCTATATCACATGTGAAGTGTCAAAGAGACAGAGCTGGTGCAGTCATAACCATTGCCATGATATTGTGCTGTATTTGAAACTCTCTCATGGAAACTGAGTTGACCATGACAACCTCATTTATACATGTTTGTGATTGAGCTAATTAATGATCTGGGGTTCATTCTGGGTTATCAATAAAAAAAACTTGGAAAAGAGAGAGAAAGGGTTGCGGTTAGTCTGTAAACCATATTTACATACACAAATTTGAAACTTGGGAAGGTATTTACTGATAACCTAGTTAGTACAAACCCCCAGCTATTGTTCCCTTGCATCTCAAAGAGGAATCTAGCCTGCTGTACACAGTGCATCATACGCTAAGCTTTTCTGCTTTTTTGCATGTGTCTGTGAGTGGGTAGACGACTGAGAGAAGCCATTCCTCTTAAATGAATTCAAAATGACTGGAGTTAACTTCATAGGGAAATGAAATGCAGAAAAGAATTTTGGCACTAAAAAAAATGGTAAGTATGTTTGACAGATTTTTCTTTAATGTCGAAACACAGCTGAACTATACTAGGGTGAGTGATTAACTATGATTAAGAGATGACGTCACTAATTTTTAGCACCTAGGAAAAACTACATTTACTCAATGAGAAGGAATTTATAACAGACTGTTACAGTCTTGCTGTCCTCTGCTACACAAAAAGCATCAAAATACCTCCAAAAGAGTAAGAATAATGATCAAAGCTTCACCCTGAAGGAGATTTCACACCAGTTTCCCTTGACAAGGGAAAGCTTATCCTCATAAAAAAACTTGCCTTTCTTCCAGGAAAAACAATGAAAGGCATCAGTTTAATTCTCCTTCTGTGACACATTGAAGAAGCATGGCACTAACCTCAGAGGGCATGGGAGCCAGCCCTGGGGATACGAGACAGACACATAACCCTATGGATCAGCTGAGTGGTTAAATCTGCCTCTTGCCATAAGTGTCAACATCTAGGTGATATACACAGAGCTTTATGACATAAAATCACCTCACTTGCTGTTCTTCATATTGCTTTTCCTAGGTAATGTGCTCCAGTGACAGGAATCTGTCCAAATCTCTTCACACAGTGGTACCTAGTAGGTGGCTTTGCCACAAGCCCTGACAAAGCAAGTAGCAATGTTTTCTTTACAGCAAATCCAGATACAAATACACTTACATTATCTGGTCCACAGCTATTCTTCTCCTTCTTCAGAGATGATGTACCTAGCCCTATCTGATGAGTGATGAGGGTAGTTAGGGAATCCAGGAAATCCTTAGTGATAAGTTCTCACATTTTTGAGAGACTCACATTTTTCAGTGGACCCCGGACTTCTTCATAGGGCACACAACAGTCCTACTTCAATTTGCAGTACATCTGTATTGTTTGATTTCACTTTAAGAAAAGCAAAGGTCGTAGTAATGTATATTCTAATCCTTGTCTATTTCTATTTATAGTTGCTCTCCTCATTTCATTCCTCTGATATTACTCCAAATTGCAGAATACAGCTTGGTCTTTTTAAGTTAAAAGAGTCTCACAAGACTATTGAAGTCATGAGCAAAGCCTGTCCAATTTCACAAGCGTGGATCCAACATTTCTATTTTAGGCACAACTCCAATTTACATGACTGGAGCTAGCAGTGAGGCATTCATGACTATGATATGACTGCTCAGGCATCAAAATCCAGGTGATTTGGGGAAATTTTCACAGACTCTACTTTTCTGGGGACACATTTTCCTGAAGGTTTATAGAGATTTCCGATTTTATAATTTCTACTCTTCCAACAAATAAAATAGTTATAGTTTTCTCTATAATATTTAGAGTAGAACTTTCTTTTTAAATTAATGCATACTACAACTTAACTTAGTCCATTCAACATTTGATACCAAATCCTTTATTTACAGTGCTGCATCTGCTAACGAGTTGTCTCATTGATGCATCCAGCTCTTTAGGACTGTTTTGTTACATAAGTACTCTCCAAACTGAAAATAATTATGAAATGTTGTATCATGTTCATCCTTTCTAAATTAACATTCTTCAGTATGCCTCTGGTTAATGCAAAGAAGGCACAGATTGTAGTCTTTTCCCTTGGGTATAACAAGGGGAATACTCTGTCATAAGATACTAGCTTGGAATGTATTTGGCAGATTTATGGCAATGACTTTGGAAAATGCTGGGTTAGAGAAGTAATTTCGAGCATTCTTTTCAATTCAAGCAACTTGGCTGCTCTGGGAATTTCTTCTTGTTGGTACCAATATTGACTGTATAAACTACAGGAAACTTGGAACAAATACTTGGATGTGCAAAAATGAGCTTTCACAAAGGCCATATAAAATAAGCTCCTGTCACTTTATAAGTAACAGCATCAGTTTTGCTATTTATTATATATGCTAGATCCAGGGGAACTTTACTTAAAACATCCTTGTGGAAGGATAAGAGCTGTAGCACAGCTCTGCTCTGCCATAACCCTGAGGTTGATTTACACAGACTCTGTCCCTGACACAATTTATTCAAACTTGATGGCCAAGAAGACCAGTACAGAGACAGCAATAACATAGCTATCATTACTAAATGCATTTTCCCTTGGGTATTCCAGCCTGAGTAGTTGAGGAAACTTGAAGTGAAAAGCTGGCTTCATAACTTTCCAATTTCTTTGACCCAGGTCAAGAAGGGAATCAGAGTAGGAGCAACAAAAAGAGTATATCAGACAGTGATCCTCTCAAACAGAAACAGCCATTTAAGCCCACCCTGGGGCTGGCCTGCAGAATCAAAAGAAGCTAAACATGCTGGAATACTTAAAAAAAGGACTCAATTTTAAAATGTGCGATTGATACCTGAAATTGTTGCTGAATAATGGAAAGAAAACTATTTAATGGCCCTAACTCTACTGGAAACTAAAACCTTCCTCTGTTGAGAATTATCTAAATTAACCTTGTTGTTACTTTAGATACTTTTATATCATTTATAAAGACTTGACTGTCATAATAGATTACTCTAAGGTTTGTGGACGATATACAGATGCTTACCACTGTAGTTCTGTCTGAGGTTAACAGGACTCTGCATTGTTAAATATCACTCATTGCCTTGACAGTACATAATACCCTTAATTCTATACATACAGATCAAATGTTAGTAGTGGGGAACATCTGTTTCTGCTATTATATTAAAGAAAAACACCCAAAGATTAAAAATTGGTAGCAGAGTTGTGAAATTTTCTCTCAGAACTTAAGCAATCATAATGTTAGCAATCCCTTCTTTCCTGGGTTGCCTGGGCTTTATATTTTTTTTAGTATTTCATTACTGATTTATTACTTAATTCTACTTGAAATTAAGCAGCAACATATACTCTTGTTAATACTGCATAAATATATTTTGCTGTTGAACTGTTTGAAACTTGAACAGGAAAATAAGATATTTGAAGGTCCGTCAATTCAGTTCAATTTAGGAGTGTCCGCCTATTTCATTCTGTCATGGGGCATTAAGAAAACAGCAGCAGCAGGAGCAGAGCCACATCGCTCAGTGGCACAAAATCTCCAATCTGTCTGCTAAGCAAAATGGCTATAGCAGGTAGATGGTGATTACTGTTCTAAGACTTCTGCTTCACAACACATTACACTCTGCAGACACACAACAGCCAAGGGCTTCTATCATGACTCAAGGGAGCACAATGCTCCCACAATCAGCACATCCACATCCACTCACACTTCAAGGTGTTGTACTCCAGCCTCTGGCTTTGCATGGGGTTGACTTTGAGAAGGTGTGCCCAGGCAAACTATGTTTCCATGATTTACTGATTTCTAAGCTGAATGGTCAGGAAAAGCCACCAATGGCCTTATTAAACCACTCATTAAATCCCCTAGCGTGGTCATTCAAGAGGACAGGTAGGAATCTCTGGAGCCAGAGCCTAAGGATGAGGTGAGCCCATTAAGTGGGCCTTTGACTGTCCCTGCAGGTCACTCAGCTCTATGGGCTTCCAGCCTTCCCACCCTGAAAGGCAGCAGCTCTGCAGTGGCCCAAGCCCCCAGGGCAAAGGGGGATGAGCCTCTCTCAGGGTCACAGTCCCATCTTGAGGCAGCCCTGGCTCCACTGTGGCTTTATAGTGTGGCAAAATCCTTTCACAGGCAAGGATCCACAAATCCAAGGAACCACATCTTTCTTTTTTATTTCCCCTCTGAAAATTATAGTGAATATTAAAAATTTCAGTCCATTTGACCAAACTGAAACTGCATGTCTCAACAGAAAAGGATTCTCATGGGAAATTTCTGCCCAGATACAGTAACTTCTGCTGGTGAATGAGAGAGATTTTCTTTCTAGATTTTCCATGTATCATAGTTTTTTCAGCATATATGTCACAGATATTGATTTACTAAAAAAAGGTTTTTCAACAGCCTAGCCTTTTTTAAATTCAATGGGAAAATCTCCAGGATCTTACCTCCACCATTTATCTGGATTGTTTAAACAGTTTAAAATACATAATATATGTTCTATTTGTCACAAATGGTGGCAATTTAATTTAACACAGTAATTCTGCAGTTTGCATATTTTTATAAACACTTAACAAGTAACTTCACAAAAATGTTCATGGTTGCAACATTGCTCAGTAACATAATAAAATTATTTTTCTAGCAAGCAAGATATTGAACTTTTTATAAAAGGTTTTATTTGGTGAATTAGCCAGATATTACCTCCTAGATAAGAATTCATCTGCAGATGAAATAACTTCCTTTGTGTCCTTCATTCCTTTTTCTACCTACTGCTACTATACTACTGTATTATACTTATGGTAAGAAAAAAATTCTAGAGATAATGGAGAGAATACTGTATCAGCCTCAATGTTTTATCTTCTTCTTTTTCTGTATCTGCTTCCAATTCAGTATGGGAGTCATGCTTAGAGCAGACGTCATCTGGACTTTTCTCATGTAGGGTAGAAGGTTATCATGTAGATAACTCCAATTAGTGTAATAATGCCTCAGATTCTTGCTTAGAAAATGTTTTATCTTCAGAGAGGAAATAGACCAGTGAAGGTAACAGGGAATAAATAAACTGTGTTCCTTTCTTCTAGTTCGAAACCAAAGTGGCTTGCACATACATTCATGAAGGCTGTAGTCTCCCTACATTTTAGAGGGAGCTGGTGGTACTGAAGCCTTTATCTTGAACTACTTCCACCTGGCTTCATTTCTAACCCACAGGTATATGGCACGATCAAACCCTGAGTCAGAAAACTGTTCTGTGTTTTCAGCCCATGTAACTTCATTTTAATTTCTGTTGATAGCAACCATAATCATATCTAACAACAATTCTGACACAACCTCCATCTGAATACACAAAAAAAATTACTGTATATCAGTGATCCTGAACTTCTTCCTTTGCCCCATTCTCCCACCCATTTTATTGTGTCCTTCATAAATCAACCCACTTTAACACTTACGTAAAACATTCTCTTTGTTTCTTCACTTGAAATCAGGTATCACTTTCATTTATAAGTACTGCTTCTGCTCGGTAGTATTTAAAGAATTTTAAGCCTTCTTTATTGTTCTTTGTAACTAAAGTCTCTCAGTTATATCCAAGCCCCTTTACAAAATTTTATCCACTGCCAAGGTATATAGGGATGAAAATGCTCAGTCTTCCAAATCCCCAGGCCTTATGAAAAAGTGGCCTGGAATGGCTTTTCCCTAGGTCTTTTCAAAAAGCACTCAGCGAGGCACTCTGTGGGGCAGCCAAGTTAGATTCTCTCAGGGCCTAGTTTAGGGCAAGTCAGAAGATAGTAGGAACAAAAAATTAACAGGAAATAAGAAGAATTGATAAAAACTAATCTGAAAAAAAGACATTCCATCCCTTCTACTCCCTTCCCTTTAAAATGTCACCAAAGATGGAAATGGAATTCTCTTAATTTGTTTTAATTAAAAGTTTCTAAAGAAGAGGGAAATTATGTTTCATTGTTTGAAAACAGCGAATTCTGTTGCATGAATATTGCTGTACTAAGAAGGGAGTTTTAAGTTTGAGTGCTTCACCATTTTCCCTGCTTTGTACAGGCTGAGCTGCTGGTTTTCTTGTACCTTCCTTAATGCATTTTACACCATTTAGTATAAGGTCTTTGCAGGACAGAAGCCTTTTTTCTTGCACATCCCTGGAAACATAAGCTAGCTAGTATCTGTGCATATTTGAGCATAAGGAGATACTACAAGTCAAACGACATGTTTGAAGCAGACTAGAAAGATCTATCCAAATAGAAATAGTTCATTTCAGCTGCTGTGTCACCTCATTGCCCTCTGAGATGGTTAAAATACTTGGCAAATTCATGTTACAAAAATTCTAGTTAAGAAGAAATTAGCTCAAGAATCTAAAATCCTAGCAGTGAGCAAGCTTTATTTTCCCATAAAATTGCTCTTGCCTTAATCACTTCCAGGAAGACCAAAAGAAGCATGAATATTTTGGCACTGCATCTTCCTGATGGACCTGGCTTTGCAGAAGTTTACAAATCAAACTTAATTCAGTAAGTGCCTAGCTTTGGTTGCTTCAAATATACTCTGCATAATAATAGATGAGAAAAGTGTTGTACTGTGCAAACAGAAGATAGAAGAAGATAAGAGACTAAGCTTAGATACAGAGCTAAGATACCGAGTCTTTCCACATTTCCCATATGCATGCTATTTATTGTTGTAGTTAATAAAAAAATCCAATATGCCTTGCCTTCCTGGTGTAGCTGTGTTATGCTGTATGCTATGAGAATGAGTGAATTACAACATATTTCAGTTAGTAGGGAAAAATATACATTTGCACTGAAGTGAAAAATATGCATCATAGAACATAATAAAGAGGAAACCCACTTCGTTTTCTATTTTATGCTTTACTTTCAGTTCAAGAACATCCTAATCTGCACTGAAAGAAGACCACAAAACTGAGGACTGTTTTAGTACAGATGAATGCCTTAACACAAATACTATTTATCAGCAAAAGTGGTGCTTTTTCCTTCAGAGGAATTTTCCTAGATTCATTCTGCTTAAAAAGTGCACGAAATTTACCGTAGGGTATAGAAATCAGTAACCCCCCACTATATGATGTCCTGATAACTGAGATGCAGCAATGTATGGCAGCTCTCCTTCATGAGAAGACAGGAGAAACACCATATGGGGTCGCAGTTGACACTTTTAGTGTTGAAAGCTGTGCCTCTATGAAGAAAACTGATTCTACATGGATATCAGAGCATGCTTAACCTTGGATGATCACCTGGGAACAGGGTGATCCACAAAAGGAGCAGCTAAGTAACCCTACTATCCACTATTTCTCTAACACAAGATAATAAAAATGATTAAGCAAAGGTTTGTCATGCAAGAAAGCTGCAAGCCTAGGATGGCTGTAGAAGATCCGAGCATGATTCAAAAGGTGAAAGAGCAACTTAGGTAATATGGAAAAAAGGACAAACTGCATCACTAGCTGTTGGCTGAAGGTTGGATTCAGTACCCATAATAATTAAAGCATGTTAACAAATAATTTATGCTACCCTATGTCTCTCAGATCCTACAATTTTCATTCTAAATATCTGAAATTTCTTACTTAAAATATGTCAGATAATTTGGAGTGCTCTCCAGTGTACCTTGGCTCCTGAAAACAAAAACCTTCAGCAGATGAAAACTGGAACATGAAACTCACAAGAAAAGCACACACGAAAATATTATACATCTGGCATTTTTGGATTAATACTGTCACCAAATAATGTTTTATTGCACACACAGCTAGAATTGTTCATGTTGAAAGGAGCACATTCTTAGCTTGCTATCCATGACTTATTTGCAATACAGAAATGAATGGCTGAAAATGAGAATTTAAACCTTGTCTTTTCCCTTCTAGCAGAATTAGATGAATATTCAAAATTAAGACTCTTTACTACATATCATTTTTCCTGTTAGAATTGAACCACAAACCAATAATGATTTTACAAAATTTGCTTGCTATTTATCACCGCTCACTGACACTTGTCCAAACAAATTACTGCCTATGGATTATCTGAAATATAAGACTATTATTTGCACATAATTATATGTGATAGATCACCCAAGTCACATGTTATTTAGCTGTTAATTAGTTGATCTCTGTTCCATAAAAGTGAGCATACCTGAAAATCATTTACCTTTAGAATCCCTAAGTCATTAGACAAAGATTCAATTCCTGGGTTTGGAGCTGGAGTTTTTTATTATTTTACTTTTTAATTTTCCTTTTTCTTTCTTTTTTTTTTTTTTATTGTGCTGAAGGTATAATCTGACTAACTAGAGCCATCTTTCCTGGTAATATATGGAGACAGCAGATTTCAAAGCTCATTCTGGTCTGAGTAAGCTCATTAACAAATTTTTCATTCCCTTTTTCCCTGACATACAAGTCTCAAGTAATAGGAGAGACGTGTTTGATGCCATTCATATACACTGTTCACAGATCCTACTCTCACTTTAAATATCTATATGTGCATGCTGGTCTCACTCCATCCCTCCTCAATGGCACACCACATCAGATACCTGTCTCATGCTGGCTTGAAACTTTTGCCCTTTATATTACCTTGAAGAGTGATACCTAATACTGCTCTTAGTTTGCTCATTTTAGAACTCATTACACCTGTCCTGAATCAAAAAAACCCCAGCATTTAGTGATTACCAGCCCAGTGGGTATAGCCCAGTGGTGGTTACTATACTAGTGGTTACCAGTTCCAAAAAGGCTGTAGCTGAGAGTCCTGCTGGAACCCCGGGAATCCCAAACAACACCTGTATGCCTCTCCTCCTGCCAATGAAAACTTGGACAGAAGACAGAAAACCTAGACAAATGTTACCTTTATGATTCTCTCTGCAACAAAGATACCCAAACATAATTTTATTGATGAGTGTTTGCAACCTTTTCAGTACCTATTTATGTTTTCTTTACAAAACCTAACTATTTCTTCTTTTTAGCAATTACCTTGAGGATGGGTTTTAGCTTCAGATCTACTGCATGGATCTGAAAGAGCTACACATGATTTGTACTTGGAGTTCCTCACAATTGTTGGACATTATATTTATGTTAAAGTTACTATAAGCAGTCTGTTTCATCTGGCATTTCATCCTGGTCTCTGACTTTCTATTCAGGCAAAACATTCACTTCAGTCAATGAATCTTTTGTGGAAAAACTACAAGTGTGAGCCCAAGACTTCCTTCCACTATATTACAATGGTGCAAGTTTCAGACAGAAACTAAACACAGTTTTCTTTCTTTTTAATATGAAGAAAATAGAAGAAATTTTGTAGGTTCCTTAACATGAATAGTGCAGAGCAAATACTAGTAATAGTTTAAGGAAATATGTGATTTATATCTTTTATATGGAAGGTCAATATGATATTTGAAGTATTTCTAATATGATTTAAGTTAAAACTATCCTGACATAAAGATTTCAATATATTTCCTTAAGTAAGTATTTTGTTTAGCATTCTCTATCTACAATAATTCTTCTTTGTTAAAGAAAAGATTCAGTGGCTACATGCTGTGGGCATTTCCTCTGATTTTTTGGAGTAATTTCCAATACTTTATGATTATTTCATTTGTATGGGACAGTGATCATAGCATAAGAGAATACTGAAATACAATTATTTTTAGACATTAGGGAGTTGTACATTGTTCCTGAGTGCATCTGTTAAGATTCTGTAAAAACTGAGCCAGATGCTGCGTGGTATGCAAACACTCTGAGTTGCAGAGATCATATGTGCAAAGACTACAAAAATACTCTCTAAAAAGTAACTGTGATTATGATCAACATGACAGGCAGCTAAGACTGAATTCTGTCCATTTAAATTGCATAATCCACACAAGTTTATGGGAAAACTTCAGCTGTCACTGAAAGTGGTCTTACTTGTGGCAAAATTGCTCTCAAATATTTAATGTCAGCAAGGACTGCTAACAGAGACAAGTGGGGGAAAATATTTTAGAAAGATAAAAATAAATACCTACTGCCCAAGGAGTGTTTGGAAATAATTCACCATACTAGATTCTCAGCAGGTGTAAATCAGTTTAACACTACTGACCTCGCATCCCCAACCTTCTCTCAGGCACACACCATTTAGCTTTGAGACATGGAATAAAAGTCTGCAGTCTTCCTAACAAACTGTACTGCTGCATGTTATAGTTTTGAATATATGATCTGTATGATTTACTATGGTGCATTTCTCTACAAGTCACGGCTCACTGTAAGCTCAGCTGGCTGTTACAGCCTTAGATGGCAAACACTTACTCCTACACACACATCTACTGAAGTCAGACCCTGTGCTCAACTGATTGGATCCAGAGCTGCAATTCTAATCTAAATACCAGAACCATACATGACACTTCCTTTGTGCTTATGAATCTGTTTCAGTTATCACCCCAGACTTAAGCAAACATTTCCCTACTTGTAACTAGCACAATGCTTGCTGCATTCTCTCTTTACAGATACGACAGCGTTTGTTGAAATACAATTTGCCATGTTTAAAATGTAATTTTAAAATATGCATAGGCACCAGTTTTAATCCTTTTAAAAGGTAGTTATTTTCCCTTTAATGGGTATTAGTGTATATACAACTGTATCTATAGCTATGTCTGCATCTACATTCTACATCTTCCTATATTTAAAGGGCAGGCCCCAGAGGATGAATATTGAGCACACTGCTCTTTAATATTTTCATAAATTATCTGGATGATGGGATTCAAGTGTACTCTGATGAAATTTTCTAATGATACCAAACTGATGAGGGAAGTGGACATTTCAGATGGGAGATCCACACTGCAGGAAGACCAGAATAGGCTGGAAGAGGGGACTAACAAGAGCCATAAAGGTCTTGAACGTGGGAAAACAATGCAGGAGCACAGCACAGGCTGGGATCTCCCTCGGGAGCAGCTCTCTGAAAGGGACCTGAGGAGCCTGGTGGACAAGCAGCTCGGTGGGAGTGAGCAGTGCTGCTGCTGCGGCAAAGAAAGCCAGCAGGAAGGACACTGGGCTGCATCCACAAGGACACCACCAGCAGAGAAACAGAAGTCATTATCCCACTCAGTATCCCAGCATTAGCTTTCACCTGGAAGGGGCTTCTTCCAGGCCATACCTGGAATACTGGACTCAGTTTTACTGGTCCCGGATACACAAAAAAATCCCCCTAGACAGGCTGAAGAGGATCCAGGGAAGAGCCACAGAGATGATCCAAAGACTGGAAAGCCTGCAATATGAGGATATGCTGCAAGAACTGGTTTTGTTCAGCCTTCAAGAAAGGCTTAGGGGACACCTTATCACTCTGTTCCTATATTTAAAGGATGGATATAAATAAGATGAAAATTCCCCTTTTACAAGGACTCATATGGAAAAGACAAGTGGTAATGGTTACAAGTTGATCCTGGAGAGATTCCAATTGGACACAAGGAAAGATTTTCACAATGAGAACAATCAGCCATTGGAACAGTCGCCAGTGAAGTGATGGATTCTCCAACACTGCACAGTTTTAAGATTCAGCTGCACAGGGTGCTGAGCCATCTTGTCTAGACTGCGCTTTTGCCAAGAAAGGTTGGACCAGATGATCCTTGAAGTCCCTTCAAATCTGCTATTCTAAGATTCCATGATTCTTTGACTCATTACAGTAATAGACTCCAAACAATTCATGATTTTAAGTGAAACATTTTTGTTTCCAAATTACTCTTTTTTCTCTGAAATTTTAATGTCAATACTTCTTTGTGCTTTATGTTTTGTGGAACTTAATATGCAAAGGAAGGAAAATCAAAATCCCTTGTGAAAAATTACCTATTGCTTGTACTTAACAGTTAGCAGGCATGAACCATGATTAATAGAAGAAAATTACAATAAAACAAACTTCAGGGAACACTAACATTTGCACTGAGATTTCCATCGGTCAGCTTGTTCCATTTAAACATGAAGACATTTAAAAGCTGCAATTCTCTTCCCTTGTGGAAAGTAGGCCCCTACTACCATTAATTTTTGGGATTGATCTACCCTTCTCTGAAGAATAAACCTGAAGTCCAGCAGTCATTGCAGCTTCTTAAATCATTAGAAGCACTGGATTGCCCTTTTTATAGAAAAGAGCAATACTTTGACGTAGCCATAAAATGTTAATATATTTTTCAAACTGAGTGTAAACACTGGACCCCAGTGTCTATTTTGGGGCAGAATTGTACTACTGGACTGGCACATGTGACTAAACAGAGCTATTTGATTTCACAGTCTCACAAACTGTGTCTAATAGCATTTTCAAGAGCTGAACCATGAAAGGAGACAAAGCAGCCAACACAAGATGAATATCCAAAAAGCTTCTGAAAACTGAGATGACACAAATCTAAGTTTAATTTCAAAAAAAGTAGACATTTCTGGCCTTGAAAACCAGAGATAAATTAAAGAATGGATCTAGACAAGAAGAAAGAAAAGTAATGCAAGTATTTCTGTACATGACTCAGTTGGGTTCAGAAGGCTATTCCTGTATTCATGAAGAGATATACCCAACTCAAGCTTTCCAAAATATAAAAATTTGCTTGATTATCTGGTTTGCTCATGTATGCCTTATTTACTGTCTCAGACAAGCAATAACTTTGAAAATTACTAAGTGGTTATATGGTCAGAATTATCTGGAACAGATTTCTTTTTAAACCGATGGCTGCCTTTTTAACTCGGTATTTTCATAATAAAGACCTTTAAACTCGACTTGGAAAGATTTACAGTCACTGGGACATGAGGAAGGCTGTTTATTGACTTGTTCCTTATAGCAACTGCAATAGGTTTATAGCAGAAAAAAATTTGTTCAGAAAGAGATGTACAATATTACACTTCCTTCTACTTCTTAAACAAAAAATGTAGCATCTTTTCACAAAACAAAAGGTTTATAACACTGATACCATGTAGTAAAGACATTATAAAACACTGAATCATTTCAAAATAGAAATATCTTGGGAAAACTCCTCTCCATTTTTCATACATTGTGTCAAGTATTTATGTAATCACATTTTAAATAAGTATGCCAGAATGTTTGTGAAGGTTTTAATTAGAAGATCGGTTTTCATTAGCCAGAAAACCTAAAAACCTAACAAACAAAAAAAATCCCACTGCAAAGCACATTAATCTGATTTCGTCTAATGATCATGCTTTAGTTTTCACGCAGTCCCAGACTAATACATAGATTGTGGTCTAGTTGAAAACAATGGGAAAACTCCAGTAGCTCTTAAAAGAGCTGGAATTTCAAACCCAGTCTAAGCTTGAATAGTGAATAGTATGGGCAAATCTCTGCTTCATAAAGTGAAATGCCAAACAGATGTAATGGCTGCTGAAGGTCACAGAGACACGGCCCATTGCTGAAGATCTTCAGCCTGTGATAGCTCTAGATCTGAGTTTGCTTCTCTGTGAAAAATATTTGTCTTAGCTACGCAAAATACATATTAAATATCTTATTTTTATCCATCTGTGATGACACTTAAATTCTGGTTTACTTTTCTCCAAACTGCCTTCTGTGATCTCAGTAAGCTGAATTTTTTTTTAGATCAGTAACACTCATTTCTCAAAACAGAAATTATATCTTATTACCCCACAGGCATGTCTGTGGTGAAAACTGTATGCTCATTTATGGTCAATTTTGTACATGAAATAATCCTGACTGTGAGAATAAAGAGAGAACTGTGATTCAAATATGTCACAAGAAAGAAGAAGGCTGAGTTATTTTTGCTGTTTTCTTATGTGGTAGGTTAATATCAACATAATTTTTCATATCAAATGAAAAGTGATAAATCACATGTTTAAATATAGGTATGGGGTTTATTATTAGTAATCTTTTCACTTGCTCTAAAATCATGACCATAAAAAGGTAACTGTACTCTGCCTAAAAGAAAATCTTTTGTTCTTAAAATTATGGTGCATTTTCATATCTCTAAGCATTATGTCATAAATACTGTGCTGTAGATTCTCCACTCACCTTATCTTAAACTGATAAAATTCACACATAGAGGACAAGATCCTCAATTGTTTTTAAATTCTCTGTTCAGCTCCAGGAAGGACTGTCATGGGGAAGACATAGTACGGAAGGGCTACCAGAGGTGAGATCACAAGATATAATGAGACTGTAACAGCTGTAAACCCCAGTGAGATATTTGTATAACCAAGAGCTGGAACCTTTGCTTATACATCATATGAGAAAATTAATATCATTTTTAAAACTGTAAAAAAAAAAAAAAAGGTGTGATTTCTTACTGTTTAATTATGAAGAACTATCTTGATTCTTCTGCAGGTACTAGATCTTGATTAAGGCTTCATTTATCATGACTCTAATGGAATACTGGACAAAAAAGTTAAAAAAAAAAGCACTAAATCATGTTTTATGTAAGAGAGTTAAATAGAGAACATAGTTGTGATATGACGTAAGTTAATTTACATATACCTTGAAAATTGTCCTGAATATGGATTACACCTCAAGTTTTATAGCTCCAGTCTATTCATACTGAAAGCAGTATTGAGGAATTGGAAAAGGCCTGGAACTTTGTGTTGAGTTGACTTTGGCTGCTAGAGAGCCACTTAGGTTCTCTCTCAGTGTCCCACTCAGAGAGGATAAGGGGAGAAAGTATCATGAAAAAGCTCTTGGGTCAAGGTAAAGCCAAGGAAATCACTTACATGTCACTGGCATCAGGAAAAGATTGATCGAGTTGTGGGAAAATAATTTCATGCCAGTTGAAATAGATTTGGAGGGAAATTAAAACACCATCTTCCCCAACACTAACACTTTTGTCACACCCTCCATTTCAGTCTTTCATTCCCAGGTCCCTTATATCCCCCAGGCATGTCCAAGAGGTGGAGAGGGGATGAGGAGTGTGAGGTTACCATGAGTACATGACAGCCCCTTCCTGCCTCTCTCTCCTTCTCACACTTTTCCCCAGCTCCAGTGTGGGTCCTTTCCACGGGCTGCAGGTTCCTGTCCATGAGCTGAAATTCCTCTCCACGGCTCTCAGTTCTTGTCAGGAGAAGCTGTTCCAGTGTAGCCTCCTCAGGGCCACAGGGCTGTCATGAGAACCTGCTCCAGCATGGGTGCAATTCCCATCACTTGCTGCAATGTGTGCTCTGTGGGGCCATGATGGGAGCCAGCTCCAGCATGGGCGGTCTACGGCCACAGTTCTTGTCAGGAAAGCTCTGCACCAGCGTGAGCTCTCCAGGGCCACAGCTTCTTTCAGGAAAGCTTCTATGGAATGGGCTTTCCACAGTAAGTAGCTCCTCCAGCCACACGCTCTGGTTCCAGGATGGGGTCCCAGAGGAGCCACAGCCTGGGTACCTTTAATGGCGTTTCATCTTCCCAGACTGCAGGCCAGTCTCTGCTCTGGCACCTGTGGCGCCTTTCCCTGCCCCTGGTGTTTGCGGTGCTGTCCCTCACTCTTTTCCCCTCACACCTCACCAGCTGAGCAGCACTTTGCCTTGGTCAGGGAATGTCAGAGGTGCCCTCAACATGACACCTGGCACAGCCCTCAGGAGCTTCTGAGGGAGCTGGTCGGAACTCGCCAGGACCAGCCAGAACCGGCTGGAACTGGTCGGGGTCGGCCGGAACCGGCTGCGTGCAGTGTGGGCTGGCCACGGCCTCTCCCACAGGGCACCTGCAGCTGCCCTGGTGCCCGTGCCCTGCCAGGGACAGCCCCAGCCACATACCAGCAATCCCTGCAGGCTGAGCCACAACGCCTTCCCTGCCGGGCGCCATGGATCCTTGGCCTTGGGACAGGTGGGGAGAACACAGGGAACATGGGGAGCACATGGCCAAGCCCTGAGCTCCCCGGCACAGCAGCTGGGGGAAAACAAATACAGCTGGGGACCAGCTCCCAGACTGAGCTGGGAACTGGCACACATTCAGTCACTGAGTCTCCAACAAGGAGCTCGTGTATGAGCTGAACTTTCAGTTCTCTGAAATTCAGAGCCGTGCCACAGCTGAGCACACGCCTGCATGGTCCTCCAGGACATGAGAGATTTTACCCTGGAGTTATTAAAGAGCCAGTTTGACTGCGCCCTCCACTCCTTTATAAACGTATATGAAGAGGGTAACTGCTCTATGTGTCTGTACGGATCTCCCCACAAAGACACAGACCAGCAAGTGTTGGATGCCAACTACCACTTATGTGCAAGACACACACATGGTCTTTCCTTAACATTTGGAAGTACTGCTCCATTAAAAGGAAAAAAAATTATAGATCTTATCACTTCCTTAAGAAATCAGTGCTGTATTTGAATTATATTGTTTGTATGGGAAGACTCTTTTGCTAAAGTTTGTTAAGGCATCTTATTTATTGTGTTGCTGTAACACACAATTGTCTTGGGAGTGATGTATTTTAGCCACAAAAGCTGAATATCAATATTCTTTCAAGAAAAAATGCACTCAAGGTATTCTCTTCTCAGAACAGATATACTGTGGTGCACCTTCTCAGGTATAATAAGAACTCGCTGAAAAAGGGGAATAATATTTTTCAGACTTGATCCTAATGTATCTAGAATGTGTAGATTTTTAGAATAAGTAAATGGAAAAGCATGAGAATTCTATGAATGCTCAGGTCCATTTTGCAACAGAAGGCATAGCCCATAGTATATGAGTTTAAAATATATGTCCATAGTTTATACATGTATATTGGGCAATAAGTCTATAGATTTTACAAGTGCACAAAAGGCCACATACATTTCAAATACATCCCTGAGCAATTAAAATATTTCAGAAATAAACTGAAAATTACGACATGTCAAAACCCAAAAAAGAAAACATGCAGTACTCTAAAATAGAGCAAGAACAACTCAGAGAAACTGTCAAGTAGAACAGCATTACGTTTGTTTATTTCATTGCAAATTTTCTAGCAACAACAAGTAACATGGTTTATGGTGCCCATTGTATAGATTGCTATATAGAGAAAAAAACAGCCAAACAGGCAGATAGACATAACCTACTTTGGCAAAATAACAGGAACCAGGACATCCAAGCTTACCTGTAAGTGGATGAACTCTTAGTAGTATATCCTCTGCATACTTTGTTCTCTGCCTACTCTCAATGATACTACATTTTCCTTAAATGCAAATGTAACTTGAAAAAAAATTATCTTTCAAATTACATGACAATGATACAGATTTGGTCTTGTTCCTCCAAGCCAACAAAAATTCTTAACGTTTAAATTGTCAGGGCCTAAACTTTTATTGACCTGATAACTAGGAAATCACAGATACACAACTAGCAAATAACTATTTACAAATGTAATGCCAGTACTAAGGGCATTTTAAGTTGACATTTTAACAACTAGAGCTCTGATAGCTTACCAGAAAATTTTTGGCTTTTAAACAAAACCTCTTTTTTAAAGAGGTTAATAAATCCATGAAGACACAGTGGGGAATGGATGGGGTTTGTAATCATACTAAGAGTATCCATGAAAGGAATATACTAAAAAAATATTAATATAAATACATAAGAAACATAACAATCTAGAAAAATATTTTATTTTCATCTCTTCTGAAGAATTCCAGAAGTGTCATGTTGTTCATATGGCTATACAAAATCACCCAGTTTTCACTGCCTTCTGCTATAACTCCTTCTTATCACATTGCTCTGGATTTAGCTGTGGCTTCTCTTAGATTTTTCTCTGCAACTCTCTTGAACTCTCAGGGCTGGCTCCTGTTTTGAGATGCCTGCTTCCATCCTCACATAGATTAGGAGTTTGTGCAGTAATCATTTTGTGCGTATCTAGGATTTCATGCTAACATCAAAGAAATGACCAATTGATGAGAAACATTTTTAACATATTCTCTCAGGAAGTAGAATCAGACATAATAATTACCATTTTTCATAAAGGTGACCTGGAGTCCGTATTCAGAGGTATGATCTCATTGTGATGTTGCCTGATGAAGCACAGTATCACATCTTGAAAAATGTATGTTATGGTATACTGAAGACAAGACTGAAATTGGAATGGCATTTCCTCCAGATGTTTCCTTTCAACAGTTCTCTTCCAAAAACTGTTTCGGTTTGGGTTTTTAGTGGATTGTTTTTCAAGAAATAAGGGGGTCTTGTAAGGTATTTTTCCTATCTGAAATATAGCTGTTGTCACTGCTGAAAGAACATGGTCCACACACATCCCTCCTTTCTATTTTTGGGGGCTGTTTCCATAGTGCTTAGTGTTTCTATGGAGCCAAAGGCTTTCAGCCTCAGCATCATTTGACTTGGTTTCTAAACTATTAATTGTCCAACTTGCACCAATCATTGACCATGCATATTTTTTTGTTAGAAATTATTAAAAAAAAAACACTTAAATGAGAAAGACAACAGAGAACCTTACATTCCCCTCAAAGTATTCAGTCATTTAAGTGTTCTTGTATGGAAACCTTTGGAAAATAACAAGCATTAAGGCAGGTCTGTATAACAACGCTGACATTGTATTGACACGTGCACATACTCAAACACTGATGCAAATTGCAACTAACATTGATGGTAAGTGCTACCTAAATTCATACCTGAGTACAGAACTGATCCTTCTTTTCAGCAAAACTAATACCTGATTGTTTAAATAACCAAAGCTTGTGCTTTTACCTGGTTCTCTAGTTTATCTTCCTTAGCAGATGGAACAGACCAATGTCTAACTTAAAATTGCTTTGCAACTAAGAAATAAATCTGGGTAAATTTTTTTCAGATTCTGTTCTGTTCCATCTGGTCTCATCAGCAGACATGTGGAACCTATGGAAGAACAGAAATATGAAAAAAATAGAAACACAATATCAAGAAATGGTCAGAATTTTTTTTCTGTGTAGAGATGACTATGTTGAAACATTAATTATGGGAAAGTGTTGATTTAAATAAATTATTAATTTTGGAAAAAAGAAAACTACATTTTTATGTAGAAATTCTCTGAACATATGTATTTCCTTTTTATCTCAAAGAAACTATATCTAGCTAAAATCTTTGTTTTAAAAAGTGATAATAATGAAAAAATGCTACAACTGTGCTGAGCCAGTCTTTTAGAAAGAAAGACACAGAAATGGTGCATAAAAACACTCCTTGAATTTCAGACGGGAAAGTTTAAAAAGCTCAGCAATTCCTCTGGGATGGGAAAAGAGGTTACTGCCCAATTCTGCTCAGAACCAGTTGTTGTGTCTGATCTTGCAACTCAAGAATCTTAGACAAAATTTTAAGAAATAAAAAAGGATATGCAATGCATCAATCACACATATATGTATAATCATTAATTTCCAGTCCTACCTACCTGTAAATCAAAATGCAGTTATTAGTTAAACTGTTGCTAACTATAATTATCTTTTGTTTGCTTCTTCTAGTCAGGTTGCCATAGGCATTGTCTGTATGACACTATTATATGTTTAAATACTGGAAAGCACTTTTGGCAGATCAGTCTTTACTTCAGCAGCACAATTGTTCAATGGAAGAAAAAACTTCTTTAAAGTATTTCCTAAAGGAACATAATACGAGTGTAAATATATTATAAGCTGATTAAATTAAAAGATTGTTTCTCTTTAACTGATTCTAAATGAAATTCAGATCTCTAAGGAGAATATAAGCAAAACAATAAAACTAAGATCCTTGCTAACATTTGCTTCTTTGTGGTGCCTCAGACATCTGTGCTTAATTATACTTGTCAGTGGACAATACAACCTCTTCATGAGAGCTCACATGTATCTCACAGCAGAGGGAAGATGAAGTTTCTTGAAGAGAGCCTTAGAGGTAAGAGTGCATTTGCCTTCTATAATTTCTCAGATGACAGCATATGAATAATAGACTTTGTGGCCCACTGCCATTGTTGGGGGGTGGTGGAAGAGAAACTTACATGAAAACAAGACTTAGTATGGTCTGACCAAAACCCTAGATTGTCCATGTTTTAATAAGTCAGAAAGGTTTAGAAATTTCAAATTTGAAATAGCACTATTTAGTATTTAGACAATTTAAAAATTAAAATTTCAAGTCTTTCTAATTAGGAACAGGAACTCAACCACTACTGTTTTTACTTCTAATTCAGAGTAGATTTGGAGACACTGCTCCATAAGCAGTGATAGGCTTATATTGACACACAGGAGACCAGGGACAGACAGCTGAAAGCAGCCAAGTCTAGGAAGATTTTTAGCAACATTTTTTTTCACGTATTTATAACACAGCAAAAGCAGTCATGTGATCAGTTACCCAACACCAGCCCATACACAGGACTAAATACAAATGCCTTTGAACTTAGTGAATCAAAAAGTCAATGTTCCAAAGAAGAAAGCTGACAGACATACAGAATCAGTATGCTCTTCCTTTAGTAATTTTCTTTCCCTTCTTCTCACCAGCACTGGGATGTGTCACAGGTAAACAATGTTAACAGAGCAAATAAAGACTCAAACCACTGCTTTTCCTAAACTGAACAGCTATGGGGAAGGCAATTTTTTTATTTGTTCATTTTCCAGTGACTTTATTTCATACTCTTCCCAAATGTAAAAACTAACAAATTAAAATATCAGCAGTAGCTACTACTTCATAATTGCATTTGAAAATATATCTTGAATGACCATAAATGAACTTTTGCATAAATTAACATCATGCTTGCATGATGTTTGTTGACATTTAGCACCAGTAATTCTGGTTTACTCTAATATAGCTCTTCTTTAGCTGGACCCATGTAGAAGAGTATTTGGATCTATATCCTTGAGCTCCAGAGGAGATCAATCCTGGGGGACTGGATTTCTGCTTCATTTTAAGTTAGATGTGTATGTTTTAATTTTGTAGACTTGCTATTTCTAGAAAGCTAAGGCTGTTACCTGAAAAAAACTCCTAAAGCTGCAGCATCAGTTTAAACCATTCTATAAATACAACTAATACAACTGGCCAGCCACACAATATAAAAACTACAAATCTCACCTACGTTTGGGTGTTTTTGCCCAGTTATTTTTAACCCAGATCACTTCTCTGATGTGTTTCACTGCTCAGACACTAAACAGTATTAGTGTAACAGGGGCAGCAGTACGACTCAAGAATAAGTAGCAAGAGATGAGGACAGTCAGATGAAATGCACACATCTGGGTTAAAAAAGGCTGCCAACTGTGGACTAATATAATTAATAAATCACCCCACTGGCTCCTCTGAAATTGCCTTAGATGGTGAACCAAATTCAACCACAAGAGCAAGTCACTGTGATATTTTGCTTCTAGTGTTATTAACCCACAGAGGACTGTGGGAGATGTGTTGTTATAGTTGCATAGCAGCAAGATGTTTTTGGGAGAACTTTTTAAATTATTTGAGGATAACATATATAAACTAATACATAACTGATATTTGATTTGTAAATACAGGTACTTGGCTTCCAGTGTTGGTTCCACCTTTTCCACAAATTTTCTTAATCCCTAATAAAAGTCAAGTTCTCTCTCCATTACTCCATATTGTCAGTTGCACTTATTCTGCTCTCTGACTGGTCCTGCACCTGAATGAAACCTGCAAATATTTCTCAAAATATTGATTTCTGACAATCCAGTAATTTACATTCTACTGATTTCATTGATGCCTGGTAGATCATGATCACATCCACTGTAGCAGAGACAACGCACAAATTTCCTCCTGACAGGCGAGGTACAGGTCTCAATTTCATATCATAGCTGATAAGCAGCTATTTATGTGCCAATAATTGAATCCCACAACTTTACAATCTACCTTTTCCTGTCAGCTAGGAACCCTGCCACCATCTCAACACGGTTCCTGCATCATGGTAGTGCAACCACGTTACAATTTTTCACCAACTAAACCACAGTTTAGCATTTCAGTTTTGAATCATGTTTGTTTTGCTGCTTTGAAAATGAGGGTGAAAACTTCTTGAGTAGTGGAAATGCAGATTCACAGCTGCTGTTGATTGTTTTAATTCCTTTGATGTCAGTAATTGGAGGGAAGATGAATAGCAGCTGAGGAGCTGTTTGACTTCTTTACACGAAACAGCCACTGCTCCACATCAGTGTCATCCGGAGAAGCCCTCTGATGGCTCTGGAGATGAGGACTTAAAAAAAGATACACTGCTGACTGTCAGATCTTCTACTGTGCTGATCTCATTCCAGAAACTACACATCTGCATGTGGTCAGGATGACAAGATGTTTCACTCTGCATTGCCTCAGTGCCCCGCTCTGGTAATTGCTCAGCATTTTGCAGAAGTGTGAAACTTTCCACATTTCCACTAACTTAATGGAAATGCAACGAGGGTGTTTTTCCAAGAAGCTTAAAATGCCATGTTCTGAATTTCCATTGGGGGATGATGGTCTGCCATCTCACTGTTATTTCTAATGTGTATAATATTCAATAGTTGCAATCATACTTGATTGTATTCCAGATACAGTAAGTAATCTTCTGTAACTAAAACTTTCATTTAGAAGTTCTTCTGTTCTTGTTCCTCAGATTCAAAATACCATTATATATAGGTTGTCCATGTACAGGGATTATTATAGCAACAGGGAAGCCCTGGTATTCAAATTACTTCAATGAGGCAAGGTTTGCAGACAGAAGTAAAAGCCTTGATTTCAGTACGAGCTAAATCAAGAGTCGGGGACTGATTGCTGAAAACAGGCACAGAAAAGCTCCACACTAAGATCAAGGGAGCCCTTTCAAGGTCTGCCAAATACCAGATCTCTTGCACAATGCTCATTTTCCTTTGTTCCTTTGCTCTCTGGAGGCATGGCTGCTAACTTTGTCAGCAACTGAAGAACTAAACAGGAATGTGAAAAAGTTACTCTAAAATGTAAAAGAAGCGATGAGGGGTTGTTTTGACTACATCACACGTGAAAGGAAGGAGCCATCAGCAGTGAGCAGTCTTGCACAACATGGGTAGGCCAGGCTCACTGTGCTCTGCTTCTGCGGCGCTGGTTTCAGGAATCAATTCCTCCCACCGGGGGACAGCAGGGAAGACCCCCTCAGCACAGCGATGGTGGGGAAGGCTTTCAACACGGGATACTGGGACTTCTTCCTACATCTAAAAGGAAAACCCCATCTTCTCCACACTTCCTTTCTCAGAACACGGTCCTGCGCTTGGGTGGAGCGGTCCGCCCGCTGCTCGGCGGGAGAATTTAGGACAAGCCTGCAGTATTTAGGACAAGTTTGCCCGGCCGAGCAAGTGTGACGAGGCGAAGCGAGGGAGATGCGGCCCTCTCTGCTCTGCCGGTGTCGGGATGGCCGCGTCCCCCGGAGCCGTGCAGTGACCGGGCACACGGCGGCCCGGGGGCCGCGTCCCTTCCGCAAAATCCCCGTGGGCGCGGACGGGGCGGGGAGAAACCCGACCCCCGCCGCCTGGGAAGGGAGAGGGGCTGCGGCCGAGCAGGGGGAGGTGGCGGCGTGCCCGTGTGACTCCCCCATTCGCGGGGACACCCCCATCCCGGACTGCGGGGAAGGCGACTCGGGGCAGGGCAGGGCGGGGCGCGGCGCTGCCCTGCCCTCTCGCCGAGCGGAGAGGCGGGAAGCCGGCGTCGGTGCGCTGCCGGTCGGCCAGAGCCATGCGGAGCTGCGGGAGGGCGCGGGGCGCTGCGGGCTGGGCCGCCCCGCTGCTCCTGCTGTGGCAGTGCCTGCCGACGGCGCGGCCCTACAACCTGGACACGCAGCACGCGCTGCTCTTCCGCGGCGGCAACGGGACCCTCTTCGGGTACTCGGTTCTCCTGCACCGCCACGGCGAGGAGCGATGGTGAGTGAGCGAGCCCCCGGCCCGGCCGCCCCCGCGGGGGCCCGTCGCGCCTTGTCCCGCCTGCGGCTCCTCACGCTGCCGTCTCTGCCCCGCAGGCTGGTGGTGGGAGCGCCCCGGGCCAGCTGGCCCGCCAACGAGTCGGTGGCCAACCCCGGGGCCATATTCCGGTGCCGGATCGGAGGGAACGCTGGCGGAGGGTGCGAGCAGCTCCAGCTGGGTGAGTCGGCGGCGGGGCGTGGGCGGGGAGAGCCCGGCGCGGGGCGGTGGCCGGGCACGGAGGGTCGGGGCCCGGGCACGGAGGGTCGGTGCCCGCCGCCCTGCGCGCACCCGGCTCTGCTCCGCTGCCTTGCGGAGCCCTGGCTGGGCCCTTCCGGCTCAGACTGCAGCGTGCTCTGCTTCTGGCCCAAGGGCGACATCAGCGCTGTTGCCCGAGGGCTGTAGCGGCATCAAGACAGCAAACATGCGCCAAAAATTGATTAGGGGAAGTTAGGTGTGCCAGATGTCGTTCCCACAGCCGTTTCGCACCTTTCAGCCTCCGGGTCAAAAGCCCCATGAGAGTTTCGGTCTGACAGGGCTCTGCGGAGAGCTGGGACAGCTTTCAGGGCAGTGGGTGAGTGCGGTAAGCTCAGAGATGGGAGGGTGGAAGTATGTGCCTGTATCACGTTTTCTTCTGCAAAGCCTTCTCTTCGTAAAAGCCACCCTAAAGTATCTGTGAACCACTGTTACCTTGCTCATGGGTTCGCCCTGTTTGCAGATTTGCTGGAGTTTCAGGCGAACAGAGCTATTTTTTACTGAATCAGTTTTTTACGGGTCCTGCATTTAACTTCACTTCTCTATCTCCACGGTCTCCATACTTAGGAGATGTAACTGGCTGAACTTACTCAACCTTCAAGTGTTTGATACTTGTTAAAAAGGGGAAGGCTTTGCAGTGGGTTGCCGTGAACATGTGTGAATTGCTTTGGGCTCTCTTCCTGTCCCGTTTGCATACAGTGCTGTCACGCTATTCGTACACTATGGAGAGAATGTTCCTCACTGTTCCTCTGCCACCCTCTGACCAAGAGTCTCCCATCCGTTATGAGCGTTGCGCCCAGTCAGACAAGCGCGGGAAAGGGCTATCAAAATATTTGAAAGCAATAGCGCGCCATGGACTGGTGGCTGTCAGGGCAGAGCTCAGCATTCTGTGACAAAAAAAATGGTGAAACAATTATTTCTCTACATGCCTATGCATAAAACTTGGAACCAACAGGTTCTGTCCATCTTTTTTTGCTACAAATGGATGTAAGAGTTATATTTTGTAACTGGGCTACAAAAATCTAAGTTACTTCAGTGGTGTTTTACGTGTAGTCGCATAAGAAAAAGACAAGCAGTTGCTACTAGAAGGAATGGAAATAAAATTTATATCAGCCCAAGTAGTTTTTTTTTGTTTTGTTGAGTAATTTCGTTCCAATACTATATCTATTAAAAAGCCATACATAACAAAGAACTTTCTTTTCTTCTGACTGCCTGTTTGTATGAGGAGGCTTGCAAAAAGTCAAAGAGGTCAACTACAGTGGTGAAATAGCATATGCTAAGAGGCAATAAACCCCTGTCCCTGGATTGGTGGTAAAAATAGCCCTTTACTGTGTGAGGAAGGGGAAGGAAGGGTTGAAAGTTTCAGGTTCTTTGGAAACTACACAACACATCTGCAGTGTCTCTCAGTTTACTCATTTAGCCAATGGAGAAACAAAATCTCTAAAGCAATAATATGACAGGTTTTTCTTCAATAGCTTAGGGGATTCTGAGTGAAATGAGGCAACAGGTATATGAAAATGTTTATGTGGTTCCAAAGGCTTAGGTTAACATTGCCTATATTCCCAGGTTTAGAGGCTGCAGGTTGCACAACATACGTTTTAAAAAAATAGTTATGAGATTTTTGCAAATTCTAGGTTTCCATTACTGCTAGATGACATCTTTGCATCACTACGTTTGTCTGTAGTATTTCTGAAGTTAAGTAGATGCTGAAAAGAAGTGCTGTATTGTAAAACAGGTCACTGAGGTCAATGGAGAAGCCAAAGGCAGCTGTGGTGCATGGGATGTGAATGAAGCGGGGTAGTATCTGAGGTCAGAGAAATATGCAGGGACACTTGCAATTACAAAGCTGAACTTAATTATCTCTCATCTAACTCATTCAAGTTTGGGTTCTGATCTCATAGAATAGGGAATTTCCTTAGAAAAATGTGTGGCAATATATTACGCTGCTGAAGAGGCACAATGAGAAGTAAGTGTTTCTATCTTGCTCTTAAATAGTTGAATTAACATTTCATTCTGGTAAAAGCATCTTTGAGGTGGTAAGTTTTTAATTATAAGTCATAAAAAAGTAGAGGTGATAACAGGCAATAGAAGTGGCTTTCCAAATGTTGGGCTACTGTAACAAATGGATGTGATCTACTTAGAGACATAAATATGTTAAAGTATTTTGTCGTTCCTTTTTGCTAAAGTAGCCTCGAAACTGCCATAACTAATTAATGAAGGATTCATGAACAAGTAGGAAGCCTCTGATCACACAAAACCGCTGTTGTATTTTTATATGTCACACATATATATGTTCCTATCTGCTTCGTCAGTAGCTAAAGAGCTGCCTGGAACAGTCTTATGCTGCAGTCATCACAGTATCTGTGATAATTCATCCAAACATACTTTAACGAATTTTAATGTTCTTCAAGACCTTGCAGGCCCTGGGCTGGGTTAAGAGCTGAAAATAGCTATGAGATACACTAGAAGTCTTTGTCTTCCTAGCACCTCATTGGCACTTTTAAATCTCTCTCTGATTGATTAATAGAAGAGTCTTCAGTCTCTTTTTCGAGTTCTAGTACTTCTGTTTATGGTGTCAAGTGTTCCAGACTGCAGATTTATTTGTATTTGGAGTATTTTTAAATAATGGCTTATGTTAGATGCAGAGGCTTGTAATCAAACGTCAGGCACAAGTACAAAAGACAGTGCTTCAGGTTGAAGAACTAAATGTCCATTTTCTAGTCTTGAGTTTCAAATCCTTGCCCACATGAGTTTGGGGTAGTCACGGGTTATTGCTGAGGAATTTGCACCAAGTTCTATAGATGTTTTGACCTATTGAATTTTGTACTTACAAAATGTTGCAGAAATTCTTCAATAGCACTGGTCTCAGATTTGATTGACTGGCTAAAGTTTATAGGAAATAATTTGCAATTTGCCATCCAGTCTAAAGAAAAAATTAGTTTTAGCTACAAATGAATGCAGTAAATTCAATGCATACTGTTTAACATAAGGCCAGAAAGTTCTGCCTGCAGTTTCAGTCTCGCTCCCTTCCTTTAAGTCTCTGCTACAATTAACCTGAGAACAAATTGCCCTCTAGCTCCCCCAGCTGAATCATTACAATGGAAAAGTTAACAGTTAATGGTTTTCCCCAAAAGGCAAAGCTGTGTTTATTCAACTTCGATTTCGGTAAGTTTGGGTTTTGGTAGTTTAGCTTTTTTATGATGCTTGCACTGCTCATGCCTTGCAAGTGACCTTTTTCAAATAGCCATACTGTTCCAAGGAACATGGGATCTTCTGGACTTAGGTCTGTTATAAAGGATGGAAACAGATGTCATTTAAAATGTTTTAGGCAGCAGTCATTTGAGGGATGTAAGAGGGATAAAACCTATCAGATCTGTGAAAATAGAAAATACTTCCTAGGTGAGTAAAAATAGACTCTGAGGCCTTGACCTCTAGGAGCCGGATATCAGAAGGCTTTTTGCCTTAGCAGTAGACTTCATTGTTTCATCAGTTAGCAATAGGGCCAGAGGAGTTATGGGAGCATAAAAAAGGATTGTGAGATGCTGTTGGGCATGGAAAACACTGGAGCAAGTTATATAGAACTGGTTTCTTGATGACATTGCAAACATCTGTATTATGATCCTTGAGGCCAAAACCAGAAGTGGCTTTATAAGTTATGACCTTATTTATCTGCAGTTGCACTGTTTCTGTGGATGTGTTCAGAGGGAACTATAGCAGAAGTGTATCTTCCAGCTGTGTAATGTACACAGGCATGGGCAATTACTTATTTCTCAGTGACTTTATGACAGCACGTGCTCCTTTTCCCTGAGGCAACCAAGCTGCCATGTCCTCTTGAGCTTATGCAGTGCTTCTCTGTTGCTTGTGCAGAATACTGCATTTTTTCATTTGATAAAGCTTTTATAATGTCATAGCCTGAGCAGGGACTCATCAGGGTGTCGGGGATGTCAGGTTCTCACTTCTCTTTCCTACAAAAGTCTGTAATTTCAAGGCAGTTGAATTCTTGCCAGTCAGAGAAAGAGAGGAAACATAAGGCAGTATGTCAGCAGAGGGCCAAAATAATCCTGAATCACCATATACTGGAGCAAAGGAAAAGGGAAATGCAATCCAATGAGTGTTGAGGAATGGTGGTGCTTTTTCTTGTTACAAACCTCTGAAACAGGCACAGGAATGAAGCACTGGGTCAGGCTGAACTTACTCATCTCTCACATCATCATTGTCTGGTTTTATTTGATTTACTGATAAAAAGTCTCAGTCTCTTGGGGTCTAATTTATTGCCCTGGTCTTCTCTACTTCTTCCATTTCCTGCAGATCCACACAAAAGCAAGTCCCCCGGGTAAGTCGTTGTTATAAGAGGATGGAATGCATTGCTAGAAGGGAGTTACCAGAAGTGTTTTTTGCAATTTAAAGGGGGTCTAATTCTTACTAATTCTAATTCTCTTCTTCTGGGAGTGTAATGGAGTTTTCTTTTCTGAGGCGATTTCAATTGGGTTAACATGCTCTGTAATTCATGCAAACCCTGGAAATGTCTCCCTTAGGAAATGAGAAGTTTTCCATGACATAACTCCAACATTCAATTCCAAAACTAAATTCCACACTTGTTTCTTGAAAAGCAGTATATGTTCAGTACATGGAAGTTCACATCTCTGACATTAGCCAATAGGATAATCTATGTATTCTTTTAAACTCTCCGATGCATTGGACAGTGATAAATGCCATTTCTGTGCTCAACATAGGTGTTTTGTTTGGTGGGTTAATTGTTGTGGGCTTTTTGGTGTGGCAAGAGGTGAGAAGGTGTGGGGTGTGATTTCTGGCGCTTTTCTCCATGCAAACAATATCCTATCAGCATTAGTACTCTGTGGTCTTACTGGCAGCCTCTTCTGGGTAACTAAACTAACCCTTAAACATCAAACGTTTTGGGTTAAGCTGTGTTCAATCTGAGAAAGTCTTAAAAATTTTGCAAAAGAGTTTGTTCAAATGGCATCATGTGTTGCCTTATTTTATAAGAAGTTCTTTTCATAAATGATCATGTATGCATAGAAAATACCAATTCAATAATTTGGTTAATGCTTATTCATGCAAACATCTTAAAAGCGAAAAGCTTGCTTTATATAACTTAGAATAGATGTGTAGCTTCTCCTTACCCTGGAGTCCATTACTGCTTTCCAGAAGAAAGCAAATATTTGCTAACTTGGCAATAATGTAGCCTTTTGGGGCGTGAGGGCAGAGTTAGAAGACATTTCAGTGTGTTCTCTCAAGGTTTTAAAAAATAACTCAAGAACAAACGCTAAGAGCTGCTGGTGAATAACTGCAACAGTGAAAGGAGCATGCAGGACGGGCATAGGTAACAATCTGCTATTCCCAGTAGAGATGGCAGTTATACAACCTTTATTTGCTAGCCATTTGCAGTAGAGATTGTTTAAGGTCTGCTACCAATAAACACATCGTTGGAGAGGTGTTTGCTTTAGGCTAGAGTTTAGGTGGGACTCAGAGGTATTACTTGTATTTCTTATGAACTTTTAGGCTAAAGAGCACTTAAAGGAACAGCCCTTCACCAGAATTGAGTGTAATGTCACTTTCTATCTGAGTAATGATGGAGAAGCCCATCCTCACTGCCAGCTATCACATTCAGAGCCAGTATGTTCCCTTTGGCTTCCCACAGTCATACCTTTGCTCAAGAAGAAAGTAAAAAGTCTACATGACCTGTGTAAGAGAGAGACAGAGGTCAGATCCACCAAACCCAAATTGCTGCATTGTGCCCCCAGAGTTCTTAGGTGCTTCTTTTACCCGCCACATTGTTCTTCACCTCATCCCTCTGTTCAGAGCATTGCTCTTTGTCTCCTAGGCCATCCCAGTGGAGAGCGCTGTGGGAAGACTTGTTTGGAAGAGCGGGATAATCAGTGGCTGGGTGTCAGCTTGTCGAGGCAGCCAAAGGAGAGCGGATCTATTGTTGTATGTATTAACCACTGGGTCTGTGTGTCTGTTTGTCTGATTGCAGTCAGCTTCCTTGGGCTTCCATGTCGAACACAGTGTTTGTTTTATATCCATAGGCTTGTGGACATAGATGGAAAAATGTGTTTTATGTGAAAAATGAGCACAAACTGCCACATGGTATTTGCTTTGCCATCCCTCCTGATTTTCGAACTGAGCTGAGCAGAAGAATATGCCCATGTTATATAGGTAAGCAGAATGCTTGAGTCCTTTTGTAGGGATGGGTGATATACACAATTGGACGGTGCAGTTTGTGAAAAGCCTGTGTTGCTCTGAGCAGGTGTTCTGCAGCCAAAGGCTTGGAGGCTGAGTGCTGATTATATGAGCCCAGTTCGTGATGTAAAGATGTTTATCACTTAAAAGAAAACCTGCTTTCAAAAGGCAAAAAAAGGCAAAAAAATAATTGAAACAGGGCATCAGAATAGTTTTTTCCCAGACTGTGTTGCTGAAGGATGTGTGCTTCTCAGAAACAGGCCAGTAGAGGACATCCTTCCTTTCTTTACTCTTGTCATTGCTCTGGAGAGTCTCCCGTCAGAGCAGCAGAAATACCTGCAAGTGGTTGTTGCCATCTGTTCCTTAGCCTTTGGTACAAAGGTGCTGCAGTGCCTGTCACAGTGTGTGTCCTTGTCCCTTACTTGCCTTCTGCCAAGGCTGCTGCTGTGGCATGAGACCTTCAGGGGTTCTTCCTCAGAGAACTTGAGGAGCAGAGTAAGAGTCAAGACCTGAATCTATCAAATGATTCCATCCATGCTTTCCCATTCTTATCTACCACCCACCCAGGAGAACGATCTCGTGCCCCTGTGCCTTGTCAATGCAAGGATCAGCTGACAGTCTGACCTTCCTGTGCAGACGGAGTAATGTCATCAAATGTCCCACTGCTGGCTCTGCAGACTGTTACAAGGGGTGGTGCAATCATGCTTTATCTTTGGAGACTTGAAGTGAACAAATCTATGGAATGAAGGGAGCCCTGATGGTAGGCAGTCATTAAAGAATTGCAGGAAAACAGAGCTGAGACAGTGTTGGATGGCTAGGATGAAAGCAGTATGTCTAAGACTGCCATAACACAAACCCTTCATGGCACCACTGGAGCACAGGGCAGCTTCTGTCAGGATACATAAGCCTGTCAGAGTATGTCTGAAATACAGAGTGGAGGAGTATCCACATGTGATGCTCAGACTATTTGGCTGTTTCATTCATGGAACAATTTTGAAAGAAAAGTATAGCCTTTAAAGTCATGGTATTCCAAAGGCAAGTGTGGTCAAGTGATACATAGTGTTTTGAGTTTGTTACGATGCTATATTGCACCTAAAGGCTATATAGTGGAAACCAGTGTTTTTAGTGTTATCACAGAACTGAAAACTGACTTTTTGGGGGAGGTGTTGTTTGGTTTCTTTTTTCTGAGTTGTCTCAACTTCTGTTGACAGCCTGGTAACAAAACTCTGGAACTGCATGCTTCTCATCCTTTTTAATATTTCTTACCCATTCCCAGATCATGCACGAAAGTTTGGAGAAAACCATGGGTCATGTCAAGCTGGAATGTCTAGTTTTTACATCGAGGTGTGTATTAAATGTCTCTCTGTTTATATACTTACTTTTATGTATGATATATAAAAGTGGACATGTAAATGCAAACATCAACACTGTATTTTATTGTGGGAGGGAAAAATCATTTTTCTAATTTCTTTTAAATTGAATCTTGCTATGACTTGCATGATAATTCCCAAGTAAGACTTGTTTTTTTTATTCTCAAGAATACTTTTATACCTTACTAAATCCAAAGTTATTTTTCATCTGGCAAAAGAGTATGGAAATAGCAGAGGATGAAATTTTATTATTCTCTTTAATCTGTTGGATGTAACATTTGTAATGCTTACCTTCTTGCTTTACAGAGTAACACTCTATTATTTAATCTCCATTCCACCCTAAAATTTTAATTTCTAAAAACTTGTTTTGAGAAGAGAATATCCTGATTGTTGCTCTATTTTGTTGTTACAGTTCAAAGCTTTTAATAATGGCATTCTTACAAAGTCTTGAAAATACTATCTGTAATTTGGTAGTAAACCCCAGTGCTGAGCCAAATGCATCTCCAGTAGCATTTCATAGAATTCATAGGAGATCTGAAAAAGAGCATTTTACCTGTTTTGCTTATTTTCATGAATATTTCCATGTGGATAACATGGCTTTGTTTTACTTTTCTTTTAGGATTTAATTATAATGGGAGCTCCTGGATCATTTTATTGGACTGGTTCTGTTTTTGTATACAATACAACTGCAAATACAATCCACGCTTACACAGATTCAAATAACCAAGTGAAATTTGGCAGTTATCTAGGTACTTAAAATATTTAATACTTTACTAAAATATAAGCTAAATAGCTGGTCTTGGGGTGAGTGCAGAGTATTTATCAGTGTTTTTACTATTGATCCCAGAAGCAACAGTTCTAAAGATGTGTTCTGATTCTGTTAAATACTGTTTATTTATAAGTCTTCCTCTCTGTTCTTTCTATGCGGAAACTTCTTGAGCAGTGGATTTCTATTCTTATCATCTCACCACTGACTTTTAACTATTTCTTGATTTAGAAAGTAGGGGTGTTTCTGGTTAGTAGTGGTTTTCATTTCACTCAAGTCAGAAATGATGCCAAGAGCTTTCATGGAAAAAGACAGTGGTTTCATATATAACAAAGATATGAAAAGATTTTTACAGTGAAAGCTGCAAGCAAGTCTTAATTGTATTGTCAGTAAGGGGAAGTATGCTATGATATTTAGAGACAAGCTTTCCTCCAGTGGTTATTTTTTTATTTTTTATTCAAAACATAACTTAGTCTGGATATGTGAGAAGACAGATTTCATTTGTGAATGTCCGTAACCAAGGCCATGAAGTTCTACTCATGTACCTATACCCAAGTAACTAGCTGAATTTAGTGCTACAGTTTGGAAAGGTTTATGCCAAAAAAGCAGCAGCAGCTTCAGTCGTCTCACTACACACTGAGAAAATCTCATCTGTCCTTCCTGAATCCTGAGCAAGAACATTTTTGCTTGTGACCGTTGGTTTTTGCATTTTCCCATTCAAAGTTCCGGCTTGTGTGGATAAACATTTCCTGTTTCTGATTCCACTCCTCTGACAATGGGAAGTTGGCATATGTTATTTCATAACTATTGTGAAACACAGTCAACTGACTCAAGTCTAAGACTTCAGAATTCAGTTCTGAGCCTGCAAAGGCCACAGTGACTCTGTGGGGAAGTCAAGCAGAAGAAAGACTGGGTGATAAAGGAGGATCAGACACGCAAATCCCTAGGGTCAACCAATAGAACTTCTAACCTTTCACAGGACAAAAGAAAAGCTTCAGAGAATGGAAAACTCCAGCTCTCCAATAATAATCAGCAGAAAAAGTACTGTACCTGTCTAGGAAAAAGAGTTCATTCCAGATTCATGCTTCTACAAGTATAAGAATGAGAATTTCTGTAATGAATGAGTCAAATCACTGACAGTCAGAAGCCAGATACAGGCAAATAGAGACATAAGGGGACTATGCTGGGGAGAGGTTAGGGAAGGTCTTTCCACACATATGTGGTCTCTCCTTGTTACCTTGGCCATCCAGGACCTGAAATCAGCTGGAGTTTGCTTCACTCTAGTGATCTGGTTCATGTTGGCTCAGCAGAACTGTATGTCTTCTAAACTCACCCTTCTACAGGAAAGTGAGGAAAGGCACCATTAACTCATCTGTGTGTCTTTAAGTAGCAGCTGTGATAAACGTGGAATTTTGCAGCTTCATGCTACTTTAATCTCTGCTTCCTTCCCTCATAATAATCCATAGTGTGGTTGAAAGAATTTAAAGGTACTTTCCTTCCCCTCCCTCAGCTTCTGTCTTGTCTTTGTAATTATTGAAGAAAGCAATCTGTTCAGGGTTAGTTCTGTTACCAAACTTTTTTTTAGCAGTCTGAGTTTGTTGCTCCCCTAAGTAATGAATAAAGTTGTTCCTACCAAGTGGTGGAAGTCTATTGTGACCAGTGTAATTCCAACATGTCAGTAGATACAATTATCTACTTACTCTCTTCTTCCTTTGGTAGGGACCAAGATGTTGGCATCTTTATTTATATTTTTCATTAAACTGTTAAAGAATAATAATTAAGAAACTAGAGACTACAGGAAGTGAAGTAGTATTGTAGCATTTTCCATAAGTTGGAAGAAACAAAGCTGTTTGTGTACCAGACAACTGAAAGAAAGAAGGACGTTAGAAAGACATTTGTCATACATAACACTAGGTAATATTTTCTTGACTACTTCAGAGTCTCTCAGAGAGTAGTAGCTGACTTCTATTAAAAGAATTTTCAAAGTTTTCAGTCTTTTGAATCAGCTGGCTCTGACAAAAAAGTAACCTTAGGCACTTAAGAAACTACCTTAAAGAAATCATAAAGTAGAAGACTGTTCTTTTAGAAATCTGAAAAGGGCAAATAACATTTCATAGACCTGAACAACTGTAGTGATGGTAGAAAGGAGAAAACTATGGAGTTGGAAAGAAAATAACATTTCTTTATGCATTTAAATTTAACGGGTCAGTTATGTGATTTCCCCTTCTCCTGCCAAACATTTTAATACCATTAAAGAAAAATTAGGACTATGTGATTACTGTAATTTTGGTGTATGTTTGGGGTTTTCTAAAGTTCTTAAGAATTTGTAATGTTTACACTTTAGCAAAATAAAAATAACTAGAAAATAAATGTCAGAGGAGGCAAATTAAGGTTCATCCTTAATTTTTTATTGAGTAAATAAAAAGTAGGTGTTGACCTTCAAGTAATGAATTGCTCTGTTCATCTCTTTTAGCTTAAAATATGAAAAGGAAAAGGTGGCTTAACGAGAACTTGAATTGTAGGCAGTTATCTTCACAGATGAAAAATTCAAGGCTTGTTCTCATCTATCCAAGATGATTTTTCCAGTTTCTCTGCATACTGTGAACATCAGCAGTCATTCAGTAAATGCAAGAGTAGCAGAATATATTATCTGTGTTCCCTGCTTCAACTGAGCTGTAATGTATTCTGGAAAGAGTAATGATGACTTGTGCAGCTACAGTTTGAGGTGTTCACTTTTGTTTTGCAATTCTGTGTCTGGATGTCTGCACCAAAATATGGTTCTGTTTACAATCTCTCTCCACATACAGAAATGCTTTGTAATGTAGATTTATTTACAAAAGCTGATGTAATGTTTTCTTATTGCATAATCAGGCTTTTGCAATTTGTTCCTGACATTTTCATCTGTTTGTCCATGGTGCTGTGTGTGTATGTGCACGCAGAAGTAGCACTACATTTAATTTTTCTTCAATCCAGGTATAATAGTCAAAGAGTAACAATTGAATCAAGTACATGCAGTGCATGTACTTTTGATCGTTTTTATTTGTGTTAATAGTATGGGCTCACTGAACAATTGCAGAATATGCATTAACAGAAGGTGTTTGGAATTTATTTTATTGTCTTTTGAATCATGGCAGATAATTGAGTTCTTAGGAAGAAATGAGTGTTTCTGGCACTTTCTCCTGCTTGATGGAACTTACTGTCTGTAGTGACCCTTTACTTCAAAAACTTTCTATTCCATTTTCATTGCTGACTTACATGAGGTCTGAATGTCAGACTCACAATAGTTTGTGGTGTTGACAGCTTTTATAAGGCGTGCTCCCATTCTTTCTTTGTTATACAACATTTCCAGTATTGAATAGTGTATTTCTGATTTGCAGGTTATTCTGTAGGAGCTGGACATTTTCTGACGCCATCCAGTACAGAAGTAGTTGGAGGGGCACCCCAACAGGAGCAGACTGGTAAAGTAAGGGATTGTCTATAATATTGGCTTGAAGACCCCACAAAAACACCCATGATCTTCCCATTTAGATTAATATATTAAAGACAAGTATCAGATATGGCTTCTCAGGGGGGAAAAAGCTGAAGAAAGAATTAGGGTAGGCAGTCTGGGTAGCATTGATTTGAACTATGCTGTTAAAGAAAGGTGCAGGTAGGAAATAGGAGATAGCTGTAGTTTGTGATATTGTGCATTGTGTTGCTGATTCTCTAGCACATGCTATAGCGAAAGCACTGGGAAGTATTTCAGATTACAGTTTGCTGAATTCCACTTGTATTTTCTTTTCATTTTAGGCATATATTTTTAGCAATGAGAGGCAACTAAATATTCTATTTGAACTAAGGGGTAAAAAGGTAAATCTTTCATATTCTTTTTCTGCACCTTATAACATCTTGCACATCTTCATCAAAATTCAAAAATTATAATGGTTTCTTGTGTGCACACAGCTTGGTTCTTACTTTGGAGCTGCAGTTTGTGCTGTGGACCTGAACTCAGATGGCTTCTCAGACTTACTAGTTGGTGCTCCAATGCAAAGTACTATCAGAGAAGAGGGAAGAGTTTATGCCTATATTAATTCAGGTTCTGTAAGTATTTTCTCTTAAAAACACACTGCAACACGGCCATTCTGGTTTTACAGGCTAAGAGGAAGAGTTTTCCTCTCTTCTTATCCTGTATTTCCAGATATGGAAAAAGCAACAGTAGAGCTGTGATGAGTACCCCAGGGCACAGCACACCCCAAAGGCTGCAGTGTCACACACACAGTGACTCACACCAGTGTTGGAACTGAGGACAGACTGGGTTGGTTTCCCAGGAGCTGTAGGTGGCGACAGCCTGCCACTGCAGCCCTTTCCAAGCTCTCCTCCCTACTGTGCTTCCCTCTGAACTGCCACCTGAAGAACAACCTATTAAGCCCTTCAGAAATGAAGGAATCAAACATTGCATGTAGTTACTGGTACCAGTCAGGAAAGAGACTAGTACTCCTCAGCTTTGCAAATAACATGACTGGACAGATCGTGCATTAGAATAGGCTACTTCTTACTCTTTTTCAGTTTCAGAAGTGGAAGTGTAATCACTTTACTATTCTTAACACTAAATACCATAAAATATATTTGAAAATGCTTGCTCCTACATCAAGGAGTTTGGTAGGGTTATATATTGGTATCCAAGGCAGTTTTTAACATTTTGAGTAATATTCCAGGTCACCTGGAAGGGGCTCTGTTAATGTGCCATTGACTCTGTTTTCCTTCAGGGAGCAAAGATGGTAGAACTGAACATAGAGCTCAGTGGGAGTGACTCGTATGCAGCGAGGTTTGGAGAGTCCATAGCCAATCTAGGAGACATAGATAATGATGGCTTTGAAGGTAAGAATGCAAAGAAAATCTGGTGGATTTAATTCTCTCTGATCAGTGGAATATCATGGTAAATAGGAGGACTATGGAAGTCTGAGAATTCTTTCGATTTGGGACTCTATTTTTCTGACTGAAGTACAGCTGCTTCAAAGTCATTGATGTGCAATGCCAAGGGACCAGGTTCTGTATAATAAAGTGCATGAGCATAAAGTGATAACATAATCTGTAGTTTTTAGTGCTGGACCTCAAATGGAATCAATAATCCTGTGTTAAATATCTGAGACAAAGATTGGGGAACAATTTGGCAATTTTGTAGCAATCGTAAACAAAAATTGAGTCAAAATCTGCTTCTGTGTCACCAGTAAGTACTAAATACATGGGAATATTGAAAACAACCTTTACATTGGGAGACTGCTGTGGAAATATTGAAATAAAAAGTGGATGTAATTTGGAGAGTGGCAGTCGGAAAAAAAATGTAAGGAAAAGCAAAATATAAATTGGGTAATAAAGAGCATGGCTCTCTAGTATTTAAAAAGCAGAGCGGAGCCAACTTCTTCAATGATCTAAACCATCAGTATCAGTCCTATAAAGGTAATGGTGTATGTGTTGGTGTAGAATCTGACCTCAAGAACGTGTGTCTAATTTTAACAGGCACAGCTTGACTGTCCTGTTTTCATCTCACCTGTAGAGAGATGTGTAATTTGCCTTATGTGGTTTAGTCACCACAGTATGGATTCAGTCAATGTGGATTCAGAGAATTGCTCTGTAAAACCGAACAGTCAGAGGTTTTGCATTTCTTGTGATTTTGGTTTGGTGCAGCGTAAAGTATTTCTGATCTGCAGATAGTTCAGGTTTTGCTTATTTGTAAATGCAAGTTCACGGTTATTAGTAATGACTTTCAAGATGGTATAAATAATCTCCCCATCCCTCCCTCCACTGTTTGGTTAACAACCTCTGGCTATTTGAACCATGGGAGTTTTTGGTCAGGGCTGTTGAGGGTGGATTGGTGAGTGGGTACTGAATGAACATTGTTTGGTAGGAGTTGCCACACCCCTCTGGGATTAGGTCATCTAGGCATAAAACATATCCCTTTGTACCAACCAACTACCTTCATGTCCTTGTTAAATGCCTTTTTAAGCTTATGATTAACTGTTACAGACACTTCATAGAAAAAGAAATGGTTCATTTTGGGCACTGTAATAAGAGTACTTGTGTTTCAGTGACTTAATCCATGTGGGAAGAACAGGAAAATCATCACTGTTCCATAAATACAAGGCTTTTTTTTTTTTCTCTTTTTTCAAAGATCACGATAATTTTGCCTTCTTTCATGGTAATCTTTTAACCTCTTAAAGGTCAAAATTAATATTGCTAGAAGTAGACTTCATCTTTAACAAAATGGCAGGATTTGATTGCTGCTTTTCACACATAGTAATTAAGGTAGAATCAGATTACTGAGATGGTCTGTGTTGTTTCTGTTTGCTTTTTATCTGTGTTCTGTTTTATCATTGCCTTTGAATAAAGGCAAGTAAACCTGGTCTGGCATTGCATGCATCATGGTTTGCATTTCTTCAACTGATCCATGGTCATATTTCCTAGTCAACAGTTCATTGCTAAATTGTTTTTCCACAGATGTGGCAATTGGGGCTCCACAAGAAGATAATCTAAAAGGGGCTATTTATATATACAATGGCAGGGAAAATGGAATAACACCATCATTTTCACAGGTATGATTTTTCAATGCAAAATACCTAATCCAGAAAAACCCCAAGTTTAAATCTGAGAGGGTTTTCCCTTCATTTAACAGTATGACCATCTGAAGTACATTAAAAGACTTCAAAAAATTTTAACATGGTCTGTGACTTCCAGTCATAATATAACCTGTAACAGAGAAAAAAATTGTTTTGGGGGCTTTAGAAAAGGTTTATGGGATTTAAGTTCAGCAGCAGGATTGTTCACTAACATTTTTCATTGGAAATTGTAATTCAGAGATTAGTTTTCCAAGAATAATTTCCTCTTACACGTTTTTCTCCTCAGAGAATACAAGGACAAGAAGTCAGTAATTCTTTAAGCATGTTTGGACAATCCATATCAAGTGGCATTGATGTAGATAACAATGGTTATCAAGGTAAATTAAACAATTTTGTTTATTTTTAATTTTTAAAATAATAGAAATTCATAGGGAACAATCCATCTGTGCTACTTGATTACTTCTAACAGAGGCAGAATCTGTCATTGAGATGACAGGTCACATCTCATATTTTGGGAAGAAAAAAGAAGAGGTAAAGCAGAGGCCAGGCAGTCAGTTTTCACGGTCATCTAACTATTATTTAAGGACTGAGAGCAATGTAATAGTGAGATCATAGTGCACAAGGGGATGAGAAATGAGATTTATAATTTTAAAGACATCTCATCTACAAATGTCACAATGAGCTGGTTTGGGCACTGGAAGCATGTTTGTTGTCCAGACTAGTGTGCTAACCTAAATATATTGCTGGCCTTCCCAGAGTCTGGATTTTGACAGGAGTCATGGGCTCCTTGACTCTCAGTCTGAGTGAACAATACTTTAACCTCACTTAGGGCTCATGGCATTAAACTAAGACCATTGTGGAGTTCTTGTGGCCATGAAAAGTAGTGCTAATTTAGTGTAAAACAACTTAGCTGCCAAGTATATATTAATTGCTTTATACATATCATCAAAACATTTTGACATTTTGCAGATAAGTCTTAGGTCAGGTATGTCTGTCCTGCTCTTGGGGATGTAGAAGCACAAAGTTACCATGAACTGCATGTTGTATGTTCTGGCTCTGTCCAAGAAATGTTATCCAGGTTAATTCGTAGTGCTGGCCTAAAAGGTAGGTTACAAGTAGTCTGCTCTCATGTCAGCTGTTGGTTACTAATTTGGCAGTCACATCCTCAAGCCTTATATCATTTAGTCATCTAGCAGTTCACTTTTGCTACCTCCTTTGAGAGGTACATATATTCTCCATATTTCTTTCCTTCTTGCATGAATAGGTTTCAGTTAGTTTGGAATAAAATAAATACTTTTCTCTCTCTCCCTCTGTCACTGTATAATTTCACATATACAATAGACATAAGCAAATCAGTTACATATATAAAAAACGATATGTATGTGCATGTATATTGGATATCTGGATGGAGAAGAAGGCAAGTATCTCCTCTTTAGCTGAGTTGTCCTTCAGTATCAGCCACTTAAATGTGGAATAGCAATCAAATCATCACATTATCAATATCTGCAAGTCCAGCAAATTAGCAGGCAGCATTTATGGACAGTGGACAAGTATTTGAGGAACTGTCTTTGAGTACTAGCATATCCCTTCTTAATAAATAAAGGGCAAATGGTGTTTTAATGCTGACCAAAAGGTGAATATGCTATAAAATGCTTGTACCTAAGAAGTAATTCCTGTTGACAAATTATGCTTATTGATACATTCTTTTTGTGCAGATGTAGCAGTTGGTGCATTTTTCTCTGATTCTGCTGTGGTGCTGAGGTGAGATTGCTGCATTTCAGTACTTTCGGAGACCATACAATTTAACTCTATTTTTTAGTGAAATTTATTAAAACTCAGTAGTTTAATTTAACCTTATTATATTCTTGATGTCTTGAACTTCAGTCATTAGGGTCTAGAAGGTGCTACAAATGAAACATTCAAGTAAACACGTTGAAAAAATAAAAATATCATTCTGTAGCTTTTTGAGGTAACAAATAATGTGACTACTATTATTTGAAACTATCTGAAAAATGCAGATAACTTTATAATTCTAAAAAAAAGTAGATTTTCAGGAATGGTTAGTTTTTGCAGAGACTCTGTAAGCTATATCTGAACATTATTTGTGAACACTTACTCTTTTCTATTCTTAGAACAAAACCAGTGATAATTGTTGAAGCTTCTTTGAAGCATTCTAATTCAATAAATCGAACTAAGTTAGAGTGCATGGAAAATGAGCAGCCTGCCACTTGTATGAATTTGAAGATATGCTTTACCTATAGAGGACGAGAGGTACCTGGTTATATTGGTAAGCTAGTGGAAAAATAATCCACTATATGTATTCATTTTAAATGCACCTATTTACAGAATAATGCTACTGGTATTTAATAGATCATTAATCTGACTTCAGTATAAAATGAAAAGCTGAAAACGTTGATACCTTTTTTTATATCATGATTACCTATAACATTAAGCTGTTACACTTCTGTTCAATTTGGAATAACAGCACATCCCTGCTAGGACTGCTGGAGTCAGGCATAGACCAAACCAGACAGGACTGCTGGAGGATGCTGCCTTCCAGCTAGCAATAGAGAAAAAACATTCCTTCACAAGCCAGCTCAAGCAGCTGATCATGCCATTGTGAGGCACTATGTGAAAGACAAGGAGTCCCACCAATATTACTGAAAAATAAATCTTGTATTATATTTTATATAATGCATATTTTGCTTTTGGCAAAAAACTGATATTGCTAGGAGTGGTATCTATCAGAGGGGATATTCATGGTGAATTGATTTAAAATAATTTGCTGTTTAAATTTTACTGTATTGCCTGAGTCCTTTTAACCTACTTGTCATGTGCTATTTGTAAACTGCAAACAGCCCTGCAAGTACATGGTATATAAAATTAAATTGCTCAACTCTTCTGTGTGAGAACAGACAATAACATTTGGGAGCATGTTTCAGAGAACACATGCAGTGATGAACTATAAAGTTATATGTCTTTTAATCTTTATCAGATCTTTTGAAACTCATATTCATTTTGAAAGATGAGCAGTCAGACTGGGTCACACTTGCTGGACTTTTACATAAGATTTTTTAACTTGAAAAAGGACTAGTAGAAATTATAGATAACCCAACCCTTGGCAAAAATTTAGAAGTAATAGATCTGTAATGCTCTGAAACTTGCTTGCAACTAATTATAGCAATTAATGGTAAGTTAAGTAGAAAAAACCGTGGAGTTAAACAGCATTTGTCAGTGTTAGTTGACTGAAGTGTTTGTTGTAATTTACTGTCAGCACTGTAACTAACTGAAGTGGGTTTTCTATAAATAGATTTTGATAGAAAATATAAATACAACCTGATGATCTATCCCTGATAAAAAAGCGTGTATCAGGGAGCAACCATGAAGCAATCGATTTTCAGGGTACTAGAAGTTTTTATTAGGTATGGATTTATGTCAGAGTGTTTCCAAGCAGAGCATTTTAAAATGGATGTTACAGAACATACGGAAGTGTCTCAGAAATTGTAATTTCTACCATAAATTCATTAAGATTGCAACACTGAAAGATTTATTTTTTTTTTACCTTTACTTTCCCTGGGTTTAATTTTGTAGTATTGCTTTATAATCTGAGTGTTGACGTGAACAGAAAAGAGGATACACAAGCAAGATTTTATTTTTCCTCCAATGGAACATATGATACGATCTCAGGAAAAGTAAAGATTTACAGCAATATTACTGCCTGCAAAGATCATCCAGCGTTTATGAGGGTAATGTAGTTTTCAGTATGTATTGTTTTGTAAATCCTTTGTTCTCCATTGAAAAGCAGACCTGCTGCAAAAGGACCTGTTCTGTGTACAATTGCATCACATAATTTTGGAAGTAAAATATTTGTATTCAGAACTTCCACAATTAATATATTTTAATTCTGATGCTTTCTCAGCTTTCTCTGGGGAATTCAGTGGGTCTGCCATCTCTTACCTTGGTGAGAAGATGCATAATAATAATAATAATAATCACAGTGATTAAGTTGGACCACGAATATTCTTGAAATTTTTTCATCATTTTTATGGATGACAGAGCATACATAGATTGAGGCTGGTTTGGAGAAACCATGAAAATATAACATTAATATTCTGCCAAACATTTCTGATGGAACTTTTTAATGTACTCCTTAATGCAAATCTTAAAACTTGTAATTTTTATATTTTGTAATTTGTAACTATTTCCAAGAACACGTGTATGGTCTTGCTCCTGTTCTTACTGTGAGTAGATAAGGTAGACCCAGGTAAAAAGGAAAGAACCATTCCTGATTCATAGCAAGTGAAATGAAGATGATTGCTAGAAATGTCTGTAGTTCAAGGTTTATAGTGTGGTGTGCTTTGTGAATTTGCTGCAAGGAGCCAAAGGCTAGCAGGGTGTGAAGAAGAGCATTGCTTGGGCTTGCTTGATTTTTTTTTTTCCTTCAAGGAATGCAGCACTCACCCATAATCTGAAGGAGGAAATGGGGTAGGAAGAGCATTCGTGAGAGTTCCACAAATGAATTTAGAGGTGAACAAGATTAAGAATGGGCACTGTGCTGAAAAAGGATCTCTCTTACAAACATGAAGCCTGCAGAGATATGTCTCTCTCCTGGACCAGATTAGCAGTGAATGTGGTTACAGTTCTCCCTCTGTGATGGAGCAGAGACAGCTTTGCTGTAGAAAAATCTGCTGAGAAGTGCTTCAGAGGAGAAGCCACTGAGGCAGAAATTCTGCCAGGGCAATGGACACACCAGGAGGCTGTTGGAGACGTGCAGGGTGTCAGCCAGGGAGGCTGTACCAACACCAGGAATACATGGCACTGGCTTCTGGTTTCTGCAGAAGTAGAGTTTGATCCAACAGCCACCATCCTTTCAAACTGAGCATGGTACTGACCCAGAAGTAAGCTAGGAAGAATCTGTCTGTAAGATCTCAACTACAAAAGTAGTCTCCAAGAGGCTGCTGCCCTGGAGAGAATGGACTGTTGTATTCATGCTTGATCTATCCCTCTGAAAGATGAATGAGGGACTTGTCTTGAAAGTGGAATAAAACCTGTAATCAGGACAAGGATTTTTTAAGGCCAGTCAATTAACAAGAAAAAAACTAATCACTTTTACTCTCTCAAACATCTCAGAAGCTTCTCTTCCAAAACAAAAACTTTGGAAGAACTTTGAAGCCCTAACCACAACAAACAAACAATAAAATCAATGGACAGAAAGGAGCTGTATTTTATTAAACTCAATAAAAACAGACTTCTCTCCTCTCAGATCTTATCTACGGGGGAAGAGAGGGAGTATTTAGATGTAAGGAGAAATAAGGGCAATAACATAACCGACTAGTTTGCCTACCCTTTTCTTTAATATCCTCAAGGTAGCAATTCTGTGACCTTTTGAAACAAACATCTATTGAGGTGACTGATGCAGTTGATCCTGCACAAAGGCTGGAAATCAAATTTTATTTTCTGCAGCTACAAAAAACCTGCAGGGAAATATTCTTCCATGTATTTTTCTTCTTCCTTGGTTTCCCTTTGTGACACGATTAGAAGCCAATGCTTCATCATAAAGCTTCAGGGTAGAAAAGAAAGCTTATGTTACTTACTGGAAAATTGCCCAGATGCATCTTAACTGATAGTTGCACCTAAGTGAATGTTGCTTGCAGGGGCAGTGGCAAATTGCCACTTTATAAGAGTTTTGTAAACTAGCAGAGATGTGATTGACAGCTGACCTTGTAGATTGCTGTACCAGCATTAGCAGGTATTTGTGTAGGAGGAAGGAATTGATCTGCCTCATCACTTCCTATAGTCCATCATTAGGGGTTTTTTTCCTCCATAGAATTAAATTTTCTTTTCAGTTCTTAATTAATAGCATTATAAGCATCTCCTTCCACCCACTGAGATTTCTGTACTTGTATGAAGCTCCTAAAGTTAAGTAAGTGTGAATGTCTGTCAAGTACAGTCCTTGCAAGAGACAATATAAATTTTATGTATTTTGAGTAAAGGCTAATTAATAGCTAATTAGTGTAATGGAAGCAATATAAAGCAGATGCAGAGAAGACCTTGTGGAAAATTATTATGAATTAGATAATATGTGATTTGGCCAACACAAGCTTGCAGATAAGAATTAAAATAGTGGCCATGTGGAAGGACAATCAGTGTTTGTCTATCCCCTACATTTAGGGAGTAATTTAATCAGGATTGTTACTGTTGGTGCTTCAAGCTGTTCAGTTTTCACAAGTAGGTAATTTGGGCTCTGATCTGAACATTCCTACACAGACAGGGCTTCATGTACAAAATAGTCATTTATTGAGGAGTTCAATCTTTTTAATACAGACTGGGAAATAAAGGGGTAGAAAAATAAAATGCAGTTGCGACTTGATTTAGTTGTACTGTGGGAGAACTTTTGATTTCATACCTAAATACCCACTGGTTTGTCTGGCCTCATTCCACTGGTTAACTTTCTCCATTTTAGCCAACTCTGCCTATTTTTCTACTTGGGCAGTGCAGCCTTAAATGGGTGTGTAAGGCAGGATTATTGACAGAAGTAGGCTCACTGTTCAGTAAGAAATCTCCTCACAGAAGAATCATTCATTCTGAAATGCCTGATGCTGTCATTGAACATAGAATGATTTTATGCATTTCTGATTGCCCCCTTCAGCAACAAAGATGTCTGGAAAAGTATATTAGCCATATGGAATTATTTTACATGTGAAAAATAAATTTTGTTGTTTCAGTGAGTTCTAGGCAACCTTGTAACTTTAAAACATAAGCACACATGTTTTGTCTTATATGATTAACTCATTAGGTTTCCAATTTTCATAGAAAGATGTAAGGGATATCTTGACTCCTGTACATGTTGAAGCAAGTTATCATCTGGGCCATCATATCCTGCAGAAAAGAGATGTTCAAGAATTTTCACCCCTTCAACCTGTTCTTCAACGCAGGAAAGAAAAAGATGTTATAAAAAGCAAGGTTAGTGTATGAATTCTCTTTTTTCCAATGCAGTGAGTAAATATTAATGTTTTAATCTCCAGTTTAAAAAAGCTTCACTGGTTCATAGCATGCAAAGGAATGCATTTTCCAGACCAACATCTAGGCATAGTGTGCTGATATTAATTAATAAACTAGAATGCTAAAAAATGCCAAATTTTTTGCTAAAAAAAAAAAATCTTTGCATAACTTGTATACAGTCTGTATTATGATTTAAAATGAAAAAGGTATGTGCAGAGAACTTGCCAGCCAAATATAGTATTATATACCTCAGAACACACATGTATGAAATTCACTCTTTGAAATATCCATTCTTTTTCAACTACATAGTATGAGTCACTTTCCAATATAAAATTGTGCTTTATCATTTTTTCTGTGTTAAATACACGATATCGTGTTGGTTTTAATCTTGAGATGTTGATGTTGCTGAAATATTAGTTCTGTAAAGGTACTGCAGGTTTTTAAACGCACTGTCTATGAGGGGAAAAGAAGAGTCTATTCTTTATCCTTTAGTAACTATGAAAGTAACTTTTTTCCCAAAAAAATCCCAACTTGAGAGACTTTAGTGAAAATCAGAATGCACGGAATTTTTAACTTTTCACAATGGTAAGCTCCCCAGAAAAGTGGTCAGAGCACCAAGCCTGTCTAAGTTGTAGAAGTGTTTGGACAATGCTCTCAGGCACAGGCCGTGACTCTTGGGGATGTCCTGTGCAGGGCCAGGAGCTGAACTCAGTGATCCTTGTGAATCCCTTCCAACTCAGCTTTCTCTGGGATTCGTGTAACTGAGATGCAGTTGGCCATCAGAACTCCTGAGATATGTAAAATCCTCTTTTAAATGGCATGCTTTGACTTCTCATTGTCATTCAATTTTGTTTTAGAAACCTCAGAGTTACAGAGAAAGAAAGAAAGAGAGTGATGTTGAATACAGTGACATAAACATGCTCTATAGCACATGTTGATAACCAAGGCACGGACACCTGCAACTCATGGTGTCTCTGCTCTCATCAAACCCTCCTAACACTAGGATAAGTAAGGGTTGTGTAATTAAACTCTTGCAAAAATTAATGTGCTGCATTACAGGAGAGACTGCACAGACATCAGTTCTGGATCTTCTAAAAAATTCTGCCCTCTTTATGTATTGCTGTAAAAATTGTCTGAACATACACCCACAGATTTAACTGTGACAGTCTGGAATGCCTCTCCACTGTTACTCTGGATGCATGGAATGGGTTTGGAAAATGGAAAATCATCTGATTGAATTGTATGTTAGCAATAAGAGATATTAGACACTTCCTGATGTTTAGTTACTAGGCATTGGGTTTCTTTCTCTGGAAATGCTGTTATACTCACTATAGGAAGCATAAGACACTGAAGTGACTTTTTTTTTTTAAATTTGGCTTTTACAGTTTATTTTTGCAAGATTTTGCTCCCAAGAAAATTGTTCGGCTGACTTGAGAGTTTCTGGAAAAGTTGTTTTTCCAAAGTAAGTATAATGTAGCTTTCATTTTTTTGGACAAGTTCTAGGAAGATTTCATTTAAATTATTCCTTAGTCTTCTGTATATAAATAACAGTTCTGCAAATTGTCAGGACTCCCTGAGAAAAAACGAGAAGTAAATCTGTGCTTAATTGAAGACTATTTTTAAATCATGATTCTTTCAGGAACTGTAACAGAAATCTATATGAATGAAGAACTGTTACTGCATAATTAGAAGATTTTACAGCTCATAAAATACATATTCACAAAAACATAGTGTTCTACACTTCATATATAATGGGCTGAGGTAACACTGCATGATGCATACTCAGTATGCAGACATCATAACTATTGTAAAATTGACAATCTATTGGTTATTTCTGGAGCTCTTTCTGGATATATGTACTTGCACTGTATGAAGTCCCAATCGGCAGTATAAAACTGAAGATGTAATATTCTTAAATACAAGAGCCACTTAATCGTTTTAAGTTGTATTTTATCATCACAGCCTTTTTCTTTATTGACTATTAGATTTCAAAGTAAGAAATACAGGTGAGCAACAAGAGGAATTGTACCTGTTGTGAATCTCAGCTATTCAGATATTTTACATGTAACTTGTGTCATTCATCACTTTTAAAGTTGATTCTACTTAAATCAAAACACTAGGCTGAACAACCTAAAATGGCACTAAAAGATGCTGACAGTCACATAATGCCCATTAATCACACCTGTGTGATCCTGAGCACAAACTTTGTCATCTTCAGAGATGTCAGAGTAAGATGAGTATCTTTCTACCCACTTTAACATGTGGCCTGTAGCATGAGTCTTAAGCCCTTTCATTTTCTTAGGCTGGATGGTTTTTTTATTTAATTCTCCTAAACTTTTCAGAAAGAATGGTTGTGCAGCATTTTCATTCATGACATTAGAAAGGCAGTTTTGTAAGTACTTCCAAGAAAGGAAAACAAATTGCAGCATACCTGCTTGACATTAGGCACCAGTAGCAGATTTGCAGTGTAAATAAATAGTCTAAATATCTTGATAAAGTGTGAAGTATCACCTTAATTACCTTGTGCCCCTAGAATCTCGATTAAAAACTAGTTAGCTGTGAAGTGATAATTTGTTTTGTCTAGACAGAATGCATTCATTATCCTTGAAGAGCAAAGCAAACACCTTTGGTTTTAAAAGAATGAAATCAAATAGGGATGGCAATGTAATGCTTTATTTACTGAGTAACAAGTCTTCATGTACGCACTATTGTGTTTTGTTTAAATTGCTTAGATTTTGGCCTGCTCTGTACATTTCTAGTCTGCATCATGCATTTTTTAATGGAGAATGAAATATGATTACCAGGGAAAAGCTCTAGTTCAGCTTTGTTGTAGTCCCAGATGTGCACCTGGTGCTTTTGTGTATTTGTGTGTTAAGCTGGGAGGCATCTTTGTGACAGCATATTGTTAATGAGCTTGGCTTTAACATGGGTAAGAGGAGTGTGGTGGGTATGTAAGTACTAAAACAATGTTCAAATTTAACCTAAACTTGACAAGCTACCAAAATGTTAACATTGTGTTTTTCTTTAATTTGCCTTTGTCTTGGAACCTATCTGCTTATGCAGTGCTTTTGCCTTCTGTTGCTTTTATAAGTGCCAGCTTCTTTCCCAAAGGTGTTCAGTGACTAATGCTTTGGTTTCAAGCCAGAATATTTGATAAATGTCTATTTCTAGGCACCCTTTCTACAAGTCTTAATTAAACTTTAATGTCAAGCTGAAGTTTACTTTTAGCCCCTGACAGGGTGTCTGTACTTGTAACATGATTATAAAACATTACATAGATCATAAGAGAGGCATGTTCACTATGCCCCTCTTCATATTAACTCAATCCCAGATCTTGAGTGCAAAGAGTGAATGTTGAAATAATGTCTGAAAATACTGTAGCAGTGATAATTGCTCTTCTGGCCTGTAAAGAAAAGGACTGGTCTTGTAAAGGCCAGAAGCACAGCTGGACTGATGGATGACAATTTCCTTGCTCTCTCATTAACCACTTCAGGCTCTAAAGGGTGACCATCAAATAACTGGTCTCATACCTTAGTTACAGAATTGAGTAAAACCTTCCCTTACATCTCCAGCTGAGCTGTGTCAGAACCAATTGAAATTACCCAAAAGAGCAGCTACAGGCTGTTTCTAGACTCACTTTCCACTTACATTATGATAATTATTTTTATAGGCCTCATGACAAGAAAGCGTACCTTGGTGTTGGAAGTGTGAAGACTTTATTGTTGAACATTTCTCTGCTTAATGTTGGAGATGATGCATATGAAACTGTCCTCCACATTCAGATCCCTAAAGGTCTTTATTACATTCGAGTTTTAGAACTGGTAAGAAAAGAAGAATCTCTCAAACAGTAATCCTTTGATATTTTTCTTTTCCACCCGTGCGGTTTTCAAATTATGTTTATGAATTGTTGAGTTTTGTTAGCTGCTGAACCTACGTTCCTTCATCAAAAACTGCCAAAACATCAATTTTAAGTTCTTAGACTTCTAGCTACCTAAATCAGGTGCAATTTAATCAATACATACGACTTACATAATTTTGGTAACAACTAAAATGAATTTTTAAAACAGTTTTAAAATTATTCCAGGATGTTATGACTGTGTTTTGGCTGATGAACATGTTTTCAGTGATCACAAAGATCTCATCAAATCTGCTTTTGCCCAAATACAAAGGCTTATAAAAAGTCATAAATATTAATTGGGCTGTCTTTCTGCCTTTTAAAAATACCTGTTCTCCATGTAGAATCCCCCAGATCCACCTTTGTGAGTTGGCTTTTAACGTGGGTGGGTCTGGATCTGGTGCATGAGCCTTAGCTTCAGTAAAAGCAAGAAGCAGATGAAGTAACTGATACAATAATCAATATAATCTCTTATGTTAAAGTGGTCATGGGTGTCCTAGATATTTGCATCAGCGAAATAACAAACACCTGGTTCGGGAAAATATAAAGCACCCAATTTTAATGTGTGCATGTAATTTGAAGTGTCTGAAAAAAGAACCCTTTTTTATTTTAATCATTAGTAACTTGTCCTTTATTTTAGGAAGAAAAACAGATACATTGTGCAGTATTAGATAAAGAAATTAATGCAGTGACACTTGAATGTAGTGTTGGCTATTTATATGTGGATCACAACTCAAAGGTAAGCTGTAAATGAAGTTCTTAGCTTTAAAAACACTCTAAATATGTTATGAGGATTTTCATGGGGGAAAAAAATCCCTGAATCTCTTCTTCATTCCAAACTAACATCTCTTATCATGTTGGTATCTGTTCCTCCCCTGTTACTTTTAAATGAATTGCTTAAACACTCCCTGGAATAATTCATTAAGGGACAACAGTGTTTGTATTAGGCATTGCCTGATTGTGTTTGGCTTCTAGACAAGTGAGCTGACTAATGCCATGGACATATGTGTTAGGTCAATTGAAAGGGAGTAGAAGACACATAAAGGAAGTATTTCCTTAGTTCTGAATTTTTTAGGGCAGGAACTTCTAAATGAGCTTAATAAAATATTTGCACTGAAACTGTGTCAAGATACACTATCATTTAATATAAGGAAATTTTATTTGTTCTACAGCTGGATTACAGTTTCCTCTTGGATGCAAGCTCATTAACCAGAGCAGAAGAGGACCTCAACATCATCATTAATGCTACATGGTAAAGTCTAATAAAAATTGCTTAATGAAAAATACTACTAGCTTTGGAAAACAGATACCTGGAAAGGCTTAGCAAAGCAGGATTGCAAGAAAGTAAATTGGTTGCAAATTAGATAGAGAAACTACCAAAAACATGGTGATAGATACTTAAATAATGAGTTGGTTTATGCCCGTAAAAAATGTGGGGGGCATTAATGCCTGACATGTTGTTACCAATTGAATATTTTTATTTTAATAAGCTGAAAGGTTCTGTTCAGTATTTTTTACAGAAATAGTGTATAGTTTATAATGATACCTTCAATACAGATTTTTCTCCCTTTGCATTTTTTGCAGTAAAAATGAAGATGGGAACATGTTGCTAGATAACATGCTAACTTTACCTATACCTCTAAAATATGAGATGGAGTTAACTACTCATGGGTAAGTCACCTGTTGGTGTTACCTGCACATCCACAGAACTGTTGTCTTGTTACTTTTTTAAATTCACAAAGATTTAAGCAGAAATGTGACATAGCCAAAAAATCTTGGGACTGAGTTGGCACAATCATCCTGGGCTCTGACCCAGACACTTGTAATAGATTTTTTTTCCACTACTGTGAGATGAGACCATTGGTATCTGTGGTTGAACTTGTCTCTGAACAGATTAATGTGTTTTAAAAGTGGAATATTTTTTAGAGAAAGATGTGTTTAATAAGAGCATAGCAGATCCTCAGCTTCCTTGTTTAACATGAACCATACCCTGGGTTTGTTGTGGGGCATTCGTGGAGTGTAGCTTTGGGTGAGGATTTATGACTTTTTATGATTCATCTGCCTTTTTCCAAGGAAAGAGTACAGAATTAGAGGGTTTCTATTCCAAAGGCAGATGATTTCTCTCTGTGTTCCTAGATTTACTTAAAAGCAAACTTGGGTGTTTTCTTACAACCAGTCTTACTGAAGGTAGCATGGAGAAGAGAGTTATGCTAATGATATATAGGAATTCTGTTTATTAACAATTTCTAAACCATTGTAGGTTTGTGTCACCAACTTCATTTGTTTATGGAGCAGAAGACAAAGATTCACCAGTGACATGTATGAAGGAAAATATCAACTTCACTTTCCACGTAAGAGTTTTCCTTTGTAAACCCTGTCATCCTTGTTTTGAAGGTTAATGTTTAGTGCATATGACAGTCTAGACAGTCAGTAGGAAAACTTTCAAGAGTACAAAGGCACTGTGAGTAATTTTTGTGCATTAGTGATGGGAAGTTGCTGCTAATCTCTCTTAGAACACTTTTTTTTTGGCCTGGCAAATCTTCCACTGAGTGATCAGAGAAAAATTTCCTAACACAAGCAGGATTGAAAGTGGCAGAGCAGCCTTGAATTGCCATTTTTTCCTTTCAGAAAGCCTTCGAAAGGAATTAGGAGTTTCTTATGAGAGTATCTATAGCATCAGATTTGTCTGCAGTGGATTAAAACTCCAGTGGAGTTTGGACATAAATCTCTCCTAGTTCCTTTTGCATACTCTCCTGGCAGGCAGTCTGCATGACCTCAGGTACTCAGCACAGATTAGCACCACTTACTCATCAGCTTTGGAGGAGGGAAGGGTTCAGTAAGCCCACAGAATGAATGAACAAAATGTTAACACTCCTAGCACAATCCACTTTCATGACAGCATAACACAGCAGCTGCTACCCCATTCTGTGCAGTTTTATGTATTTATATATGTATGTTTTTGTTCCTTGAATAGCTACCCTTGAAGCTTTAACTGTTAAACTCCTCACCTCTTCCCCATAAGGTTATCAATGCAGGACCAAGCATGTCTCCAAATACCAACCTAGAGATAATGATACCGAATGCTTTTCCACCCAGGGACTCCAAATTATTCAACCCACTGGATATCAAGGTAAGCAAAGGTTACCTAATGTATTTGTAGCTGTATGAATTACATGAAAAAGAGCAGAACAAAGTCAGCTAGGTACTCAGCTTGTGTTTGAGTTGCTAGCCATGGTGAAGCAGAGTGAACTAGAACAGGATCATCTTCAGCCCCACGTGTTTCAGAATTCTGGAAATAAAATTTACATTTTTAATAATGATGTATATTTATTTTCAGACAACAGCTGGACACTGCTTCTATAATAAGTATCCCAGAAACTGTACTGCAGCAGAAAAAAATGAAAACATATTAAAGGATGTCATCACTTTCTTTTCAAAGCCTACTAAGAGGCACATGGTAAGGCCTGTCTTTTGGCATCAGTGGGAAACGACTCTATGAATAAACCTTAAGGAAGAAATGTGTATCTTATATAATGAAGTCACAGAGCCATCTTCCAAGGATGTGAGGTGGGACCTGTGATAAGTTCAGGGTAGTCATAAGTGACTTTAGTGAAGGGGGTGAGAACTGAGCAGAGAAAGTTGATTAATGACACATTGCTGAAGTCAAGGATAACAGGCACCTATAAAAAACTGCCAAAGGGGTATGGAACTGAGTGAGTTGGCAAGCAGGATGACAGAGGAAATTCAGTAACAAACAGAAAATGATGCATCAGGGAAAACCAGGCTTTATTTTAATTGGATGAAGTATGCAGATCAGATTCATTGTCTTTTCCTCATCAAAACAGTGCCATCCAACATAACTAACAGGAGCTAGGTAAAAAAGGCCCCAAATGTTAAAAATAACTGAATTCCAAGGAAGACTATACAAGTTAATGGGACTGAAAGTCAATAAGAATTACAAAATATATGGAAATCATTTTTGGCTGAGGAGCTATTAAAAATATATGGTTGGGAGGCTGGGGGAGTGCCATACATGTGTGGCCTGTTCCAGCTCATCCCTCTGTGCTCACAGACCCTGCTAGAGATCTCACACTCCACAGTCCAAACCAGAGCTGCTGTTTTAGCATTGCATTGCTGAGGCTTTGTCCTCATAGAAATCTGTTTTCTGCATCTTGTCTTTGATAAAGTACAACATTGTTTAATCTGTCATCTTAAATAACAGAAACAAACAAAAAACTATATATCTATATAAATAATATATATCAATAGATATACTATATATAAATAATATATAAAATATATAAATATATATAATATAAAAATATATTTTAAAAAACATTTTTAATGTTAATTTGGGATCTTTAAGTTAAGCACATTACAGGAAATATAGCCAATGATTGAGATACAGCCTGCACTAGAATATCCAGTAAGTATTCAGCATGCTAGTGTTGGATAGAGAATAATGTTAAATATATGATAAATATAATTACATACTGCCTTGTGTTTTTGTCTTCTCCAAAGCTGTGTGAAGTGGTGCCAGTTGTCAGTGTACAAATGTAAGGCTGAACCAATTACACTGTTTGCACTGGACAGCATAGAGTTACTGTCATTTATCATAATTGGTAAAAGCTAATGTGAAATAACAGTGTAAAAACAAACGCTCAACATATAAACAAATGATGGTACTTGTTCTTTTTTAGTTTTAAAATAATTGATTTTTTTATAAAAATAACTTGTGTTTTGTATAACAGTTAGGTTAGTCTCTTGTTACTGTACCTTTAACACCTCTGGAATGACAGTGATGGATGACAGCCTCAGGTTATACCCTGAGTTTTCAAGAATTAACAGGAATACTTCTGTTTTAGTCAGTTCCTATTGCCTTTAATGCTACGATTATATAGTTGATAAAGTTAATTTTTTGTCATTCCCTCCCTTGTACAGTACTGCATGAAAAATGATAGCCTTTGCTTACAAATACATTGCAAGCTGGGAAACATGGAAAGTGGAAAAGAAGCAACTGTTCACTTGCATCTGGAGGCTACTCCTTTACTTTTACAAATGGTAACACGTTAATTTTTCATATTTGAGGGGAATATTTCAAGGCATATTTGCAGTATTCCCTGCATATAAATTCTACATGTTTGTATTTGTTTTCTAACAGTGAAGCCTGATTCAAACATGATTAAATCTAAATCTTTTAGGTTTTAACCTATTTTATGTTGCCAATGCTAAGGCTCAACGTGATGTATGAAAAACAAAAATACGTGTTTTAGTTTGTCACTTTATATTTATGGTATGTATTGCTTTGCCTATTCTGGCTGGGTTATGTAGGATGGGGATTTAATTTCAACTCAGAATTGTTATTTTTCTAAGAAAAGCAGCGTGGATGTGGACTTAAGTAAAATCCAACCTGGCTTCATTCCAGCTTCTGGTACTAATTTTTTTGTGCTTAGAAAAAGGCACCATTGTGTGTTTGTGTGAGATTCTGGTTATGTCAGCAGCTGTGTTATCATTTTTGCTGGGCAGGAATCAATGTGTTAAAGTTATTTTTTAAAAAATAGATTTTTTTTTTTTTTTAATCAGGATGATGCATCAGTATTGAAGTTTGAAGTAAAAGCAACAGCCTGGCCAGAAAAAAATGCAAAAGTTATTGAACTACATAAGGACAAACAAGTTGCACATGTAAGAATTCTCTTATGAATTTGTGACAAACATGTTAAAGTAGAAAAACTAACATCAATTAGTATTGTCTAATTCTATACATACCTATATATCAGCAATGAAGATAGTGTTCATTACTTTAAAAATTAATTAATTTTCCTAGGTTTGTTTTGGTATCTATTAGGGAGAAAGCCCCAGCAGTTAACACTAAGCTTATTTTCTGTTTTTCAGGTCTATTTGGAAGGAGTGCACCACCAAAAGCCAAAATACCATGTTACTGTGCTAATTATTTCCCTAGGCTTAATAGTTGGTGTTACCTTGTTACTGGTTCTTTCATTTATATTATGGAAGGTAGGTTTTTAGTATTCTTTGGTTGCTTCAAGTCTGAAATTCATAGTGTTGAAGGATCTGGGTTAGAGAATAAATAACATTTTATTATCATCTATCCATTCTAAAGAAAGATAATTCCTCCTGTAACTTGGGGTTCTTCAAAAGTATTTCTCCATTTTCTTCATTCCCTTTCATCTTCTGTATGTTCTACGTTTTCTCAACACCATGAATCTCCTTACAGTGTTTTATATGGCATCTCATGTTTGCAAATGATTTATGTATTTTAATGATATCAAATGGATCATTTTTGTGAGATGGTGCTCCACATTTAATATCACTTGACAGATGATGACATAGTTTAAAACACGGTTTCATACCAGTATAAAGTGTTTAAGATTTCAAACTACAAGATAAATACTAAAAAGACTCTGTACCTAAGTAAAAGAGAGAATTAGTAAGGATGCAGATCCTCTGACATGTCATTAAGAGATTGCTTTCTTTACCTACATTGAAATTTTCTCCATCCATCATTTTTACATGTACATGTAGAAATGAAACAAATTTAACAGGAACATTTTATTACCATATTTTTAAAAATACTGGATTCTGTGTACTGTTCAAGTTCACGAGCCCAGGTCTTTACTCCATACAGGAGCCTCCCAAAAGGTCAAAGAAGAAAAAGCAAACCTGTGTTTTTGATTGATGAGTAACACTTAATTACTTGGTATAACGAAGCACTGGCAAATACCATACTTCATAAACATCATATATATGCATTTTTATTTTAGTTAATCTTTAATGGTTTAGATTTGATGACAAAGATTTGCTAACAACAGATTCCAAATTATGTATTTCAGATTGGCTTTTTCAAAAGGAAATACAAACCGGTCCCTCAAGACATGAACAGAAGAGACAGCTGGAGTTTTAAAAGTGGGAACAAAAATGACTAAGATTGCAAATAAACGTTGGATTTTAAAATGAAGACATTAAAATTCAGATTAATTCACAGGAGAAACATCAGCACCAAGAAACCGAGGCCTTGAGTTTACTTGCTCTTATATAACATGCTTTATTTCCTTGAACTGTACGGATGATACAACTTACAGTACTGTTCTAATATGAAAATGATAAACCAATTTGTTCTGAAGTCTCCCAGGAATATTTGAAATGCCACATATATATATATATATATATGGTTTCAAACAGACAGAAGAACACTAAAGATAAAGAGAAGAATTATTTACCAAAAGGAAGTATTTGTAGAAAGTAGTAATTTTTGGCCAATCCTGGAAAGTAAGATCTCAAAAACATTAGCATGTGTTATTCTATTATTTTTAAAGTTTCAATAATATTTTGATCAGGCATTCAAGAAGAAATCCTCTCTCACCTTGGTCTGGCATTTTACCAAAGGTAAATTAACTCAAACCCATCGTACTGTAAGTAGAACACACAGATATAGAAAAGGGCTCTCAGAAGCTCTGGGCTTCTGCAGGTAACCTCATAATCTTTGGCTTCACAGGCACAGCCACATCACTGAAGGTACTTAGACACCCAGGCAAGCCAGAACCAGGAAGGCCAGAGGTGAATTCAGAGCAGGGAATTCAGCCTGTGGGGTAGCCTGGAAATGCAGCTGTAGAAAGATTAAAGTATTGGAGATCATAATTTGTAGCCATCTATAACATGGTACTTGCAAGCATGATAGAATTACTTGTTTCATCCTTTCCTCAGACAGTGCTGCCATAAGGTTTTGGACTTCTCCAATGAATTATTTTTATGAGGGTTTTTTTTAAAGCAAGTATTTATTTTTATTTATTTGAAGATTTTTCTATAGTACTTCTAGTAGGATTTAGTGCTGGCATTCTTCCAGAACCTAAAAAAGAAGACAGGCTTCAGCAGACAAAACAGAGACATACCCTAAAGACTCCAACTGCCAACTGTAGTGGGCCAAATTTTATATTAAGTACTTTAGAAAGTACTTAATAAGGAAGTCACTTGGAGAGCCAGCTTGGGTTCTTGGGAAGGTGTCAGATAAACACCATCCAAACAGGCACCCTCAGCAGCCACTCGGCGAAAGGCAAAGAACTGAACAGAAACATGGATCAAACCACTGCTCTGCTACTCCAGGAACCTTCTGCAGCTAGCTAAGTTTGCACTGCCACCTAGCTTTGGTCAAACAGCACAAGCCACAAGGGAAAACCTTCCTTTGCTCCCCAGAACAGCTGGAGAATGTTGAACTTCTTCAATCACTGAATTGACTGCAGCAGAAGGACAGAGTATGACCATGAGGCTGGGCCTTGGATGTCTTTCTGAGCTGCACCAAGAAAGGAATGTATCTGTACAAATGCTTCAAAGCTGCACCATCCTATGGGAATGAGCCTGAAACTCAACCCCCCTGTGCGTGCCTTCAGCAAGCACTTCTGCTACTGGCGTGCTTGGTGCCATAAAAGCCATGTTGCCCACAGATTCCAAAGGTATTTGGGACCATTTTGTAACTTCCTTTCACTTCATTTGATGCCAAAGATGTGGATCACCCCAAAGTATGTTTTCCTGTAATATCTACAGTGCAAGGACAAATGAATGTGCATATATTTTTTTAAAAAGTCAAAATAAAGTATGTCAAGAATAAAATACTTTCTTGCAAATCTATGTAAAAACTGTACCAAAAAATGCTTACCTTCCACATGGCTTTAGTGAATTTTTGCACTTTAACCAAAAAAACCTTTCAACAGAAATTAGTTTGATATTACAGCATACTGTGAAAAATATACCTCAAATACTGGAATAAGCATTCATGTTCTTTTGAGTACAAACAATGCAAGGAAATGAAACCAAAGCATTTTATTTATCTTTCAAATAGTTTACATTAAGTCAGTAGATGTGACAATGATGCCTTGGAAATTGTACACTTTCTATTCAGATTTGATTGTTAACATGTAAATGTTGGCTGTGTTTTCTTAGGATAAGAAGCAAAATTCTGAAGCTTTTATAAACCAGTTTGACAAAAAATGTACAATGTCCTGAGGGTGGTAAGATTATAAAATATTACTCAATTGCATTTTATTTAAAAAAAACCAAACAAGTTAAACATGTAAATGCTGTTTGTTTTGCAAGTTCAATTCTTTTGTTAATTTTCATTTAATAAATAACAATTAAATCTACTAACTGTTGCTGGAATGCCTTTTTAGACAACTTAAAGAAGCTTAGTTTGAATTGCCTTAGAATGTTAAAAATATTTGATGGGATTGAGTATGAATTTGAAGTGCTCCCTGTGTCTTGGACAACAGGTAACAGCTTGGGTTAAGGAACCAAATCCTCATCTGCTGTACTTTAGGTGCAGTACTTAGTCCTGTGTGTTTATCACAGATAAGAATTTTAACAACTCTTTAAAATCATAGCAGCTATACATCTCTTGTAAAGGCTTAAGCCCTTGATTTAGCAACATCATACAAGGGCTGGATTTCACATTACACTCAACTGATTCCTGATGAAAGCACCTAAAACAACTCGTTCTTGCCCTGACACTGCAGCTTTCACACCCCTGTTTGTGCACTGCCTTCTGAAGGACTCCTAGAGGAGTGACCAGGAAAACATTCGCTATCCACAGTCCTGCAGACCAGGAAAAACAGTCTGCTACTTTTCATCTCAGAGGAAGCCAGTTCCCAGAAAAAATAGTCTTAATTTGCTGTCCTCTGAAAAAACTTTCTACAATACTAAGTAAATTACCAAAAAAACCAAACACTCAAAAATTATGTTTATGCCCTACAAGAAAATTATAAAAATTTAAGTCCACTCTTAAGTTATTTATCACAACTTTAGTCTCAGCAACAACAAAAACTATGCTGAATAACACTTCGGTTCTAAGAGAGAAAATATTAATTTTATACAAAGAGCAGTTTTAAAAATACATTTTAATGAAGGAAAGCCATATAGCACATCAGCATATTCTATTATTTGATTAGAAACATTTTGAGAGCAAATATATTAAGGCAACATTAAAAATCATAACTAGAAATAGAAGTACTTGATTAAAAAAATAAATGCATACATTTTTATTTTGCAACCACTCTTCAGCTAGAGCTGGTGAGTAGAGGTACGGTTCTTCCCTGTTTTGAACTGAGTTACCTGACAACATGAATAGCAGCAGCAGACTTGGAAGTATCTAATTCTAAAAAAATGTAGACTAATGAAAAAAAAAATTCTTCTATTCTGATGGACACTTCTCGAACCCCAAATTTGTAAGAGACCAATATAATCAATTTTCATTCTTTCTTGTTAAAGCCTAAGAGCTTCAATACAGTTAAATAGAACCTGATAAAAATAGAAAATTTAGTAAATATTTAAACACAGAAATAGAACAAACATCCCAATTAAGTGTCTGCTACAACTGACATCATTACCAGCCCAGACCTTGGAAAGCTGTGCATAGGACTGAGAACAGGATTCTTTATTACAGAATTTCCAGTGTGTCTCTTCTAGAAGCAGTTGCACGTCACTTGGGAACTCTCCAGATCATCAGTGTTCACTCCATAGAGATCAATAAGTTGAGGATGCACACTGTGAAGCAAGGAAGTCAAACTTTAAATCAAATGTCATCAACTCTTGTAGTGGGTGTGCTGCTTTTTGAGGTGAGGAGAACGAATGTGCATGAACTTTTATATCGAAATAAATCAGGGTGAATTACATTTTGACAATTCCTATAGGATCATCTTTACAAGAATATATTATATATCCTACAACATGATCTGCCTTTTATTTTACATACTAGACTTACTCTGAGCTGTGTGCCTTCAACTAATCCTGTGTGCATTGCAGAAAAATGAGCCACTGCCCACTTAATTCCACAGATAATCCTCCCATTTCCCATGTATTTGTAGTCTCATTCTTAGATGCTGGAGACTATTCTTAGATATGGAGACTACTCTCAAGCAGCATTAAGTTTTCCCCAGTTGAAGAACTACATGTTTTTCTTAACCTTACACATGCTGCTTTCCAAGTAGGAATCCTTGTCCCAAAAGAAGCTCCTCATGGAGACACTATATACATGTGTTCTCCAAAAAATAAAAGGGTAAAGGAACAGGAAAGAAGAAAGAAGTAGTAAAGTAACAAGAAAGAAGAGAACTGGAGTGGAAGCTGATGAAGAAGCAGGATGGAAAGGCCATGTCAGTTATTTACAACAAACCTCTCCAAAGATAAGCACAAGGCAAGCAGGGCAGAGGCCCAAACGATGGTGGAAGGGCCAGACCCTGCAGTGCACAGCAGCTCTATTGTAGGAGCATTTAGAACACCTAACTCTGGTACCATCTGTGCTCTACAGAGATGTAACACATCCAAGACTGCAGCACTAATCTGTTAGGGGCATTTGGTCCCTAAATGAGATATTTAACCTCACCGAACATGAACTTCTGATGCTTCCTTCATTAAGTCTCCATCTATATTCCAAGGGTAGTTTCCTTCTGCATTCAGACACATATTTTCTTTGGCATCAGGTCCACTTTTAAGCCTTGGTTGTACTTTTACTTCTCGAACTGTGTAGGTCTCAACAAAGGGAAAATTGAACTAAACCAAATACAAATAGACAGCAAATGCAGATGAAACATACAGGTGGTAGCTTAGAACAAAATGGGTTACTTGAATTTAAAAAGATGGCACTTTTTTCGGTCCTAAGTGGGAACATTTAACCCAAGGTTTGATCACATGAGCCATTATATATTCCAGCGAGCGTTTATAGATTAACCTGGTGTTTTTATCCCAAATAGTGCCTAAGGAAAAAATAGTAGTGTTCCATTTGTATTCCCATATTAGACTCAATCAACCTGCAGGTAAGGGGGTATATTTTGTGTATACCAAATACTTTCAGGTTATGTTAAAGTCCAAGCAGATTTGTTTCCTGTGCTCTGTTCATTATTACCAGTAATCTTGTCCTAAACCAGGCTAGTCAGGATTCTAGTAAATGGTTGTCTTAAGTTTAAAGGAGGGCCCACATCTTCTTGTCTGATTTGTAACTACAAAGGTAGGGAGAAAAGCAAGGCCTTCCCCCAAAAGCATAACTGGAAAGCTTAAGCTATTTCCTCAATTCAGCCATTAGTGCTGTCACCCATCTCTCCCCCAAACTCCCTGGCTGCAGATGAATTCAAAACCCAAACCTTCCTGTTAAAGTGATTTCACATAATTCCAGAACATTCAAATGAGTACCAGTGTGCTTGGGCCATGCAGAGGGGCTTTAGACAGCAATAAGATCTGTGTTTGAATGCTTCATTTTTCTCTTCCAAGACAGAATTATGACTACAATTTTGAAATACAGTTCTGCAAACACTGTAACTAGATGGGATGCATACCTGCTAAAAATGAATGCTCACAACCCACTGCTACCAGCACAGCAGAGACCTGCTGAAATGACCAACTTTACCAATTTCTGACAGAGTTGTGTGATGCCCCTGCAGTTCTGCATTCTTCATCTCTGTACTACACAAAATTCAGACACAGCATGCATTTCCTTATTGTGGTGAAAGGGCTTTACACCCATAAAACTATGGTACAACACAAACACAATTTAAACCACAACAGATGGACTGAAATAGGCTAATCTGTATTAGTCTAGTGATTTAAAAAAAGAAAAAAAAATCAGATAAAAAGGGGCTAATGTATTCTGACAGGAAGCTAAGTCTCCTTATGAGGATGCTAACATTAACTCTTGCAGCTTGTCTACTTTCACGATTAACTGTTCTTTTTGTAATCACCAGAAAGAAATTAATGGTACCTGATTTTTTACACTGGTGTATCTTTTCAGATGCTTTATAAACTCTGTTCGAGAAGTATTTTGTACAACAATAAGAGCCATGCTTCCATTATTCAACCTGAAAAGCAGACCAAAAAGATATTTCAATTATTTGGAAGTATAGCAGGCTCTTCAATAGCCTAGTTTAGAAAGAAAATTTTCAAAAGCCTACAAGAGAAAATAAATAGTATTATCTCAATGGTTTTTCAATCTTTTTGCTGACCCCCACTCCATTTATCAATATAAATTATGCACTGAAGTTATTCAACATTGATATATTTATAACATACACTGAAATAACAAATCATAGTCCTTTATCAATAGCCATAATTTCTTGAACACAATACATACAATCTAGAAAAGCTTGCTTTTCTACTTAACAGATGGTTTTTAAACATTGGGGATCACAAACATCTCTTTTTACTTTTCTCTCCAGCAACATATAACAGTGCATAAGTGCTGTGAGGCAGAGCTATACCCAGAGAACAGTGCCACGGTGCATGGGAGCCCCCCCAGCAAAGACCCAGTGCAGATGGGTTCCTCACCCCCTCCACCAACACCCATGCTGCTCTAACAAAGGCTGCCATCTCCAACTCACACTCTCTTAGCAGGTTTCTATTTATGCATTTCACAAAACAAAAGTTAAGGACTAAGAATTTTATACAAGATCAAACAGCCATGTACTAGAGATTAAACAAGAGCCCCCACAGTGCAGATGCTCAGTGGCTCTCAGTATCCAGTTATCATGAGTGTTTTAGCATCTTTGAGAACTGGGGTCAGATAGTGAGCCAGTGCCAGTTCCCTCATTCCCTAATGGAATGCACCTGAACACAGAAGCTATCGACTGGAATATCCATGCAACCATGCCTAAAGCTCCATTTGAGTTATAGAGACAGATCAGTGTTCAACAAGAGTATCTGATGAACATGGCAATCCCTGCTGAGACAGCTGCATCAGGAATGTTCTCAGACCCTGGTAACAGCACTATCTGGGAGGGTAATTGTTACATAAACATTAAGCCAGTCACCAGGCACAGCAGTACTTTGCTGATTCAGGAAAGAGTGATGATGACATTTAAAAAGTTGCCTCCTTATCATATTTGTTTCAACAAAAGGGCACAGCAGACTACTGGGCATTCAGCATGAGGGCCTTTCATCTTTAGAAATGACTAAGAATCTCATTAATTCTCTAGGAAGCCCCATCTGCAGTGAAGCACAACACCTATGCTGTGAAAAACACATCCCACAGGGCTCACATAGCCCAGACAGTTGAATGTATCTGGACATGTCCCTGCAAATTTAAACCAGTGTAACTGGTGTTACAGGCAGCAGCCAAAGCTTGCATCCCACTCCAAATGTCTTCACAGGGCAGAAACCTCTTGGAGAAAAAGAAGAGAGGGAAGAAACCTAGATGAGTTCCTTCCATAGGGGGTCTCAATTCCCTAACAATCAGTGCCATGTTTTTGTTTCCCATATTGAAAAGACTTACAGTCAATATACTGTTCACTGTGACAAAGGAAGCTTCTGTTTGAGTCTACCCTAACTACTCTACTAGCTGACCACATTTTAAGATTATTTTTAAAAACAGATGAAAGAACAAAGGGTACTCTTACACATAAAAAAATAGGGAGATCCACTGACCAGCTACACTGAGAGAAAAACTGGCTCATTCAAACCTATAATAATTGCAGAGTCATCACAAAATTCCCTGAAAAATAGGGAAGAACAGCTAGAAAGAGAAAGTAAAGCTAAAATTCTCACCAGAATTTTCCAACTGACTGAAATATAAAAACACTAAATGCAGAACAAAGTTGCTAAGACAGGACAGCATCATAGCACTATCTTGAGGACTATGAGATGAGCAGGACCCCGGTAGCAAAGAAAATTCTAATTAAGAGTTTAATCATAAATAATTTGGTTCTAGATTGTTTCACAGAAGTCAAATTCTACTAGATAAGCCAGTTAATTTGAAGAAAAACACTCATCAATTCTTCTCTAATTTCACCTAGTGACAATCTAATGAAAAAAAAGAGGCTCATTCCATAAACTTCCCTGAGTGTTGGGTTTTTTTGGTACACATTCATGCACATACACGAGTCTCTGCATTCTTTTTTGAGGGAGTATTTTGTAATTTGCATGCAACTACAAAGTTTGTGCTTACTATTCTGCTCAATTGCCAACTGGATACAACAAGTACAAATATTTATCAGCTAAGAATTGCTCTGGTCACCACAAAGCAGGCTCTCAACAAGGATCTAAAGGCAAAATGAGGCAATGTCAACCACCAGGTTACATATTCCTTTGTTTCCCCAAACCCTGCAGGGAGAAGCTTCATTTCTCAAGTTCTGAGGGAAACTAAACAAAAAATAATAATAAGAAAAAGACAGGTGTGAACTTTAGTCATTAATAGCACGAGAAAGACTTGTATTTCATTTTTGCTAGCTTTAGAGCAGAAGACAAGGGCCACTTTTATATTTGAAAAGATAAAATTAAATCTAAGGGTGAAGTTTCCCCATAAAGCCAAATCCTATGACAGATGACTGCTCGATGACTACTACTTAAATCAGACTTGCCAACTAATTTAATCACAGCAATTATCCACTCATAATTCTAGTTAGACTGCTTGACCTTATTTGCCTGATCCAAAAACTGATTACAATTCCTGGGATTATCGAGTCTGCTGCAGTCTACGCTCCCTCCCCCAGTCCAGAGGGACTAGACTACCTAAACATAGGCTCATATTCTCGGAAAAGCCAAGGTCTTAAGGTAAGATGTCAGAATTTATAGACATGACTAATTCTCTAAACCCATACTGACCTCGTATTAGGTGCCAAGCCTCTTGGTGCCATTGAACACAGACAAGGGATTGCCATAATGCTCACATTCAGGAAGTGACCCTGAATTTTCTGCCATTGATCCTTGCTACCTAAATATAACAGAGTAATTCTATATTACTCAAGTTAATCAGCCATGGTTCACTTTTTAAAAAATCCTAAAAGCAGAAACTCACCTTTCTTCATTCTCACTTTCTTCTTTCTAAAAGGGTGGAAACATGTAGGTAAAAAAATTAAAATCATTCTTGCACATTTAAGCAACACATACTTTATAAAAAAAGTAACATATTAGTGGAACTGAACAAAACAGTAATACTGACTGGAAGTCTGCGTTGTAACAAAATCCTCTATAATAATCTACAGGAAACACTTTACAATATGTACAAGCTTGCAGTTGTCAAAATAAATGTTTTTTTAAGATTATATGACCTGTTGATTAAATTTGAACAAAGTAAAGAATATATACAATTTTATTCTTGAAAGATATTTTTGTTGCTTTGGAATTTCTTGAGTCAGTTTTACTTACCCATCATCATGAGAATCTTCCTGCAGAATTTGTAGAGGGAGAAATGATAATTCACATTCCTCTGGCCTAGAAAATATTGACATTTCCTATGATGCAAACCAATATTCTGACTGTTAGACTTTTATCGAAGTTGAGATGGTTCTAAGGAGATTCTGAATGTAAAGAATTTATCTCCTCTTTAACTTGTAAGAGGGATATACATCACATCTGAGTTAAATCTGTCTGCAATTAAGATAAATTACTGCTCTCTCTCTATCAGATTTATTATTCCACTTTCCTCAAGAAAATGAGAAATACTAGGAAAAAATAACACATCTCTTGGCATACTTGAGATCTGCCAGTGTTTTGATGAAAGCAAAATCCTTCCTCTGACTGGAGGGCATCCAGCGGTGCTTCTCGGCCAGAGCCAAAGTCCTGGCCCCAAACCCGAACATGGCCGAGAACCCAAAGCGCAGCAGCTTGCTTGGAGTGCTGAAAGTGCACACATCTACTGCTTGAATGTGTCCTAACATTCCACAGACAGAGAACAGAAAAACAAATTAACATCTGTGTTACTTCAAATGACACTCAACTTACCATTTATTTTCCATCCACTTTAGCTGGGGGAAAAATTCCCTCCTGACTCCTCTCTCTAGGAAATGAAGTTTTACTAATCGAAACCAGAATCAATCTAGATAAAATTAAGACTCTGTCAAAGTAGTCATTTCAGATGCTTGAAAATGTTAAAGTTGGGGTAAAACATTCAGCTACTTCATAAGGCTGCAAAGGGTCTGACTCTTAATTCTATGCACATTTTCAACAACTAGAATCAAGGAAAATGTAATACTGCTAATATTTGCATACATCTCTGCAACCATTTCACCAAATAGACGTAATGACTACACATTGTACTGGAGAATATATGGGAACTCTTAAATATAGGTTTTAAATGTGTTCATGTTTACAGTTATGAAATAAGCATATGATTCTGTTAATGATAGGATATATACACCTTTTCTTTAATAGACCCTGAGCATTTTCCATTGGATTTAGTGACTCTGATTTTCAAAGTAAGGTTTAGATTTTGCCTGTAAAGGGTTTTGTATTACAACTTGAGAAATACAGCAAAGGCTCTTCCTCTGCAGACTGCAAGATCAAGAGATGCTCAAGGACCCTTAGTCTTTTTTCTCTTTTTTAATTTAAAAAAAAAAGTTCTAAAGAAAGATTTCTTTGAGAGTAAAATTAACATCACCTGACAAAGTATTTGCTATTTCCTTAGACCCAAAAATAAGGTTTGCATTAGCAACCTACTTTTCCCTTTTAGCATAACAACATTTTCACATTAAAACCCATTTATTGTGCAGATCCAGAGGCAAATGATACAATTTTTCTACGAATAAAGTTTTGTTATAGAAACTGTAAGTATTTAAAAGGAATGCACCTGGAGCTAAAACCAGGATTTGGGTTTAAAAGCCTTCCAATATAGGTTACAGTGACACAGCAAAATGCTATGCCTTTACTGAGCAACTATTTATGACAAACTTCTACATGCTGCTGTATTATTTATAATCTGGTAATGAATGCAAAAATATTTACCCATTATAATGTGCAATGTTGCTGTCACTGCATGTTTAATACCATAGAGTGTATGGGCCAAAATATTTGTAGTACCTGTAGAAGTGAATAAAACCTGCGGTAAAAAACATGAGAGAGACAGAATAACAAGAACAAATATACTCAGCATTTTTAATTACTGCGTTTTCAAAAAAAAAAAAAAGCCTCCCCATAAACTGATTTGTTAACAGCAGAAATGCTGCACAGTATTCAATTACAACCTTTAGAACTTCCAGAGGTCTATAAAATCTTCTCTGCAAATTCATTCATAAGTGCCATAGAAAACAAAGCAGGGAGAGAAACAAGTTCTTCAAAATATTGCCTGTCTGGGTTTTTTTAAAACCATCTCCTAAATAATCACCTCTTATATACCCAAGTGCTGTACTAAGGAACTGAAGGCAAATTATCTAATAAGATGTATTTGGGGTATATTTTTAGGTTGGTAAAATAATACCCAGACAGTGTAAAACTGTAAATTTTCCAAGCCAAATTATATTTAATCTAGTCAAAGACAGCTGCTGTGCTGCTTGCAGGCTACTTTTTAGATTCTTAGAAGGAATAGTGAATAAAATCAATTACTGCACATCAGCTTCACAAATAAGAACCCAATGACTGGAAAACAGGGAAGGCAGAATGTGACATCTGACAAACAAGTGAGTTGCATTCAGTGCACCAAAACTGATCCATGTCACTTCTATTTGTCACTGCTGGACACTGGCAGCCAGTCCCTCTACCAGCCACCAGAGAGAAGAGCAGAGCACATTTTGAAACAAGGGAGAGAATAAATCAGGTGGCAAATGGAAGAAAAAGTCAAAACCCAGCAATGTTCAGCACAGAGTTGAAAGAGTGAGTGGAAAATCAGCTGTCAGTTTGTAAAAGAAAGAAGCAGAGTTCTGAAGCCCATGACTGGCGGAGATTGATACGTCAAGGCACTTTACCTGGCTAAGAAACATGGAGATAGATATGTAAATTTTGCCTTTCTGCTTTAATGCCTAGGACATAAAATACCGTGCATCAGCTGACTTTTTAATATAAATTTTTTTTTTAAATCATGAAGAAGAAGAAGTTGTTTCTTTCCTAAATGTGTATAGTTTTTTAAAAATTATGAATTGATTTTTCTCATTTCTGGCATTACTTAGCCAAGTAGCAGAGCAAAAGAATTCTCCTCTGCAAAAATAAAGGCCTGCCACCAAACAGGCAGAATATTGACTTCTCCATATCACTGATTAGGTGATGAATAATTCAATAACAGTTTAATTAAAAGAACAAAAATTACAAAAGAACAGTTTAGAACCTAACAATCCCATATAAAAATGAGCTCACATAGATTTTCAAATAATTTTCTTGTTTGAATTATTTAATGAGCTACAGCAGCAATAGACAATTCTGGATGTTAAAGCTGACTTAAGTTTTATGGAGAATTACTTGTCTTTCTTTCTTAAGTAGGGGAAGGAAGAGAAGAAAGGGAAAGACTATTACATGTCAAACAACAGGCACTCAATATTTAAATAAGCACTTTCAAAGCATCATGTACCACATTGAAAAATTTTGTTTATCCCTAAATAAAATGACCAATTGATGTCATACAGAATGTAGAAAAAAATACTGAATTTGCACAGACTGACATACGTAATTACAAAGCTCTAAAGGCATCATACTATTCTTATTCAGGAATATTTCATTGATTTTTTTCAATAATTTCTCTAAATAAAAAATTGTAGTATAACTGGGAATCTCACAGATCACCTCTTAAGTCCTTAGAGCATCTTATCCCCTGAATGTAATTCAGACCTTTATGGAAAGCTGCCATAACATCAGAGAGAGGAGCTCTGAGTTCCTGCTATATGAAGGAAGTGAGATACATCTTTTAAGGTGTACCTTAAACTACAAAATTCCCCACATTTGACCTAAAAAGCAATTTTTCACAGAATACTACAAGTATATGCCCAACACTATTTCACGTTTGAATGACTTCCGGGATTTAACTTCCAGATCCAACCACTTCTGCTTTGCTAATGAAGGTCGCTAAAGATATAACTCAAAAATACTCAAATATTTCCTTCAATCAGAATTATACAGCTCTTATCAACTGTTATGAGTATGTCTCCAAAGCAAAGGAAATCACACATACAAGCAGCAGATTGTTACAAGTCAGGCAAATCATGCTTACTTCCTGTATGTCAAAACAGGGCAGCTGCTATTCTGAAAAAAAAAAAAAATTCACTTCTCACTGAAGATCAAGTTAATTAAAGAGCACAAGGTGGAACACAGTTTGGAAGATCAAGCTTGGTGTAAGTTTAAGCTGCAATCCTGATTTAAGAGTAATTTATCAATGCAGATGGCAGCAAGATACCAAACGACCACAGCTGAAGTCGGTACCAATCTTCAAACTGACTTTAATGAGACTTAAATCTCATTCCTACTAAACAGGATAGGAACAAGTAATTGCATCCTTCTCTTAAATCTTTGGAGCTCATTAACATTTGCAGAAGTAAACAAGGCAAAATCCCTCTTTCAGGACTCTGAGGAAGATAAAACAAGTTTTGTGCTCAAAAACAAAAGTAGCACATCCACCCTTCCACAAGTTGAAGAACTGGACCAAACACCATCATATTCTCTAAAAACTCTACTTAGTACATGCCTACAACCATTTTTGATCCCAGTAATGAACTGAAAAATGTGCCTCATTAACTAAGTCCTATACAAGCAGAATGCCAGACAAAATAACCCTAACCAAAACAAACAAGCAAACCCAAAACAAGCAGCCTATAAACAAAGCAGAAACTATAAAAGTTATACCAAAAAAATGATATAAGCCTTTGTGATTCAAATGGTGATTCAATAATGGTTTCAATGTCATTATTCATACTACCAAGTAATCTCTTTTCCCCTATGCAAGCTCAAAGATATTATTTACCAATAACAACTGCTCCCCTGAACACTATCATATTACTTCAGAGACCAAAAACCTTTGATACCCATGACTTGCATTGCTCACACATTAGTAAGTCACATTTTTAGTTCTCACTTCAGCTACTCAGTTTAATGTGAAAAGGTTTCTTCCATACAATTCCAGCATCTCTATCATCAACATTTTTTTTACAGAAACAAAGATGATTTCATTACTCCAACAATGTAATTCTGTTCAAAATACCAACCAATTTTCCTGACATTACAAACAACTTCTTACCACCTCCTTCCCAGCAAAAGTGCAAAAGCATCTCAGTAAGAATAGAGTAACTGCAGGTCATGTAAAGCATGACTGATGAAGGTACCAAACAGAAATTGTAGAGAAAAAAATTGTCCTTGGAAGTGCAAGCACTTCTGCAGTACAATTAACTTAATTAACCAGACGACATGAATATTCATAAGGCTGTTAATGTCTCCCCCATCCAAACAGATAAATGTGATGTAATGACTTCCTAGTCAAGCATAGCTAAAATTCTGATGAAAACTGCACCAACATTTTGGTTCTTTGCCTGAAATATCACAGAAATTAACAGTCCCTCAGTAATATTTTATTTTCTGAATTAATTGTGAATCACGAATTTATTTAAATGAACCGCTTAGGACCAAAAGGTTCACAGGCATCAGATATGGATTGTCTCTTGTTCTGTAACAACTGGGTAGCTTTTCTAATGTCCTTCCACAGTTCCCTCCCCTTTCTCTGTTTCCCCCCTCCGTACAGTTCCTTAGCAGTAGTTCCCATAGCAACAAACACTCTTGCTAATGGCCAGCAGTACAACCGCAGGCTTCCCCACATCTCATCCATTTGATTTGGACCACAATAAGGCAGCTCAGTAGAGTACTTCAGTAAAAACATACTCCCCTCTGGACCTCTCTCTTCAGGAGGTAAATTGTTTCAAGAGCATCTCCCTCCCATCAAGATGACTGAAAGTTCAAAATGCTGTCTTAAGTACTTATTATAGAGGCTAAAACCAGATTTGAAACCACCCACATAATACTATCCTGTAATTCAGCTGCTGTTTCTACTTGGCTGGAAAAATCCTAATAGTTTTGTACAATGGATTTCTGGTGGGGGAAAAAAAAGCTAACTGACCAGAGTTGCATCCTCATGAGAACAGGTATCATATTTACCTGTTTCCTAACTGATTACCCCATGGAATATCAGAAAGATGGAAATCAAACAAACAACAGATTATTTTTAGGAATCTCTTAGGAGTTTCTCACAGTATCATTTTATAAACTGTTCTGATCCTCTTTTACAAAATATGTGCCATTCTGTGTGAAACAGTACGGGATTATTTTGGGTGTACAGTCCTTTCTGATCACGACATACTTCTCTTACACTGAGGACAGTAAGCACTGACGATGAGGCACAGTGACCTACACACAACATGGAGTCAGGTGCTGGAGAGGTTCTGTCTCAACACCGTCGAGATATCCAGAGTAACTGTGCTGGTAAGTGATGGCCCAATTTCTGTACTCAAATTCATTACCTCATGTCTTTGAGGTCGCTGGCTCTTTTACCAAGGACTTTTTAACCTGAGAAAAAGCTAACGTAATCTTGCCCCTTTATAAGCAACTAACACTCCTTTTATATGTGCAAACCAAATCAAAGCATTTAAAAATCTGCTTGCTCAAAGTGACATACTCCTTTTTTTGTAGAAAACTACAAACAGTGATTTGCTGTTTTACTGGCTGTAGGAAATTTTTCCTTACCAGTTAAAAATGTCTGAGAAACTATGTCAAGTAGTCTTAGCAAACATCCACACCAGAGAGTAGTGTTCATGCAAAAGTACCTCTCTTCTTTTCAAGAGAAGTGATTCATATACTAGTCCAGAACCAACCCTGACCGTACTGATTTGTGCTGGTTTTGGCTGGGGTAGTTAACTTTCTTCACAATGGCTAANCACTGGTGGGGCAGTGAGTGAGTGGCTGGGCTGCTGGTTGGGGATAAACACAACAGCTCTAGCTAAAGCCTTCCTGCTGGGCAAAGCTACGCTCCAAGGAGGGCCAATGTAAAAACTGAGGAGAAGGGACACACAAAACCCCCAACACAAATGAAAAACCACACCGCAAGACAGAAGTTTAAAAAAGAACATAACTTTTTAAAAGAGACAGATTTTCATGCCTGTAAAACTAGAGAGAAAGTAGGTTTTTGAGCACTTTTTTTTTAATATAACGCATACAATTTATTTCTGGGACACCGTTTTAAAATGGACACTAAGCATGAACCCAAATGAGAATTCTGCCAAGAAAACTGGAGATGTAAGAAAGGAAAACCTAGAAAACAAAGTATCTATTTTGTATAATTTCTGTTACAAAATAAGGGTGAAACTTGATCTTGTATGGATCAGCTGAAAATTATTTTAGTTTTATTCTTTCTCAGCTTCCTCCTTCAGGCAAAGAGCTCATCTGTGCCATTACTATAAATTATCATTACAACTTAAAAGCAAGTCATTTGTAATCAATATAAATCGTTAATTTAGGACATTTATTCAATAGCTCCCTTAGATAACTGAAGCTTTAGCATCAAGAACTGCCTTTGGTAGCAAAAACTGTAAAACATGCCAGAGGGACTTAAAACAGATGACTAACAAATGTAACAGTACCTTTCCTTCTCACCTGCTGGTATTACTCCAAGAGGAATGGGGGCTCTGACAGGCTTGGATACATAGTCTGTGTCTTTCCCAGCATCCATCTGGGCTCTGAGTAGTAGCCCATGAGCAACTTCACTGACAGATCCATCTCCACCAACACAAACCACCCTAATACAAAACAAAAATGCCAAACAGTTCAAAACAAACTTTCGTAGCTGAACAAACAAGTGGAAGGTAGCTACCCTCACCATATACATAATGATATTTCAAAAAGCTAAAAAACATTCTTTAACAACAAATGTTACCTGAAAGCTCCTTAAGCATTCTTATTTCTATTTTCTGTCTGAGTAGGAGTAAATACACTTAAAAACTTACAAATTTTTCTTACCTTAGCACACATCATGCACATAAACTGATCAGATGGAAGAACACATTTAAGTGACTCAGTGGAAAAGCTCTTTACATCTTCAATGCTGACCCATACAAACATCTCAATGCCTTTTAATTGCCCTTATAAAAACAACTCACCAAAGATTACAATAAAATAAAAAAACACTTGAAAACAGCTATTTTCATACACTATGCAGGCAGTTGAGGGATTTAGCAAAGTATAAAATCCTAGTGCCAGCAATCCTTTGCACAAAGGTACTTAATCACTGCTTCTGGAGCACGTAATTAAACTCCCACCTGCTGTGGCTATAGAGAGGGATGCATTTGTCTGTAAAAGCTCTGTTACAGCAAATCTTTTTTTTTCCTTGTTTTTGTTTATTTAAGTACATATTACAGTGATTCTCCAAATTAGTAAACATATTTTAATGGTAAGAATAGCAATAATACATTCCAAGCATTTATGACAGAAGCGACGTAGTTACTTTGGGAGGAATTCACCTAAATTATATTCTTTTCATATATCTGTATGAATGCAGTTGTGAAACTATGTCCAATCATTCAACCAGGTAAAACTGGTCAGATCTTTATAAGAAAAAACTCATTATGTTACTAATGTTATCAAATGTTTTAATTCAATTGCCTCATCTCCTTTAACATTTTTCTTCAGTTCCTATTATTATTTCCACGCTGATTTTTAATCTCTAATTTTTAGGCATGTTTTCTCTATCTGGAGGAAATATTTCCTCTATCTATGTAAACATTGCCATATTAAATAAAAAAATACAATACATCGTTTGAAGAATAGAATATAAAAGTTTGAAGCACATTTTCTTCCTCATTGCAATCAGGAGTCATCGCCTTTCTTTTGACTCATTTTTGTTTATTCCCAGGCTTAAAATTCTCTCACAGTAGCAAAAACAGTTAACCTTTGAAGTCTGAAAAACTGTATACTCAGAAGGACTTGTGTGGATTGTCTTCTGGCTATTAAAACTTTTGAAAGCAGATATATTTTCCTCTGATTTTGGAGTGTTGTGTAGATAGAGTCCAAGGAATAACATGAAAATGCTGCTAATTTTGGTTTTTATTATTTTAGAATTAATCACCAAGAGTTGCCTTTTTGGCTGGAAATAGAGATACCATCAGGCACCTGGAATTCCCATGCTAATCAGTGAGAACCTGCTGTGCATAAGGCGTAGAAAGTCTTGAGCAAACAAATTTTACCTAGACCTTGAAGAAGACTTCTGAGAGAAAGAAACATCTATTTAACCATCAGATGCAACTTTCTTAACCAACTATTCACCAAGGACTGACTAACCCAGGCTACTCTAAATATCCATGACACTTCAGGCTCCTGACTAGGGAAGAAATATAAGCATGGGCATTGTCTGTTGGTGTCTCTGTACAAATAGAAAAACCCAGATGAGATAGCAGCATCACAAATGCAGTCTGTCTATTGTCACCAAAGCTCAGCCACAAGTAAGGGGGGAAAAAGCCAAACTGACAAAGTGTCAATTTTCAGTGTCCCTAAAAAAGTGAATAGCAAAAAAGGTAGAGTGCATAAGACATCTGCCTGTGGTCTTTCAAAATGGAATAGTAAGTGTGGCTATCAGAGAAATTATAAATACAAAAAAACAGCTTTGACAAAGAATTAACAGAGAGGAGTGCTGCTTTCAGAAAGCACTGCAGTATAAACTTCCAGTTTACTGCTGCAAATCAGCTTCAGTTTACTTCATATGTTGTTAACATGGAAGGAACCGTAATTCTCCTAGAGAGAAAATCAAGCCCAGAAATTGTGTGTTGCTATATTGTTTACACACTGCAATAAATAAAAATATCACGTTGTTTTGCCATTTCTACATTTTTTTGTCTCTAAAAAAAAACAAAACCAGATAACAAAAAAGGCAGAGTACTCAAGATACATGCCTATAGTCTTTCAAAAGACTTATATTCTTCCAGCCTAGATCTGGCTACTGGAGAAAGTCTTACAGAGGAAGTTCTCAGTGTCTACCCAAAGATCAAAGAGGAAACAATTCAAATGTTTGAAGTGTAGAAGATATTTGTGAAAGAAGATACAATCCAGTCTTTTTCTTCTTTATCTTGTATTCTTAAAAATACAGAGACTGAAACTCTCATGAAGCATATTTAAGAAAGTTTTATGTTTATTTACTGTTATGAATCTAAGATACATATCTATTGTCAGTAATTAATAAATACCAAAGTATTTAATGAGAACTGAATTTCCCAGGTTTCATATATACGAGAAACAGAGTAACTCATTAAATACCCACTAGCATAATTTTAATTGGAATAATGATGAGGTTTCCTAAAATTCATAGTCCCTAACCAACTTACCCATCAAATGCCTGCAGTTCACATTCTTTAAGTACTGAGAGAGCATGTCCTTCATATTCAGTTACTGTGGAAAACATCAATTATCAGCAGATTAGATAATTTTAAATTTTTTGTCCAACCAACATAAGAAACACAGAGTAATTCAATTCAGATTATTTTTTTAAGTCATGAATGCATTAAAAGTATGAGAAGTTATATTTTACACTTATGCTAGCTAAAAGGCCAAACATTAAATTTCAGCTGCTATCAGATACATGGCTGTTTCATGCATTTAAATTCAGATTAATTCGAGAAGATGTTTGTTGAATCAAAATGCAAGTTTAGCACTGACACAGTTGGTAAACTTCAGGAAAATAAGCATATACTCAGTTAAGACTGAATTACTTCAGGATCAATCAAATTTAATTGCCTTTGTGTTAGGATATGCAAATTGCTAAATCAAAAATAAGAAGAATTAAACACAGAAGTATGAAATCAAGCCAAATACCAGTGACAACAGCATATAACACACAGAGGAAGGTGGCACAAGTACACACCAGAGTTCATAGCCTCTGGAGGAAATGAATCTGTCACTCCACATTGATGTCTCTGTGTTTGCTGATACCCTATATAGTACAGTAAATGCCAGTGAAGACAGGATAAACTGGCATACTACAGATGGCACAAAGCATCATAACTACATTTAGCATTTTCTAGGGCAGCTTTGCCAGAAGAGACAGCCCAGCTGCAGCCACCCATCAAAGATTTTTGCTGACTGACATGACACTTGCAGATGGATTTTTTGTGTAAGAATGTGCATCATTATATGCAAAATTACATTAATCTTTCATGCTTGTCTGTCCCTGGTGCTCACATAGTTCAAGGCTTTTCTCCAGTGTTCCTAAACACTGCTAAAATTATTAGTCTTGGTGTCTAAAACAATCATTCCATAGCTGTACCTGTTCCAACAGTATTTCTACGGACTATTCAAAGGCCGCTTACAAGAACTGAAAACTCCCCATCTCTTCCTATTTATACAAACACACAAGTATGTGTGTGGATATAGTGAGTGCATATATTTTTTTCTCATAAAAAATAAGAAGGAAAACAAAATCAAAACAGAAGTGATACAATTTTTATACTTCGAAGTAAAAAATTGTTTATATTGCCTATAACGTCAAAATCCCCCAATAAGTATCAGCAAAGTTCTACTGCTTGGTGTTTTGAAAATTGTTAATTAAATAACTACAGTGTTTTTGATTATATGGAAGGCAGAGATTTATCATTTTGCTGCAGAAACACCTATCACTATTATAACTTTTTGGGAATTATTTCCAGAATTTACTTCCATGCAATTCCTCTCTGGAATATCAAAGCACATTATTTAAGCTACCATATTCAGCAATGAGAACAATGCTTTTATCAATATCTTAGGCTGTGTGAAAAGTGACCACTAAATGTGTGCATCATGCAAAAATGCAGAAAGGTTCAAATATCTTACCATTGCTTAGCTGTGAAAGAAACTCTACCCATGAAAACATAGAGTTGGTTACTAGGTTACATGCCTTTTTAAATGAACACGATGACATTTAGAAAGTTATGAGTACAGTCTAATTAAAATGGAACAGTAAATAAGATTTATTTTGTATCAGAAAACATGCTCAATGCTTTCCTCATGTAATGTAAGTTATGCTTACTGTTACAGAATTAATTCACTCAAAGAATAAGGACATGAAAATAAAGAGGGCTCAAGTCTACAGAGAAATCAATAAAGGCAGTAAAAATTACTAATGTTAGCAAGATTGAGAGCAGATCCATCCTCTTCACATCTTATAGTTTAAGTCTGGAAATTACATAGAACTGCTCAAGGCTTAAGATTGGGGAATTCCAAGAAATTTAAAATTTGATGAGAGAATAACAGAGGATCTATTTTGACACATCATGACAAAAAGACAGTGAAAAAATGAGGTTTTCAGGAAAACCTTTGTGAGAACATATTGAGAATCATTCAAGTAGAAAAAAACCTAGAAAAATCCAACAGACATAAGAAGACCATGTCTAAAAAGTTTTCTGCCAGCTTGACATCCTCCAGAGAGGCATGTATAAATCATTCTGATAGCTGGAAAAAAAGCTAAGTGTTTGAATATTTGGCACTGGTCCAATTCACGGGGAAAAACAAACAAACAAAAAAACAACTACTCAACGTCTTTTGGTAATAGGAAGAAAGCTTATTTCATTGTTTGAGAAGGATCCAGATCCCATATTTGTCAAAATTATTATCACAAAAATATTATTTAATTATTTTTTGACCATTTCTAATCCATAATTTAGAAAGATTTTCTTTTTCAATAATGTTTTGTTCTTAAGTGTCAGATTATTTTGAAGGAAGGACACTAAAGGTGCACCTCATTTGAACAGAGTCCCACATACTCCAAAACTACTTTAACATCCTCTTCACGTTGCAAACAAGAACCAAGGGCTTGGCCTCTACACATAGACAAAGCAATATACAATTAGCTCAACACTTCAAAACAGGGAATGCTTCCATGTGACACCTAAACATACTGGCACTCATGTCACAGACTAAAATCAATGTAACTGGTAATTATAACGGCTTTTTTTCATCCAGCATCAACACCAGTTATCTGTTGGTATTTACCATATGCTAAGCTCAAACCAATGCTATTTATCCAACCCTCAAATATTCCTTTCTTTTGTGGTTCTGCCCTAAAAATAGGAGTTTGGGAAGGCTGTTATTCTTTGCCTGAAAGTCCAGGTTGTAAGTGTACATAAATGGAAGCAAAAGAGTCAGAACCAGGAAGAGAATGAGACAAGCTAGGATTCTGTCAGGGCTTCCTTTATTTATTTTTCTTTAAATATGTGTAAGATTTTGCAATATAATAATGTATTTCTAAAATACCAGCTCCAATTATCACAATTTGCCAGTACTTGCAGGAATCTCAACAGTGGAATGAGCTTTTGTAGAATTCGATTTTTTTAGGAGTCACTGTTCTTATCCTATCAGCCATATCCCAGCTGCAGCACAAAACGTTGCCCAGTTCTTAAAAGAGGCCAGATTTTAACTATTGTTTCCCCTTAGCTACAGCTCAAACTACTGCTTCAGTTTAAATTTGCCAACTCACACTTTCTAGTGCTCTAAGCACTTCAGAGATTTGCTTACTGCATGTAACAAAAATATCCCCAAAACCCAGCAAAACACAATCCACTCCATAACACCTTTGGTTATTTTTACTGAAATTATTAAAGCGTAGCACGTAAAGCCATTTGGGGGAATAAATAAAAAAAAAAAAAAAAAAAAAAGAAAAAAAACTCAAAAAAATTTTAAACTAATTAGAAAAAGTAAATATTACTTTAGCACTCACTTATTTACATACATGTCTTAAGACTGCTATATGTCCTTGGGCAGGACAGAATATTTCCACTCCAAACTTCTAAAAACATAAGAAGTTTATTCCAAGAGAAGCTACAACGAAGATCTGGAAAGCCTGATCAAAGAGGAAGCAACAGCTACCAATGTACAAGACTGGCTGAGGAGAGCTCTGTCTTTCAGCACCCCACTGTCAATCTTTGGTGTTCTGAAGTGGTTTTAGTAACCTGAAAATTTTTTATTTTATATGCATTAGAAGCCACTTCAGAGGTTCAAATTTGCTGTAAAATTTTTGCACTCAACAAATTTTAACTTGGCATTCAATGAATTTTAAATATATGTGGCAAAGTCTAAATGTAAACTATCTTCAGTGCAAAAATTGTACAAAAGCCTTCACAATTTCAGTACCTAATCCTCCCTCGTATGCCTCCAGTTGTGTAAATACTGGCCATGCTCCAAAACAGCAGGAACAGCAAGATGCACACTCCAACCTCACAGAATCCAGAACAATTATGGGAGGAAAAAGCCCAGTTCAATTTACTTGAAATAAAGCACTTAGTTTTATTAGAAAAGCATACCAATGGACAGGACTTTTACTCAGCACCCACCACTACCCTCTTTTTTGTTTTTAATTTAATTCTTAATTATTTAGTTCTCTACTAGCATTGAAAACTGCAATGTAGTTTTCTCATTTTGCCTGTAGGAGGAGTGTTAGGCAGCTAATAAGCACAGTAGTATTTCAACATTGCCCAAATAACCCTAATTAAAGGATAGGCCATTAAACATTTTCCTGGCTCAACTCAGAAGTTTCCTATTAAAATTTCAAAGACAAATAATTAAAATATTAACTTAGAGCTGGTTTTATTCCACTAGCAAAATGTTTTTGAAACCTCTACAAATTATATTTACAACTTGTATTAAAACTTTGTTTTAAAATTGTGACTAAAAAAGGCTAAGTTCAATTTGTAATATGAAAGCATTATTATTTTGTTCACACTATGATCCATGTCTTTCAGGTGGAAAAATGTGTCTGTGAGAATTAAAATTTATATAAAGCTGCTGGCATTCCCTCTCAGCTCAGGGTAGTTAAGAAATTATTGCTACAGAATTCTAATACAGACAATATTTTTCACATTTCTTCTTACGTGTCTTTAATCTTCAATTGATTTTACTTTAAATTGTGGGCTAAATAGCTTAAAGAATACCTGGATACAGGGAATAAAATCAGCAAGATAATTTTAATCTACCATTATTTCATTAGTATATTCTCACGGCTAAATCAGATTTTATCAGAATAATTTTTGGCCTGCAACCTGAACAAGTTGTCATTTCATAAGAATTAAAGGAACAACTGCAAGATGAGACCTCTTATAATTTGTTTAAGCTGAGACTGATAATTTTTCAAGTCAATTACAACAGATATAGGAAAGACTACTAGTATTGATTGCTATAGGTGAAAAATACTGAATCAATAACAGAATTAATAAGGCACTTTTTAACAAAAAAAAATATATTGTGTTGTATTAATTAGAGTTCCAAATGCAGTACTTGCAGTCAAAGACAAGAAGGATAAGCAGTAAATTCAAATTGTCTCTCATGCTTAACTATTAGTTTCACAAAGGATTAAGCTATACTTCTAAAGCAACTTACCTGTGACATCAGTTTTTATGTCAGCAAGTTTAAAAAGAGGTGCAACCTTTTCATAATAAATGTGAGTGGCTTCTCTTTTGTGGCTGCTTGGATTAACAAACACTTTCAAGGATTTAGGTCTGTTCTGAAAGCCTAGAAAGACAACAAAATATTTAAGATTACACACAACCTGACTATTTTTACAGCTTAAATGTTTTTTTTATATCAGAACCATTATAATACTTTGACAGGATAAGTAAATTACAGTCTAAAAAAAGTCTCAATTTCTTTTTGTATGTGCACTACTTCTCTTTAAATTACAATATTAATTTTTTATGTACAGCTAATAAACTTTTGTAGGAACTAGAAAAAAGTGCATATTTCATAGCCTAGTTAAACCCTGATTCAGGAGCAGGGTGAGTGTGAAGTGTGGGCACCAAAAAGGAAAGAAACTCAAACATAAAAATGTATCCTTGTTGGAATTTAATATGGCTCACTCCCACCAGGCATACGAAAGTAACACCACAATCCAACACTTCTGTCTTCTGAGAGTTTAAATCAAACAGCCCAAAGGAAATTTCCTCATTGTGAAAGAGGTCCAAAAACATAAAGAAATAGAAAATTGGCAGTATCCTTTGGAAATCTGAGAATTATTGTTCATTGAGGTCTTTGTAGTAACAAGCTCCACGGAAATAACAGTGAGAAACACTGCTATGCAAAGCTGAACCTTGTCTTGCACATTGATCCCATGAAGTCATTTTGTTGAAGAGTAAATAACTCATACTAAACAAGTAACATTTTTCAAATTCCCTGTTCTAGAATTCCTACAATTGCCATGGTTGAGTGAGGCTGCTTTGCTTCAAGAAGCAAGCAGCAGAGTGCAATACTGCTCTTCTCTTGGTCTTTATTTAAAATACTTGATTTGAACAATTTTAAATTTTGTTTTAGTATCAGGGTAAACTATCACTTTCCTAGCCAAATAAAAGCTAGAATATCTGGGAAGTGTACTGCTTTAAACATTCAAGAATAAAATCAGTAGTAACCCACAACTCCAAAAGGAGTCAAGAACGAAAGCACATTTTCCTGCCCCAGGAAGAATACTACTTCAATTTTTACAGCCACATGTACCTTCAGAGTGTCAGCAGGGACTTCCTGCAGCTCATTCCACTTATTCTACCTCTAAAATTGAACAGAACAACTACTCAAAGAAATGATAGCTAAATACTATTTCAGCATTAAAGAGGAAAGCATTTCTTAAGATCAAAATATAATTATAAAAGTCACAGATTATTTTTTCATTCAACAGAGTGCCAAGGCATTGCACAGCAAATTGATTCTGGAGAATCCTGAATGCCTTCAGTAACAAGCACCTGTGTACAAAAGCATCTCTTTCAAAAAGGAGGAAAAAGAAAATAGGGAACTTGGTGAAGGCTGTGGAGGTGCATTTCTGCCTCAAGGACAAAATCTACAGAGATGCTTTCCTTCAGCATCTCCTGTGGGAGTAACAGGCCACCAAGCCAGGCTTCCTGCAGCTGCAAGGACAAAGAGGCAATGGACACAAGCAGCACAAGGAATATTCCAGTGTGAAATAAAGAAAAAACACCCTTCACAATGAGGGCAGTTAGGCCATGGATGACATGGTCTATCCGCAGAGATTTTCACAACTCATCTGGACATGGCTCTTAGCAACCTGATCTTTATTAGAAGCTCACCTGCCCTGAGCAGGAAGCTAGAACAGATAATCTCCAGAGCTCCATCCAACCTAAATTCTTCTTGATTCTCTGGAAACAGAAAGAAGCACTGCAAGTATGTACTGCAGTGGAATTTCTTATTACAGGAATTACAATACAAACAAGGAAGACTAAAAAAAGCTCCCAAAGACTATTAATACATCTAAATAATTATCATAATGACATTATAATAATGTCTTAATTGAAATCTACTAACTGGTATCGTTGCAGTCTTTTAGGAGTTAAATATTAATATTAATCTTAAAAATATTAAGACAAAAAAAAAAAATCTGTGACTTTATCATTTGCCTAAAGCATCAGTAAAAACCAAATGGAAAACTTACAAGGACTCCTGCTTCAAAAGAGAAAAGATTTAACCCAATTCATAAATGTGCTGTCATGTTTCTTATCTTATTTATAACAAACTGTGATCAGCTGGTCCTCCTAATATTCAGTCCCTCACCAACACTCAGAGCCAAAAAACTGTAAAAACTGAGTTCAGTCATGGATATCTGAGTATACCTTAGAAGTTATAAAAAACAAACCAAAAACACCCTCCCCAAACATACAAATATAAGAATACAATACACAAAGCAGGGGGAAAGAACAGGAAAGCACAGTTTGTAGAAATAGAGAAAGCAGATGAAGTATCAAAAATTCTGTTACCCAGCCAGTGCAAGTTACAGTTCTGCAAAACAGACATCAGGAGAAAACTGAAGGGATGAAAGCAAACATCACTATCTCACTTCAATGCTTCTGTATATGACATGTAAAAATTTAACCCTAGGTAGCAATATAAAGTTTTAAAAGAAATCCTGGGTAGGCAAAAGAAAACAGACTTTTCAGCTGGTGGGGGAAAAAATTCTAGGTTTTTGAGGAAATGCTTGAATTTAATTTTTTAAGAAAAATTAATTCATTAAACCATTCTAAACCAGAAACTATATTTATGATTATGTGTATTGGACTATCACTGAAAAGCGTATCAGAGTTAATACATAAATCCTAGCAAGATTTTCAAAAACCAAATTAATTCACAGGATCATAGTATTAAAATATTCTCTTTATTTGAATATCAAGTTACTTTTTTAGAGAAATAAAACATTTCATTGACAGAAATATTTTTCACAAACAAGGCATTTAAGTAGAGATGGTACATTACTGAAGTGGTTTTGTTTGTGCCAAATAATTGCCAACTGACATGAACGGATGATCATGACAAAAGTTATTACTTTGTCATTCCTGGTGTGCACTGGACACGTTAGAACACACCAAACAACTGATTTTAATGAAAGCACATCCTGTAACAGCCAAAGATTAAACTTGCATACAATATTATTGTGAAGCTTCTTTAAAGTGTTTTTAAATAATAATCTTTTAATTGTCTTTAAACAACCTCTATATGAATGAATCAATGTCATTGACTACTGTGTGCAACTGATCCCAGTCTGGCAGCCTTTTGGGGCTCTCCTAACTGGTATTCTGTTATTGTTTTCTGTGGCTGCTCCATTTGAAACGAGCCAGCAGCCTAAAGCAGGAAGGCCAACTGTTCCCCTAGTACTAACAAATGTGCTAATATGCACTAGTTTAAACTTGATCTATCAAGTGAATCAGTGAACCATGAAGGGTGCTGGGTCAATCAGGGTGTTCAGAAAACAAAGGCTCCTGGGGCAGCAGAGACGCTGTGCTCAGACATACATCTGTGCTGCTTTCAGGCCCCAGCCTCAGGAAAATGGGTTTATGTTACAAAAGTTAAGAGCCTGGAATCATGTCATTACCACCTACATTTATAAATACTTTCTACAACATTAGGAATATTATACATGAGAAGAACTAACAATATGAGGCAGAGTTGATAATGTAACTATGGAGACACCACTGTTAATATTAACTAACCTAAGTTAATGTTTAACATTAATGGTTTAATTAAAACTTCATGCATGAAGTTTCAGGCTTTCATATCAAATCCCTGTGTGATAGATACTACGGAACAGTAGATAAAAATAAAATGCACTTTGAGGTTTTTCTGCTACTTTATCATTTATTCTTAACCACATTTACTGTCTTTTGTTAGTTTACAGAGTTTTTAAGTAAAGCTTTTTCAAATCAACTGTCAGCATTATCTTGTTTAGAAAAAAAGGATGAGCGTTGGCAACTGCACATTTTCTCTCATCAATCCTTTAAGAACCACTGTGTATTTGCATGTGCAGAGGATTTTAGATGGAACAGTGAATTCTACTGACAGTGTCCCCACATGCCCATAAACCCTGTACAAAAAGATGTGATGTATAAATGGAAATCACAGAGAGTGGGGTGTGCCCCAGCACTGACACGAGATAACAGCACACTAGACCCTGCCTGAGCTGCCCTTTGGGGCCTTCCAGGAGCCAGCCCAGAGCCAAGGCTCCAGAGGTGCATGAAGATGGCACTGGTTCTCTTACAGCAGTTTAAAAAACATGTGATGTACAGATCAGATTTCAGGAACACTCCATCAGTGAGCAAGCTCTTCATATCTAGCTGGCATGCACTGGAACAGCAGCAACAGCAGACAGAAAATAAGAACTTACTTGAATATGGGAGGATGGAGGTACATATATTTTGTTACCCTGTCACCCACACAGAAAGAACCATAATAGCAGTCACTGTAACTAAATTCTAAACACTTATGTCTGTCTGTGCTCACTTACATGATAACAGGCTTCATAAAAAATTATAGCCCAGTTAAACTTTAAATTGAAGTACTCTGAACACAAAGTCAGAGCAACGGAGGACACTCACTGTGAAGATAATAAAAATGAACAGGGAAAAACCATGTATGAAACATCATGCCAGACACAGATCACACTGTAAAAAGGAAACTGTGTACCTGAAAATTCTAAAAAAATTAAAATCTTCATTAGAAACCTCAATTTGGCTCGTATTATCACCAATAAACTTGCTAGTGTTGTTCCTTAATTAATGCATATGTAAAAAAACCTTAAAAACTTGTCAAAAAGTAAGGTAAATAAATGGAAATTGCATTTATCTGCAGAGGAAACACACCTGTCAGTAACATGTACTCCCATTTGTCACAATGTCTAAATATTATTGACCTATATATATATAAACGTATATATATGTTCTACTTTGATAAATCACCTGCTTTTAATTTGATCCAGCCCAGAAACAATAAAAAAAAATCCTTCAAGTAAATAATGCAGCAGTTAATGAAAAATTACTTTGTGATCAGACAGACTGGGGGAGGAGGGAGGGCAGGGAATTAACTTTTACTGTTTCAGAAGGATAAAACCAGAAGTGGCCAATTTGAGTTCATTAACAACGACTCCAGCACTACTCCAAAAAAAGAAAAAGGCTGCAGCAAAAACTATGAAAATCCATTACTGTTTCACATAGAAATATCAGCCACCAAGAAATCAACATTGTATACTTTTAGTTCAGACTTAGAGGAATATACACATTAGCAACTGGTATGATGAGGGTTTAGTTGGGTTATTTTTATCTCTCTGAGTTCTGTTTATTCCTGAAGTAGATGACAAGGAGAAAAAGTGTACTGAACAGAGATCCAAAACAAATCTGTACAAGGTCTGAGCTTCTGGAGGAAGACTGGAACAAGAACTTGAAACAGCATTGCACAGAACACTTTTTTTCAGGTTCAGGTGGCTTCCAATTACAAAGCTATAAAACAGAGACTGCACCTCGAGGTCAAGGCAACCTGAGCTAAAGATACTGCAGCTTTTTTCTTCTGTGAACATATGGTATCACTGCTCCTGATAGATGGAGAGTAATCTAGGAACAAAACAGACATTTGCTCCTTATGCAAATGTCCTTGCCTACATGGGTAGCTGGAGATCTACAGGAATCCTGGCACTTCTGCAGATTGAGATATTTCATGATAAAGTCTTTCAAAAGGGGAAAAGGGAAGGCACTTTTTAATATATATCTTAGATGGGAAAATCCAAAGTGTACTATAAAAAAGCAATGCAAGAATGAACCATTAATAACTCCTGTTGTTTCTTTAATATCTGCTTGTGAAACTGTAGTAGAAGTGCACTATAAATTCTTATTCAAAGTGTAGCATTTACCAGTAATAAGATTCATATCTGTGTCTTAATTTCCACAGGCAAGATATTTCTAAGCTTCACTCAGCCTCATATATTGCCAATACAAATAAATATGACATCAACCTCAATTAAATGCTTACCATTCAGAATTTCCTTCAGATGTCTAAACCATGACTGACAATGATCTTCACTCAAGTTATTTAAATGGACAGCACAGTCTGTAAGCTTATTCTCTTCTTTATTCAAGCATTTAAAAATTGTGATACCCAACAAAGTACCACCTTTTTTCTGCCCTGCAAAACGACGACGTTTCAGTTTTACTGAAAACACATCTTTCATTTCAATAATCTCCTCTTGAGCCTGTAAAGCCACACTGGAATCACCTGTGAGGGAAAAAAAATAAGAAGAAAAGCATTACTAATGTGATTGGGAGTTACAACTGAAAGTATTGTTAGGACTTCATCTCTAGGTTTCCTTCTTGCATCTGTTCATGCTTGCATTTAAACTTATGGCATATCATTTCCCTCAATCATTGGTCTGTTATTTTACCAACTTTGTTATGTATCCAGCTGTACAAACAAAACAATTTCAAAGAGGTTATTTACTCAGCTTTCTGGTGTTCAAAAAAATTAACAACATTTCACACTCTAAGAAACACTTTTTTTAAATTCGGATTCAAAAAGCAAATTTTTTATTCTATTCACTCAAATCATAGCAGTCATACTTGGAAATCATGGATCAGAAAGTGTGTTATGACCCAAGCTGACTATATGCTCACTATATTTTTTCATTTGATACAACCATTGCCTTTTGTGTTTACATCAGAAACATATCAGAAAACAGTTAAGCAAAAATAGACAAATAAACCAAAACTGTGTTACCCATCTTCGCTTTCATTTTTGATTTGTGAATTCAGTTTAGAAGACAAGAAAAGCAATTTCAGAAAAGTTCTTGTGACAGTTTGAGACCCTCATCCCAGGGGAGATTTGTGTTAGGCTAAGGGAAGGTTTTGTTATCTTGGGGCTGTTGTCTACATGGATGCTATGGCTGCACATGCTACCGCTTCATTTCCAAGTGCCTTTTGGAGATTCATCAACTGAGGCACTTTGGTACACACTTCTCCCTTTTCTGCTCTCTTGAGCTGCATTCTGATTCCTCAAAAACAAAGTCAAATACATAAACTGAAGGAAAAATGTCACCATTCTTGTGGGTATTAGATTCTTTGGACACAGAAAGAAAATCTTCCCTGCTTTCTTCATAATCACAGCAGATCTGATAAATAAAGGTCCCTTTGCAGCTCCAGGCAAGAAATTCTAGAAACCAGAAAACTTCCCCAAATCTAGCAACAGCTCTGTCAACTGGTTTCTCAATAGCAAAAACTGTAGCAGATTCTGTTTGATGAATAGTTGACACATGCTGTACTGGGAGCGTTGGAAAAACCTATTTTAGTTGTCATGCAGGGAAAGATGGACAGCACCCCCTACTTCATTACATCACATGAAGCTGAGGGTTTCAGAAAGTCAAATACTTTTTCTGGGCAGCAAAAAGACAACTTTGTCAATTCTTGTAACCGTTTGATACTGGCATTTCTCAACATCATTTCTGGAAGGAGATTATGCAGTGATCCGCTCTCTATCCAGGAATCCTGGATGACTTCTGCTCAGCCATGCTAACACAGCTAAAGCTCAAGTCAATATGACTCCTCACAATTCTCAAGCAATTAATTTTTTCCTGTTCTGTACCAAATAACCTGTGACAAGTAGAAGCGTGACCTTGTTATACTTGCCACATATTCTTCCCAACTTGTTATACTTGATCATCCTAGTATCTCCAGAAATCAGCTACTAAGGTGTGAAACTGGACTGAAATCATTCCACTCTTAGCAGGAATACTGTGACAAGTAAATGCTGGTGTGCATTGAGACAGTACACAGGAAATGGTCTGTAGTGTATATTTTCAGAAATACACTGCAAATAAACAGGAGAAAACTCACCTAGTTAATTTTTTTTGAAACCCCAACATAAATCCTGAAGTACTGTAACAACTGCTGTAAAAGTATTTTTGTTCAATGTATCCTTTTAAAATGAGGGAACTAAGGGGGAAAAATACTGTATGATTCCGTTTGAACTATGATTTTACACAAACTCAAAGTAGACATTGTACAAACAAACTGTACTAACACTACCAAACCCAAGATCTTAATTTTTGTCAAATTTCATACTGCTCTTCTAAAACATTTAAGGGTAAATAGTCTTTGTAGGCTTGAAATGAAAAACTGACTGGTGATGTCCCAAATTACCTACAACTACATAGTTTAATACCTACATTTAAGACTTGTTTTTATTTTTATAACAGAATTTTTGAGGGGTCTGCTTAGGTTTTTTACAAAGTCTCACTGTCAGACATACAGTACACTGAAAACTCCAGTACACAACATCAATGCTTTAGGAAAAGGAGTGAACAAAGACAAGTGAAATATAACCACAACCATTCTGCATCAGTAAGTTAGCTGTAACATTCATTTCCCCAGACTAATACAAATATTCTAAGTGGGCTTGCTTTTTAAATACTTTTAAATAAATCATACTCTGAAATAAATCATACTTTGTATTTAACTTAGTTTTGCTGAGGATATAATGAACATTCTTATGCCAATGTCATGGATGTGCACCACATGTAAGTTACAAATATTAGCCTATTTATCCTGCCCAAGTCAAGGAAAATGAAGGCCTGATAAAATACTTTGTATTCCCCACTAGTTTTCATAAAATGACATTTAGTCTTAAGCCAGGTAAGGTCTGCATTTTCTTTTCATTAGTATTTCAGCCAGTTACTTACTTGTTTGTGCATCTTCCTCTTACTATGTATTTATCAAATTCTTCTGTTGCTCAGATGCATATCAAAACTTTTGATATTTAAAATAAAAATTTCTTACTAGGCAGCCCTAGACTTTCAAAATCACTATCTGACTTTGTTTATTTTACAGGAATACATTTCCAGATGCATTCTGGAAAAGGATATAAACCCTAGGAATGATGAATTGTAAAAAAAAACATCATCCTTCAGTTTTAATTTCTAGAGGAAATATTGAACTAGCTAGTAGGACTAGGACAGTCAATTTTCACTAAAGTTGTAAAGAAATCTGCATTAAATCCTAGCCATGTTCTATAATTTTCAACTTCTCTGCTTACTGAAAATAAGACCATAGCAAATACAGGAAAACTTTATTTTTGTTGTTTAAAAACAACTCAGATAAAGGAAATTTAAGTCATGAGCAGTATTCATAAAATATTTCTAGAATGAGATAACAACCAAGCTTACTTTTGCAATAAAGTATATATTGGATTAAACACTTTTTTAAACTTTGGAAACGGTATTGCCTCGTTAGTATCATATTGGTTATTGCGAGCAGTTTCAGGACATTAACTGTCCTCTCACATTACTTAGAAAGATATTGGGTACCATCTGTTCTTGCAAGAGATTTAAGTATACATCTATTAGATATCATGCTATTTATTTAATTCAGTACCCACTTCCCATTGTTGTATCTTCTGAAAAAAAAAGTCAATTTAATTACAAGGAATAAAGATAATCTCTTCTACCAGGCTGCCCTGTCATCATGAAAGCAGAGAGGGAACCTGTATAAAGTAGGTTACAGGCGTTAGGGAAGAGCAAAACTAACAGCACTTAACATTTAACAGAGATCTAACAAAACCAGAATATATGGCACTTAAAAAAAAGTTACTATAAGCCAAGGGCTTGTCTAAATCAATCTCAGCACATCTGTCTGATGTAGAGCGTAAACAGGATTAGAGTTGGATTTATCTGCTTGACGCTAATTGTACTCACAGTTTCTGCACATGTCCACTTTTTTTTTTTTCCAAATACAGGATGAAAAAAAGAAAAATCTGCCTGGATAGATGGATTTCTAGGAAATTTTATGCCCCTATTTATCATCTCACTAATTTCAAGCAATGAGACTATGCTACATTTTTCCTATTTATGGTAGTTGAATCTCTTATTTAACAAAAAATTATATCTAAATCAACCATACTGAGCTAAATCAAGATATGAGGAACAAATACTCTCAAATAGAATTTAATTTTAAATGGCAAACCAAATTTTAATTAGTTAAGAGTGTTAAACTGGGCTTTAAACAAAAAGACTACCTCATTTTTACAGCTAAATTGATGAAAACATACACAAGGAAAACATACACTACCGAAAAATAGAACAGTTTTAAAGAAATTGTGATATTTAAATATAAACACCAACACTTGAACAAGGAACCACTTTTTAGGACTGTTATCTTACCACAGAGGCCCAGCATCTAGAAGTGGTACTTAAGGACCTAATTTCCATAACAAATATCTGGAGTACATGGAAAATATCAGAAAACACACATGAAATGTGACTATAATTCAAGTACAAGAGTGGGACACAAAGCAAAGAGTGTTTAATACTCCCTTGGTCACAAATGCTTCCTATGACCTTTGGCAAGATACCTAGCCCTCCTGACTAAAATGAACAAATAAACCTTTCACACATTTTAGGCACTCTGTCCCACTACGTTCTCAAAGTTTACTTCCTTAATAGTTGATTGATACATCTGAGTGCAGCATCACTTAACAGACATAATTAGAAATTTTAAAAATCATCAAGACCATACCAAAGAAAATAATTAAAGAAGTGTTTTATTCTAAAACATATATTATAAAATTGATCACAGATTATCCTACACTGTATGAACACTACTTTCAAAATAACCATTTGGGATATACAATAAAACATAACTATATTAATATAAAGCAAAAAGTAAATATAATTTAAAATTTAATTAGTTTTGACAGGATGTCTATAAATCTATGTTTAGGAATATTTAATATAATGTCTAATGCATATAAACCAGCACCTATTAGCACATCAGTTACTAAGCCCATTTTTCCCTCACTGTAAATCAGCAAAGCACAGTAAGCAGCATGAAGCTGATTCATAAAACCTCTATGGTTTTCAGCTACTTATTGATTAAGAAGGGTTGACAGCAAGAAAACTAGATATGATAATTCTTGCCAGAAAAGCTAAGAAAAACTGTAAAGCTTTTCTGGCTATTTAGCACTTATTTAAGTACTCTAAACATGAGACAGAAAAGCTATTCCAAGACACATGAATTTGGAATGATTTCTTATTGCAAAAAGATAGGTCATGCAACATTTCTGTCAAAATTTGATACTATGCCTCTTATTCTCTTCTGCAAGCAGAGAAAGCAAAATTCCGGTTTCTGCTTGCCAAAAGTATCAAACAGTAAGCTGAGAAGAAGGTGGGGGAGGGGCTGGTTTTTGTTTGAAGATTAGTTTTACATTACTCTAGTCATTTTAAAAAGGTGTTACAGGAGAAGTTTAACACAAGCAAGGCCCTAATCTAGAAACACATTTCTCATCTGTGTGCAATGAATGATCTGCTTGGGAGCAGCAAGGAGCTCAGAAAATACTTCAAGGGACTGAAGAAATGCATCTCAGTTTCTGCAGAGCTGGAGAGAAAAAGCAGAGTAAACTACTCACTTCACCTTTTAATGGCAGCTATTCACTTGCAGCAGCAGCTGTATTCCTTCAGGGCAGAAAACTGAGCTTAAAAACATCTGACAGGAATACAACCCATTTTCATTCTCCTTCTCTAGAGAACCTTAGGGAGAAGTGATGTATTTTGCCAAGCAAATGCTGCAAATCCCTCTCTCAATAAAGACACCTACCCTCGACTCACCTGCCACGACTGCAGTCCAGCCCTTTTCCTGAAATCTGGCTCTGGGCAAAACCCAGCTGAGTCAAATCAGCTCCCTACAGTAACAGAGATTGCCCACTTTTCCCCTGGCTTAGTCTTCTGACAAGTCGTTCAGTGTATAATCAGTTCAACACAAGTCCTTTAAAAAGTCGAAGTCCTCTAAAACTAGAGATGCTACAAAGGGCTAAGAAAATTCCCAGCAGGGAAGAAGGAAGAACGGGGACTGTCTCTTTTCATCAGCAGGAAGTCAACGTGGCTTGAGCCAATCTGCTGTGCATTTGCACATCCAATTGCTAACTCCCCAAAGATCACACAGATCAACAAGAGTCAGCAAGAACTGGAAAAGATGCACAATGGCTTCTCTTAATTCTTTAGAGCTCTAGTGACATCTTATACATTTAAAAAAAAAATTATAAGTCTCAGAATAAAACTTGACTTTACAAAACAATAATAACAGTTATGTTTCACTGGACAAGGAGTTATTCAATATTCTAGCTTAAAGAAGTCATCTTATTTTAAACTATTATCACAGATAGCTACCTCTAAAAAGAATATTTTTATGAAGAATAACGAACATATTAAAAAAAATTAAATTCCAGAACAAATTTGTACTTCAGGTTTCAATTTTTCAACACAATACTAGCCAAAAACCCAACAAACCGAGTAATTTTCCAATGAAAATATCAGTCACGGGATAAAGGCTTATAGAATAATTTCACTTGTTTCTAAACAATTTTGCTATATTCACAGCATGGGTAAATCTATCTGAAACTGTAACCTCCTGCCTTTCATCTTCCCCTCTTGTCTTTCACCACTTTCCAAATGGTTCTTTCCCCCAAGCCACCACAACCAGCTGTTCCAGCCCCTGTTCTCCACCATATCTGTTAAAAACTAATCCTCAAGCCTCTGAACATCCCACCAAACCAAGAGAGCTGCTGCACACACAGCCCCTGTGCACAGCATCAGATCACAGCAACTGAAGGAAAGGCAGCTTTAGGCAACATTAGGTGTCATCCTTGAAGTCTTGAGTTGGACCAGACTCAAGCACTTAAAATTTGGGTAAGTTTCACTACAGCTTTAAAAGATGGCAATAGGTAAATTTCTGAAAAGAACAACCAACACCAAACGACTTAGTTCTGGCTGAAGCAAAAGCAGAGGATCCCATACTGTAAGAGCATAGTTCAGTACAGCTCAGGGGCTGGTTCTGTTGGAGCTGATGCCTTGTGGAGAAAGGCCAGGGGTGGGGACTTCCCCTCTGAGCATGACCAGACCTCAGTGACACTCACACAGCATCCTGGCTCTGCTTGATGCCCAGCAGGCATGGAAAAGGCTTTCCTCTTGTAATGAGGCTCATCAGACATCTATCCTTCAAGCTTTCATTACTGTCTTCATTCAGCTCTCACACAGAGCAGTGAAGTACCTCACTTAATAACTACAGGCTAATGGCAGAATTTCATTAGAAAAACATACTGAAACTGACAGTTTGAAAATAAGTTGAATGGCTTATTGAATAAATACCTCTGCAAAAAAGTGTGATTGAAGCTTTAGCAGAAGGCCTAATGCTGTTTCAGAGGAAAGACCTTCACCTTAAGGAAAAGTTTCCCCTTCATTCTACAAGAAATAATTTGAGATGATAAATTTAAAAATAACATAAAGATATATAGGGAATAATGCTAGAACAAGGTAAGCTGAAAGGAAGCAAGGCAGACAATGAATGAGTCCCATCCTGAAGCATTTGAGAGGATTCATGAAGCAAAGACTTTGCTTTTAATAATTACATCTTCTTATTAACACCACAGCAATAAAGAGGTCATTGGAAATATACTATAGAAAGCTCTACATTTTATATTAAGAATATGGCCCACATACTGCCTGATTTCATAATATGATTTGAAAAGTAGCTGCAAACCTTTCATTTAGTGGCTGAAACTCAGAGGCTTTTCATTTAGTAAATAAGAGGACTTATGTAAGAAACATCAGAGTAACAACAAGGGTAAAAAGCATGACTGATTTCCATCACTTCCCAAAACCTCTGCAAACATATGTATCAGATTAAATGACTGGTTTTACACAGACCAACCATACACCCATCATAAAACGGAATTTATTTTGAGCAAGGTGTCTGAAAGCAACAGAAGACTGGTGTCTAGTAGTCTACATGATTAATAGAATGGGCTAGCAGAGCTGAAATATACTACAGAATCCCCAAAGAGGAAACATGAGCCTAATTTTACATTTCCTCGAAAACATCTCACACATACACAGTGTTTTGTAGCTACTAATTTATGTTACAATCACAGCAATTACTTCTGTCATTTCAGAAAATAAGGGGAAGTGGGCAAACAAATGGCCTCTTATGGCCACATGACATTACTGAATTTGATTAAATACAAGTTAATAATTACTTTTACTTGGAGTCTTACTTGCGCCAGACCTGCCTCAGCCTCAAATACAGATTTAGATACCACCCATACTGCTAAATATCAGTATTTCATTATGTCTCAAATATCTGAATTTTAGTCTCTTCTGGACAAGGTTTTCAAGAAACATTTTCTTTAGGAAAAAAGAACAAGCAGCCCATTCCAAACACAAGTCAATTTCCTTCTGTAAACTGTTGATAATTCATGTACCCTAGCAAGTCATACTTTTAGTTATCAAAGCATAGCTATCAGCTGCTGGATGAGCTCATCCATGAACTTCTATATGTTTGCCTTTATCCTCATTGATCTTTGGTCTATTTTTTTTCCAGAGATTTATGAAGGGAATTCTGCCATTCTTTGTATCATTGTATCTGCATCTCCTACACTAGCCCAAGGGCAAGAGATGGCAATAGCACCACCAGAATCCTCTGACAAACATAAAACCCTTCCCTCACCCCAGCGCTCAGTTGCCACTTAGGAACAGGAAGAATGAATGCCTGCAGGGGTGAACGAATCCCATTTTGTTCATGTATACCACACTTGTAAAAAACTTAAAAGAAAAGTACCAAAAAAACCCCAGAATTTTGTTAGATGATCTTTATAATATTGATTTTTTTTTCCCCTTTCTCCTTATAGACACTGCTCATATTTCTCTAACTTCATAAAATATTTTGTCATATTAAAAATATAATTTATATTACATGATAGATATACAATACAAAAATTACTTAGAATGCATTATCAAAGTTAAGGTATTCTGAGTCAATTGTGCAGTATACAAATTAGCACTTCATATAAAGAGAAGGCTTGCAACATGCACCACCAGAAGCTTTCTGGTATCACAATTATTTTTTATTATATAGAATTTGCTTCATTTGCAATGATGCATAATTCTGTGACTGAGGAAATTACATTCTCAGACTGTTACAATTTTAAATTTTTTTTGTAGCTTAGCACTATGACAAAGCTCTCACAAAAGATTTGATACCAATATGATGTGACACAACTGAACCAAACCTTAATTTCACTCACAGTGAGAAATCACAGGATTAAGTAACACTGTGCAGTCTTTTAGAAAAGTTTATTGCTTCCAGATGGATGCAAGTTTCCTTTCAGCACTGATTGTATCTTCTATACACAGGGTGCCAACGTTACTATAAATATAGTCAAAAGCAGTTATAAAGATAAATTATTAAAATATTGACATAAACAAGCTTGTACAATAGCTCCTCTCTGCACAAAGTAAGGACAGCTACATTAGAGTGCTGTCTGTCACAAATGTTCAATACAACCACACGCATGCCCTTTTTAGAAATCACAGCCTGTACACGAACATGCACAAATTTCCAAGGTGTCCATAAAATGATTCCCAATTCCAACTGCGTGCTCTTTGCCCCATGTTGTGTGGTGCCATGTGTTTCCCTGCGTGGTGCACACCACCAGCACGCCCACCTGCGCCGTGGATCTGCACCGAGCTCACCACGCTCACTTCACTGAGCAGCACACGCTGCAACACGCCCAACGAGAACTGTAAATAATAAATATCTTTGAGCTAGTTTGAATTTTGGTCCATGTGTATCTGACACTTATCAAGTCTATCAACAGGTCTGCAAAATGATTAGTGGAAAAAATAATTCTAGGGAATATCCAATTAGTCTATAAAAGATTATATATAATGCTATTTTGAAATTCAAATACACTCAAAATCATCAGGTGAAACCCTTAATTTGAGTTGTTTTAATGTTTTATGTTGTTATACCGTTCAGAAATTACATTAATAAATGGTAATGAGTATTTAAAGCATTGTTTGAAATTTTCATGAGATTCTCAAAAACCTGGAGATCTCCATTTTGAATTGTGACATAGCCTAAAGCAGGATAAGTTAATGCATTTCAGAGAGGATGCAGAATTCATAAAATGCTTTATGAATAAAACGTCAACACTGAGTACCATGAAATTCAAAATTAAGTATAGAGATAACACTCCCTTTTATATCAAGTTACATTAGTATACTATGTTATACACAGAAATCTACCTATTTTCTGACTGCTTTAAAACAGAGCCACTCGTCAAAAAAAACCCTCCAAAAAAACCCACCCCAAATTCTCCACAACATCTGCTTTGCATCCTGGCATGAACCAACTTCAAACAAACCTCTCCAATGTACTTTAAGCAAGTTCTTTGGCCTCTACCACCAACTCCTCTTATCTCCTGTACCTTAAAACTGCATATACACATCACATTTACATACCCACTCCTAATCCCAGTACTAAAATCAAACAGAAAGATTGCTGATTGACAGAAAAAAAAAAAATTCTGATCAGTTTTCACCGTTGAATAAACACGTCAGATGACAAAGATGCACTTCAAATCTCCCATAATACACAGAAATTTTTACTCCCCCAAACTTTTAAATGCTAGTGTTACACCAATATGTACAGGGATTACCACTATGAGGCTGAAGTAAGTATTTTACTTGCAGATCCTATGAATTTTACTCACAGCATCACGATCCTGCATATGGTTGCAGAGTCAGGGAACAATTTCCATTCAGAGCACCCAACCAGCAACAGAGAGATGCATCTTCAAACTCTCCAGCACACACTTGCACAGTGTGTTATTGTTACTATTCCATTCAAATTTTCCTCTACCATAGTAGTAAACCTATTCTGCTCATTTAAAAGTAAATTAAACAAATACTAGTTTTTACACATATCCAGCTGCACATTACAAATCATACAAAAATCTTTGACTAAGCCATAAAATTAATTAGGGCAAGAAAATTATCACCACCTGTGTTCAAGAAATAATCAGTATTGATATCTTGGCACACATCTTTAAGCTGCTGACATAGCAAATGGAAATTGATGTTTTATATTAAGGGTTGTCTTCTGTGAACATCAGATATCTTCTTAAATATATTTATGAAAAAGTACCAGCAGAGCATATTGAAGCTACACTTTCTCTTTATTTTGAGGCTGACCAAACTAAATCATTCACAATGGTTTCAGACCTCATCCTATACAAATCTGTGTCTTTGAAATTTAACTTCCTTTCTCCACAATAAAAATAAATATATAAAAAACCCTAAGACTATAATAATTATAAACATTCATATGAATAATATTTTCAAGGGAATTATGGCTAAGAAATTTACTATACAGTCTGCTACTGCACTATAATTCTTAACCAACGTTTAATAAAATTAAACCCTTGGTATTTTGTCAGGCAAAGAACATACTTTCTTTAAACTATATTGTTCCACCAAAAAAAATAAGTACCTTGCAAACGGAAGGCTAGGCAAACTGAAGTTCAAATTTTATCAGTAAGTCTTGCTTGGCACTACAGACACAGGTGGAATTGCAGACTAGTGATGTGTGTGCTTTTACTCAAAATATCATTTAAATATAATTTAACTGGTTTCTGGTATGTAAGACCAGCAATACCAGGACAGAGCAAACGTCCATCTGTCCCAGTATCTTATATCAAATCATAGCCATAAACAGATGCTAAGAGAAGGAATAAAGGAAGCATTTATTGTGTTTCCCACTAGTACTTTTCCATTCCCCACCTGTTTTCATTTGGGACACCCTGAACTGACTGGGGTTTCTCCACATTTAACAGCCCTCAAATGAGGCCTTCCCTCTCCATCTGAATCCACAAGATCTTTTAGCATCAGCAAACATTTGGCAGGAAGTTTTACAGTTCTCTCAGCAATTCATTTGGTTCTTCTCAGCGTTATTAGATGCACCGTATTTCTTAGGTTGTAAATCTGCCACGTGTTTGGTCCAGGCCCCATCTCAAGTACCTTCTTTTCAGACCAAAAAGTGCCAGCCTAGTCTGCCACTCTCAATCCAGAGGTCATCACGAACCTTTAACCACTGCCACCCCTCGACCCTTCTCCAGTTCCACATCGCCTTTGCTGAGAACACCAGAACTGCACAGAGTATCCAAGATGTGGTTAAATAAGTGCTGGTTTATAGAGCATACAAACATCTGCTTTAGTCTCTATTTATGTTCTAATTATCCTTAACATAATAATCCTAACAACTGTTTAAGTGACAGATGACATTTTCCACATGATAAACCTATAATCATCCACATTAGGAATGGTATAGCTACAGCTCCTGATCTTTATTCCAAGCTGATGCTATTACAGTAAGAGATGGATACATTGCACTATGTGCAATTATTCCCACTCAGACTCACTGTCCCATTGCCTAGTCAAATCTGTAAAACTGCCATGACTCCGAGGTTGTGCTGTAGGAAAGAACTTACTTTATTATTCTGCTCCCATATGAAATCTATATTGCTCGATGCTAATGAAAAAAGCAGTACTGGCTTTAAGCAAGACAAATATTCATATACATATAAATAATTTTAAGTTCAGTACTGAATTTCTGTGTGTATCTTCCCTAAATGGTTTCCATAAAACAAGTGAGACCTATAGGGAAAAAAATTCAAAATCACCACCTGCTCATTTCCATCATATTTTAAATAATTAACTACTGAACAAATGNAGTTAAAAGAGACAGAAAAAAAAAAACACAAAAAAAACCCCAAAAAAACCCCCTCTTTTTAAATTTGTACTACAGTTTAAAAAAGAAACAAACATTGATCTTTTTTCTGCTAAGCATTGTTTTCCAAACCAACTCCAGTTACTACTAGCCTTGTTTAATGAGTGTGTTGCAGTCAAGTGGCCAAGAAACAATACATTTGACATTAAATACTCAGAGTATTCTTTTTCCTTAAATAAAAAAAATACAAAATTTAAACTAGACATCTGCATGCCATCTTTTCCCAGTCATGGTAACATAAAATACACTTAGGTTTACCAAAGAATGTGGCAGCTGCAGAATTCACTGAATGAAATCACAAATCTGTTCAAAGTTTGATGTTGATATGAATTACCACCATCTACAGCCATCTAACTCTTAGTGTATTATTCACTGGCACTGTGATAATTTTGATCTCTAGCTAATCACCTCACTCCAAGTTAAATTACATAGATGTGACAGAGCAGGCCTTTGGGAAACCCAAAATCATCCAAGTGTGAAATCTTTCAGTACCTTTCTTGACAGAGCATTTTGACAAGTCTCCAAAAGGCCATGCAACAAACAGAAGAGCAGGGAGAGGACTTGGACAGGAGCAATCTCAGTTTGAACCATCTTCAGAACAGCCAATAGATCAACCAGGCAAAGATGTGCTATTTTCACACAGAAACCCAGCAAGTCATCTTGATTTTTTTTTTGTATTTACTGTTAGCTATTTGTTTACAAGAATTTTCATTCCTTTGAATTAAATAGGCTTTTTTTAAAAGCCATTTCTATGTTATTTTTAAGAGAGAATACTTACTCTATTTCTACTATGCTGTACTAAAAGAACAAAGTAAAATATTACTACAAGATAATTTTTAAACTTTTGTCAAATGACAGGAGGGTGATATAACATTGAGCACTTAATTATCCAAACTCAGATCAGTATGTGCAAAACAGCATTATATTTAGTTGTAAGGATTTATTGCTGTTACCCTTAACTTGATCATTCATGTGTCAAATTTTGTTTTTCCAAGACTGCCTGCACTGTGTAAAGATCTGTTTCCAGGATACCTATAATTGTGCAGTACATAACATCTGTTGCTTTGCATTTTCAGAGCCTCACAAAGAATACTTTCCTATATTCACTTGAGTGTATGGACTGGCAGAACAGATATATTGTCACAGTTCAAATAAACTGACAACTACAGCAACTATTCAGTACTGAAAAGCACCAGCTAACTACCATCTGACGTTGCTCAAACAGGCAAAAGCCAGGAAATTCAGAGTTCAGTGCTGAATTCTGTTAATGAACTGACCATTTGTTTAAACTTGCAACACACAGGTGAGAAATAGCCACATGCTAGACTAGAAAACTGTGAGTTACACCAATCAATTGAAAAAATTGTTTTCAGATTTAACATATTCCTATGACAATTAAGTGAGAAATTGGGGAAGGAGGAAGTTCCACTAGATCTTAAACATAAGTGAATTGTGTTTCATCAAATCCCTTACAGTAGGCTACCAGACATCAAGTCTCACACAAAACTTCAGGCTTACAATTTCAATTTTTTCTATAACACCTGGTTTCACTGTTCAAATCTGCTCTTCAGCTAAAGGGGGAAGGGTTCCTAAATTGTAAGACAAGAGTTCCAAAACTACTTCCCTAGTGAAATAGTTTGAGACGTACCATCCACACCTTTAGACCACAGACACCAGTATTTTTAAAACACCCTGAACAACTGAAAGGAAGAAGTTCTAGTCATTTATTTCAAGTCAGCAGTCAAAAAAAAAAAAAATCACAACCCAAAAAATTGACAGTTAATGTCTATGAGACAGGAATCAATTTAGAAAAAGATCCTGGTGAAACACAATTCTATAGCAGTCACAGCACTAAATGACAAACAGGTCAAATTTTGAAAGGAAACAGCAGATACCACCACAAAACTAGCAGATGTTCCTAAAGGATCATCTGTACAAAAACATAAGCATATGTGAGAGAAATCCAACACTATCACAAAATCAGTTGGTGTCTAACATAATAGCAGTTCCTTATGGCAATATGGCAATACATGGATCAGATACTCAACACATTATGGTTTTTTGTCTGCACATACTGTTACAACATAAGTCATAAAAACCAGGACCACTGATTTCCTCAAAAGGAAAACATTAGTTCCACAACCCACTAATGTTAAGGTACACAGACTACTCAGTTCTTCAGGTTATGTTCTCAGATTTTCAGCCATCTAAGCTTTTTCATAAATTGTCTTAGCAGGATAAAAATATCTTTGGAGGACTGTATGTGTTCAATTAAAACTTCCTGCTAAAGGCAGTGCATATTATAGCCAGATAAACCTAAATGAAAAAGCGAACAAAAAGGGGTTTTTTTAATCCCATATCTATTTGTTTGGGTTTTACATAATTGCAACAGTATCTATTATTTACCTACTGCTTTTGTAACATACATACTTAACATTTACAAGGAGAAGAAAGTTGTTTTTCTAAGTTTAAGTTTATTGATTCCAACAAGAGCAGATGACAGACTTCCCTGCTTTTATTTCTATATTGCAACTGCAAAAAAAAATCATGCATTTTCCAATTAACTACATTTAAAAGTCAAGATAAGCAGGCAACATTTGATGCAATAGAAAAACACAAAGGTGCATAATAGAGGGGTACAGATTCAGGGATGATACGGTAAAATGACAAAGAAAGAAAGAATAGAACAACATCTAGGATCTGAAAGAGGGGCTAATAAAATTAGTGTTTCTGAGGGGCCAAAAAACAGGATAATTAAGAAACTGAGATAAGAGACTTCTACTTAAATAAGGGATTTGACTACATATTCTTTAATGATTTTAAAAGAACAATAATTTACACTGAGAAAAGTACTCAGTGTTACAGCACTACTGTGGATATGAAAATATCACTAGAATGGGCATCAAAGATTGGTTAGCATATCAACTTCTTTTTTAATATACACCTTTGGATTGTCCCCATCATGCTATATAAGCAGAACCATCAACTGACTCTTGCACACCTTTGCCCAAAAGGCACAGCCCAGAGTTGTCAACTACTCTGTGAACAAGAAAATTAAGGAACCTTAATAACTTTTTTTTTAAATAAATTCACATTCTCCTCCTCATCACCTTATTATGTCTCCTCTAACTCTCCAGTGACACCCCCACCCTGTCTCACACCCCCCCACACACCACAGCATCACCCTGCACATCTCCCTGGCTGCCCAGCAACAGCTGGTGTCCCCTCTGCCCACTCACATCCCTGCCACACCCACAGGGCACTGCACCACAACCCCTCCATTCCCACCATATTCCAGCTCCCCCCAGCGCTCCTGATTGCCCCCTGATTCCCACCTATCTCTCCTCAATCCGCCTGTTCAGTGCAAAAGCAGCACCAGCTATGCCTGGCTTGCTCCTGATGTGCCAGCTGCCCAGTGATGCACAACGTGCCAAGCACCCAGCCAGGCACCATCCTCGCTCCCCAGCCAGGAAGAGGAGAGGAATAAAGCAAAATACAGCCTTATCTGTGATAACAGAACATGGCAAAGACCTAATTATTACACAGTGCTACAGGAGAAACAAAGGAAAAAAAACAACCACAAAAGCAAAACCCATCACCTTCACACAAGTCTAAAACTTGCTCAGTTTATGCCTACAAGAGCTTTAAGATAACACAAACCACAAATTCAGCAACAGAAAGTTTTGCATTAAAAAAAAGCCACAAAGAAGGGTTACTTTCTATGAAAGCTAAATAAATCCTGTTATTTCAAATTCCCATAGCATCAAAATCCAACTCACTGTCACAGGCAGCACTTAATGTGCATGCAAACTTGAACACACAAATATAATTTTCAAGGACTAGCAAAGAAACTTTTTTTCATGGAAAAAAGATTTAAATATCTGATCTCTCTCTTTGGAGGTAGAAAATTAAAGTGCATATAAAAGACCCTATTAGATATCCAGAGGATATTAGCCCTTTTCAGTGTAAGCAAACAGGTGCATAAATGGGTGAAATACAAGAAAGAACAGAAAGAATGAAATAACATAAATTGTGCCACAAACACATGAACTGATCTCCTGAAAAAGGGGAAAAAAAATATCACACATGGACAGTCAAGGTATTATGTTCAAAAGTCCCCTGAAATAAAGAACAAATTTTAAGACTCCTTTAATTAGTGTATCCTATTTCCATAAATATTTTTCAATTTCCACAATGAATTGCAGACGAGTAAATTATTTTGCAGGTTCATGCAGCATTTTTCTAAAAGACATCAATTTTACAGACTTCCTAAAAAAGGCTTTGAGTGTCCTATAAGTTCAGACACTATGGGATTGTTTAAAACTGCATGCTTTGTCCTTCAATTTACATCTCAAAGCCATATATTAATGTGGTACATGAACACCTCACTTTCAGTTACACTTCATATTTTTTATGTCTCTTCCTTAGAAATAGTTTTTCTTTTTGGACAATAGATAAGCCACTTAGAGAAAATATGTTTTTTACATGTCAGAAGTAGAATCAAAAGCTTTGAATTTGGTCCTCTTGGAAGTTCAGTAATTCCCGTTTTGTAACAGCCAGTTTCCATTTCCATTATTCCTGACTGACCGATAGACTGACAGATGTCTTACTTTAGAGATCCCAAACAGACTATTGGTATCTATTTCAGCCACATCTGTTCCTAAATAGCCTTGGCAACAGGCCACTATGCACTCGGAATTAATTTTAAGTCCTTTATTGCTGACTCTTTCACTGTTGAAATACACTAGTGATTCTTTTTCCTTATTGCTGCACTTACATAGAATATCTATATTTTAGATTAATATCAACAAGAACTATAGCATACTGTAGATAAGAATAGTATACTTAAACAATATATTGATTAGTTTAAATTCACTGTAATTTTTTAAAAATTTTTATTTTACTCATTATGAAAAATATATTTAATAGTACATTAACCTCTGGATTGCTCCAAGATTTTATTTTCTCGTTCATTAATTAATTTAGAAATTATGTTTAATTACCTATACTTAAAAAGCAAGTTTTATCCAAATTATTACTACTATTATCCAAATAGTCAGCCCAGGCTGCAAGCTGTCAGTCAGAGAATAACTTCACATACCATTCAGTTTAGTACACAAACAAGAAATTACACATATAAAGTTTTTCATAATGATCAAAATACTCCAGACTTTACATACTGGTAAAGCATTGGACAAGTGCCAGTCTTGTTACACTTCCTATCTGACAGAAATCTGCTGAAAAACTGCAGTTATTGTTAATTGGGAAACTCGGTAGCAAACTTTAAAAACATACTGGAGGCTTTAAAAATTATCAGAATTAAAGTCTTTATTTAACAACAAAAAAAAAGCCATATGATACAAATGATCTTCTGAGAACTTAGAAAAATCACATATAACATTCAAATCTTAGGATAGCTTTCTCTGCTACAGTTTTGAAGCAGCACTCAAAACAAGAACCACAGTTCAGGGCTAGATTATTAATAGAGAAGTCTTGCCTTTTTCTTAATTTCTGTGATTATATTTATAGCATAGGAATGCCACATAAAAAGAAGCTAGAAAAAACAACAATCAGCTACTGACTGTGAGCTCTGCTTCTCACTGGGGCACCCAGTGCAGTGTTGAAAGCAAGCAACCAGCTATGGGTCAGAGGGGTTCTGCCTCCAGAGAGGAGAAAAAGCTCAGCTGGGCTGCACAGCCAGGCTGGAGCTGCAGCCTTTCCCAGGGGCAGCTGAGCTGTGCCTCACACTTGTCCACATTCCCACCTGACACACTCACTCCCCAGCTCCACACCCTGACACCTGCCCAAGACTCACTTCTGCCATAAGCTTTTTTACAATGAATAACACACAAAATTCATGAGTCATGCTTATTTGAGAGGTAGGAACTTTGCTGTAGAGTGAACAACAAAGGAAGCCATCAAAAATCATCAGCAAGCATGGGTAGCCAAAAACCTCTTGGAGATGGAAGCTGCAGAAATCCAGGACAGAGTAAAGAAGGAACCAGGCTGCCTAGAGCCCCACAGGAAGAGCACAATGGAGCAGAACTACACATACACCCCTTGACATGACAGGGCCCAGGCACAGCAGGCAGCCCCTGCTTAGGAACTTTGAGCTGCAGCTTTGAGCTCTGGTAGAACCTGGGGGAGCCAAGGCTGCCCAAACTACCACGTGTAAAAACAAACAATCAGAACAGCAGAGCTGTGGAAGACAAACCACAACTTCAGCAAGACAGGAATTCATCTGGAAAACTATGGGGGATGGGAGGTTAGAAAAAAGGGAAGAAAGCAACTACCTTATAGTTCTCTGATTTTGACAGACTGAAGCAATTTCCATAGAAGAAAGACCTTCCCCTAAAACAGGAAGAATTGCTACATATAAATCCAAGCAAGAGACTTTCAGCAGCACTTGCAAAGTGTGAAGACCTGGCTTGACCTCTCAGAGCCCAAGGCAAGCTACATTGGTTGGAGAGAGCATGCATAAGCCAAATCCCAGTGGAGAGACGTGTCCAGAGAGCCCTTAGCCATCTCTGAACACTCCACTGCTGGACTTAGCTACGAACGAGACCCCACCACAGATGGCTCCTCCCAGCACCAGTACAGAACACCCCAGGGTAAATGCTACTGGGAGCCAAGAATGAGGGAGAGAAAAAACATTCAAGCTCCAGAATTCACATTTGACTGCTGCACTGCAACTGCAGCCTCTTAAAAATGAAACTGTTCAGCAGCTCAATACCACATAGTATAAAAACAAACTATCAGAGAAAGAAGTTTCAGTATATATTTAATACATGTTCAGTAAAAGCCCAAATCCTGATAAAACTGGCAATAGCTTTTCAGTGCTGCTTTCCATAGGACTCCTGAAGTCCTGCCATCTGCTATAGGTCTGACTTTAGGCACTGCATACTTCATTGCCTTTCAGGAGCTAGCTATGAAAAGTTTCTGATGTCTGTATGAAAGTAGAAACTGAGAGGGATTCATTTTTCCTGGGAAAACAAAAAAACCAAACCAGCCAAACAA